>LPNX010714896.1:147345-240745 GCA_001517045.1 Pseudotsuga menziesii
AAAATAACTACACATCCTACTAGTATGTAGAATGTGTCTCTTCGGCACAATGATGTGTACCAATTCTTCTTAAACTGAATTGTGTGGGCTGCAAATCAAGTCTTCTTTTGAGCATAAAATGTTCCATTTAATTATTCATGACATAAAATGTTTATGTGAACTGCAAATCAAATTTTCTTTTGAACATAAAATAATTCATTTAATTATTCATGATATCAAAATTTTTACTTAGATATTCTTGACATGAGTTATTCAAGAAAATTTTCATTTAAGTATTCATGTTGCATTTCTATCAAATCTGGATAATGTAGTTTAACATGTTTTCAAAATTGTAATTAGACCTAAGTAAAAATTATATTATAAAATTACTACATTATATATTTATTCGATATTAGAACATAGTTATGAATATGTATGTAGATGCAATGGTCAACTTTCTCCGATATACATACTACTTCCTACATATATTAATTAAACATTATTCATGTATTCTCCTTAAAACTGATTAACTTTTTATAATTTCAATTGTTATAATTAAATAGAATAAAATTTTCTCATACGTTTTAATTTGAATTTATTATAATTAATTGATAAAATCTACTCATACATCTTTATTTATATATGAAAAATTATAATTATTTATATATGAAATGGATATTAAATTATATAGTTTAATTTGAAAGTAAGATTTTTTAATAATACATTTATTTATAAAAGTTTGAAGAACCCCACTTGCATCTTCTATTACAAAATATAATGTAAATATTGAATATTTCCATTTTAATGGTTTATTTTACAAGCCACAACCAATATTTATAATGATGCATGCTAATAAGATTGATAGTGAGCAAGAATTATTAATTTACTTATTTGAATGGTCGATATTGATAATGTTTTTTTGGCCCCACAAGGATATTCATACATTTAAGTTATTTAGATGTTATAATTGTGATTATGATATTTCATACAATTAAGTTTTATGCAGTTATCATTATCATTGTGATTATGATAGGCCATCCTATGTATGTATTGTCAACCAGAAGTAATACATGATTGGTTTATGCCTAAAGATACCATTGATGGTGTCGACTACAAATCCCATTTGTGAAATGTCAAAGTTCATGATTTGGACCCTTGAATGAAACAATTCCATTGGGAAACATTTTCCCAAATATTCTTCCATTTCAAAATCCGAGTGTTGATCACCAAATAATGTGTGAGATTATATTTAAAATATTTAGATCATTTAGAATTTGTCCTCGATTTCAAACATATATATTTTTAATTCAATTCCACACTGAAGTGTTAATATATATATATTATCGATTATGCATATATTACATATTGAATAATGCATATTCTACCATATATATTATTAATTATAATTTTACAAAATTATACTAAATTTCGTATTTACCTAATATAATATGACAAACTATTATTATTCCCGTGTATGTATTTATTGATTATAAAGAAAAGGTGAGATACCAATAGCATTAAAATTGTTATTTGACTCCATCACATCCTCCAAACCAACTATTGTGTAGGAAGAAAAATTATGCAAATATGCACTTTGAAAACGTAAAAAAAAGGATGCCATATTAGAGTCACCAAGGACATTATAAGAAATTGGTTTGAACTCTTGAGGTACCAGTTAATGTTAATGATGAGTGGGTCAATTAAGAAATGGTTGATAATAAACAATCATTTTTCCCAATATTCGATTCGAATAGTTGTTTTTATAATTAATGAACCTAGTTTTCTTTACGTTTAGTTGTTTTCATAATGAATGAATTTAATTCTTTGTGTTTTTAAATCCATATCATAATTATGTTTATAATAACATCCATGATGAAAATTATAAAAATGTCTTTACTGATATTCATAATCATTCTTATTAACAACATTACAAATTGTTTTAAGAATAAAAACAATGTCTTTTCTAAAGACTTTGTTGCATCTTTTATATACCAAATAATTGTTCAAATTAATAACTATAAAGTTCTTACAAATTGTTTTAAGAATAAAAACAATGTCTTTTCTAAAGACTTTGTTGCATCCCAGATATACCAAATAAATGTTCAAATTAATAACTATAAAGCTCATGGGTTTATGGGTGGTTTGTAAATTAGAGGTGTTTATACCCCACCAAGGACCAAAGCCCTAGTGGCATGTTCTGCATTCATCCATCGGTGCATTTGTGTAAGAATGTTGTTTATGGTTGGAATAGGGAGCAAGTTTATGTTAACTTTTGTAGAACTAATTCCCCTACTTATAACTCCTTATTTTAATGTTTCTAAATTGAATTTTGTAATTTATTTTAGCTTTATTAACTCTTCCATTATAACGCAATGTGTGTATACAATGGTTAAAAATGTTCATTGTATTGAGTATAATTGGTAATATTGACCTTGAATGACAAGGGTCAATATTACTTGTTATGCTCAATAGTTAAAAAAATTGACCATAATTCATTTTGTTTTTTATATTTACAACCACGTGAACCCGCTATAAATAAAACACCCTCCAAAGGATGATTTTATGGAAACTCCCCCAAAAATTTCTCCCTTCTTCATTTATAGTGAAGGTTGTCAGTGGAGGTGTTTGACTCAAGATATTAATAGAGTTTTTTTTGCAACGTCGTTAAATAATCATATTAACCATCATGTGCTCCCATCTATAGTGTATTAGTGTGTTCTTATTATCAACAAACCCTAAGTAATTCTTACTATTCTATAATAAAATATTAGTTTAATCAACTATAAACAGACTCTAGCTAGTGTGTCTTTAAACAATAAGTACAATAATGTGCCATTATATAACATGCATCAAATAAGGTTAAGCCATTATTCTATGAAATTAGTTTTATATTTAAAAATTACCAAACCTTATTGGTGCACTCCCATACAGGGCACATAAGTGTGCTCCTCTTATTAGTTCACTAGATATTGTTATTACTATGATTTAATAAAATATTAATTTAATAAATTCAAAACATACTTTAGGCAATGTGTCTTTAAATAATAAGTTCATTGGTGAAACATTATATAAGATGCACTAAATAAGGCTTACCCATATTTTATGCAACATCGATTTAATTTTTGAAGTTATAGTTATTGGTCAATACATTCTTGTTATTGACTCTCTAAAGGTTGCTATTACTATTCTATAATAAATTATCTATTTAATTCATTATAAACATACACCAGTTCGTGAATCTTTAAATAGTAAGAACATTGTTGGGTCATTGCATGAGATTCTTCGAATTTGTTTGAGACTTTGTCATGTGTCCAATTTATGTTATAGTCCAAGACTTAATTTTAGCCTAAGTCACCTTGATTAAAATTATGAAATTGGCGGCTAAAGGTGAAAATTTTCCTAAGTAAGATGTCCAAGGGTGAAATTGAATATTAATTGGACTAAGGTGCACCACATGAAGGATATAAAAATTCCCAATTCAAGTTTCCTAGGAGAATTATGAATAATTTGGTAATAATTGGACAATAATATTTTGCACAAGTTAATATTATTAATACTGGCCTAAAATGTGAAAAATAATACTTATTTATGATTAATTGGTTCAAATAGGGTGCCCAATCCTGGGATATAATAAACCCACTTAATACATAGGATAAAATATTTAATCACTATTTGATTAATTTCATACCCACTAGTCTAGATAGTTGGCATCCACTTGCACCACATGGTCAACACTTTTCATATATGTTAACCCAAAAATCGCCCACTCAGCTCTCAATGGCCTACACCACCCAAGGACACCATCTCACGACCCTCATATCAATCCATTAGACCCCCACACCCTCAAAATAGCTAAAGGATGAAGAAAAGGGCTTAAAAACCCCAAAAAGGAGCCCAAAATAGTCTCCTATGAGCTAAAACCCCCGAAAAGGGGCTAAAAACCTAAAAGGAGCTAAAGTTAGGGTGGAAGGTGCTAAAAGTCCAAAAAAGGGGCTAAATCCCTAACTAAGGGCTTAAAACCCTAAAACCCCTTGAAAAATCTATAAAAGGAGGGTGGGGGGTCACTCTCAAACAACTTCTTCCTTGCATATTATTGTGCTGCCCATGGATGCCTTGAGACCTTTGCCTCTCAAGCCACCCACACTCCCTCTCCTCCATTTCCATTGAGCCATTGCTCCCCCATCCAAGAGAGGTGCTTCCTCAAGCTAGGGCATGGTGGCCCATTTCCACCCAAGAGAAGGTATAACCATAATTCATGTTTTGTTTCTTAGTTTCTTAGTTTTCTTTGCTTTCTAACCCTTATTTCATTTGCAGGTTTTAGATCTAACATTGTCTTGCAGGTGTTTCAATCTATTGTAGCTTAGGATTTATTTGCAGGTATTTGGAGGTGGACCCTAACCCTTGTGTGCAGAGGGGTTCATCATTGATTTTATCTCCTTTCTATTCTTATCTTAGCTTTCATTTCTGTCATTTACATTATGTTTTATTTTCTGCATTTACCCACCAGCGGGAACCTACCCTTCTGTCCTATAGACAGAAGGGAGCCATTCCTTCCCTTGTAGTAGGGAGAAATCCCTGCTATAGAATTGGAGACCATACCAGGTCGATCCCACAGGATCCCTGGTCCAAATTTTTAATTTCCAAGTTTTTAAATTTTTTGCCCTAGTTTAAATTTTTTTTGTGTTAAATCCATCTTAAATTCAGTTTATTTCTTGTTTTCAATACTGCCGAAGCCTCTGCTAGTAAAACCGAGTCAGATTGGCCACAACACAAGTTATTGTAGGCCAAATCTGACTCTATGTCACAAAAACCTCAAATCCGGAGCAGGACGCTCTTATCGGGGCCAAAAGTGAGACTGGGGCGCCCTTAATGGGAAAATAGGTGCACCTAGGGCACACTTAATCCCCCGATAAGTGTGACTTCAACCTAGAAACTTATTCCATGACTATTTCTGCATTTTGTGCAACCCCCTCTCCTGTTTCTGAAAAAATATTGTGGCCCCCTCACCAGATTTGATAAAAAATGTGCGGTCTGTCAAATAGAACTTTAATTTCAGTTTAATAATAGTTAAATTTCAATTTTATAGGACTGTCAGTGTAGCTCAACTGCCTCTGTCCAGCACTGCAAGTGAATTTCAGTTTCTGTTTTCATTTTCTAAAATTTCTTTCATAAATAATGTGTAAATGCCAAGTAAATGTTAATGGCTTAATCAAATGAACCTAGACTAACTAAAATCAACCTAAAATCAACCATCTTGCTTCCCCTTCCTCCTCTACCTAGTCATCACCCTCCGGGGTATTATGGGATACAACGAAGGAAAAGCTCGTATAGATCTAGGCACTCCACTATATTGTTCCAAACCATTAAAACCCGGTGACCTGGAAGGTAGAGGGGGTAGAGAAAGAGGGCTTCTCACGGCACTAAGCATCCTCCCTGTTGACCAACCTAGCATCTGAGAGGTGAATTGAGGATCTACATATGAGCTTAGTCCCATTGTGTTGAGATCCCATCACCTTCTCTTGGTTGAAGAGGAATATCAGTGTGAGGTAGACATCTAGTTAGGTTAGCAAACATTCAGGGTTAATCACTATATTTGTTCACAATTTCTAATTATTTAATGCTTGCATACAAAAACATAATGAAATGAAATCTACCATGATGAATTCATAAACCATTTGCATCAACCAAATACTATAAAAACAAACAAACAAATACACCATACCAACTAATTAACTCAACTCAGTTCATGACCTTGAGTGAGCCTTAAAATTTACCAATTTACACTAAGTACAAACAACTCTGCAGTCTTTGAGGACATAAGTCCCTGACTGCTTCAATCATGCAAAGTACTTGGGATTTGCCCAGAAAGCATTGTGAGGAGTACCACAGGAACCCCAAAGTAGCTGGCCACTAAGAGGAATTGCCAAGCGAAACGGGCAACAACCCCTTTCGATTGAGTAGAAACACTTGTACGGAAAAAGCCAAGCACTGTCTCTTGGTAGTATTGGTGGTTGAGTGACCACTTGTAGCCAATAGGAAGCCATTGAAAATGGGGTCCAAACATCATTCCCACCAAGTTTTAAGCTTAAAATCTAACACAATTGATCCTCCACGCTCTTCCTCACGGCTAAGAGGCGAACCACCACCATTTGGAACAGTCAATCGACACCGTCGAAGCTGCTCTTAGTGATCTCCCGCACCATCAGAAGGCCACACAGCCTCTAATTCTGATTCAAACCCATATAATTCTAAACCAAACCTCCATACCACACCATCAAGCCCCATGGCTAGTGCCAACCCGGATCCATTTTCTGGATTAACCTTAGAAAGTGGACCCATGTCTACATCACAACTTGTCACCCATAACTTGATAAGTGGCCCAAGAACAGTCATGCGGACTTTCATCAGTCAGCTGCCACCACCCATAGTGAATAGCTAAGTTGGCACATGGGGGTAGTGGCCCTTCCACACACACTGCCACTCTTGCCACATAGGGGGGCAGTGGACCATCCACTTACATTTCCCCTACTGTCATACATGGGGGTAATCTCCCCACCACTCATACTGTCCCACCCACAACACTTGGGGGCATTGGCCCATCCGCAATGGTGCCACCGCAAGCACCCCTAGCTATGCAGATGCATTATGCACCTACAAACCCCACCACCATCACAGCCCCATCCCACATCAACTTGGGGTCAAATATACCCTTCATGGCTCGTCTTAAATTGCCTGATTCGGTTAGATTAACAAATGACCCCATCCGCCATCAAGCTTTCTGGCCTCCAATGCCAACTAAGCTACCATCAGACATTCCCAATTTTGAAGGAAAAGCAGGGGAATGTCCCCAAAACCATATAATGACATTCCATCTATGGTGCTCGTCCAATAGCATCATAGACGACTCCATCAAGTTGACACTATTCCAACATACCCTTGAGCTGCCACAAGCCAAGTACCCGAACTTCATCTCCCTAGCCTTCATGTTCCTACAATATTTCTAATTCCCTGTCAGATATGATGAATGGGTGGAGATCCAGCTATCCTACCGTCAAAGCACTGCTACTCACATAACTGACCATATCCATGAGTGGCGACGACGCCATAGCTTATGTAAAATCCAACTTGACGATAGGATCTTCTTGGATTGGTTCCTTAACACCTTGCTCCCGTCCTTAGCAAAGGACATTGTGTCCGAACGTCCCCAATATAAAGAAGAGGCCATACTAAAGGCCCAACAATTTGACCTTATCAATGCTCAGTCTGGATACCTGTACATTGTCATTCAAGACGCTCCTTGTCTGAGTACCTCCTACCGTGATGCACCGGGGGCATCCCATGCTGCTGACAGCATCATAGGATCGGTCTCCCAATAGCCACAACCTCGACGGACACCACCTACCATTACACCACAACCAAGAAACACTGCTAGTGTTGCTTACCAAAACCAAGCTATGAACTACGCAAGAATGATGTCTCAGTTTAGAGCAACAACTTCCTATGCACAGCTTGCGCCACCACAGCAGGCTCAGGCCATGGCTTGGCCAACACAGTAGTATGTGGGGTAAATGCCCACATTTGTGGCACCACCACCCCCACAAATCTACTATGCACCGCCAGTGCAACCAGTTCAAGCCCCCGCCCCTGCTCCACCCACTCCGTTGCAACAAGTGTTCGCACAACAAAACCATCCCAACCAGCTTGCCCCCAACAATCAACAAGGGAAATATCGAAATAACTGGCCCCGCAACCAAGGAAATAGCCAACCACAGGGAGGCAATCAACAACCGAACCCTCCCAACAATGCTGCAGCAAACTAACAAGCCCAAAACCCCCCACGACATAATGCACCAAGATGTAACGCTCCGTTGTGCACAAACCAACTATGCACACTCTGTGATGTTTGTGGGAATTACACATTTTAGTGTCCCCTTATGGCTTGTTCTAAGAAGTCCATTCAAAGCGAGGCCCAACAGGCCACCAACGCGGCACATCAATCCTAGCCCAACCCAGCACCACAAGGACCTCCCCTTGTGGAGCTTCAAAACCCACTACCAGTCCAAGGGTTGGTGGCAACCGCACCCCCTCCCCATACCAATCCCAATGCTCTAGGGACACCTCCCATGGCTGAAATAAGTGTTCATCACCTTCTATCCATGACGACTGAAGAGGTCAACTTGCAAACCCGACAGAATCAGTATGGTACCACCACTGAACCCGCTGACACATCAACGGCATCAACATCCAAAACGGTCAATCTACCTCTTTAGTTACCCCCATTCCCATGCCCCCCCCGTATGTAGGATTTCCAATTATGCCACAGCCAGAGCTACAGTCAGCTATAGCATTGTGGATGATTTGGCCCAAACACCAACCACCATGTCCACTCTTAAGGTAATTAAAACATGCCCAATGCAGCGGAAATCCTTACTAGCCGTTCTAGGGGCAGTAGACCCCTCTGAATCCAAGTTGATCACATTTGACATGGAGAATGGGGAACCATGCATTCCCTCGACCATCGCCTTCCAAATCCCAGTTCCCATGCAAAATTTGGTCGTGCATCAGTGCATAGTGGATGAGGGGGCATCCACATGTGTTATGTCTACCTTGGTTTGGCAGAAACTTGGATCACCAATTCTGCAACCATCCTCCACAACTTTGTGGTCTTATGATGGACATCCCACTAAAGCCCAAGGAATCCTCCCCCACGTCCCCATCACATTAGCTAGGAAGACAGTGTTGATCGACATAGAAGTTGTCAATGCTCAACTAGACTACAACCTCCTCCTCGGAAGGAGTTACATGTATGCCATCTGAGCAGTAGCATCAATTGTCTTTCGTCTCATGATGTTCCCCCATGAAGGGAAGATTGTGATGGTTGATTAGCTCACTTATCATGATCCACAAGGGTTAACGACACCTGCCAACGTTATCTCTACCATCACCACCATTGAGTTTCAAGGGGTAACCACACATGCTAATGCCGTCCCTGCAATCAACACTATGGTTGACAACACACTAGCACCTCCATTGTTGAATGTGGGCCCTAGGTTGTTTGCCGATACCACCATGACAACTCCTTTCCCATTAGTGTCACCACCACCAACACAAAATGAAACCGCTGACTTGTGCATGCTCTCATCTAGCACCGCTGCACCCAAACAACAACCGTAGTCGTAGCCCCAACCACAACCACAACATCGTTCATAGCCGCAACACCACTCGAGCAGCAGCATTACGCGCAGCCGCAACCACAACCGCATCCCCACATGCAACCATGAGGGAGTTATTTGGGTTCATCCCCACTCCATATGATTCCCTTCCTTTTCCCCCCACCTGGTGTCATGAGCAAACTGGTAATGGCCACCTTAAGCCTACACAACTTTACATTGGGAATTCCAGTGTGGTATCTTTATCCACAAGCTCAACCAGCAATGCCCCATGTTGTTTTAACTCCGATGCAACCTATTGTAGTTGAATCCCACCCTCCACCCGGTCTACACAAGCTAACCACCGCACCTGCACCTACACCGGCCCAACCCAAAAGGGCTAGGGGAAAGAACACGAAAGCCACCGCAGAGCCACGACAAGTCCCACCTTGCATCGCCTACAAGCAACAGGGCCATCCAACTCAAAATTTCCCTGAAATCCCAGTGATCCATGTGCACCTAGATACCATGGATACAAATGAAAACATCCCCATGGTTGAACTCCCAAATGCACCCATAGTCAGGAACAAGGCATTGAGGAAAAACCATGCTTGCACCCTTTATGGCTTGTATGGACATTACTCCCACCATTTCCAAGACCTGCTCGAATTTTGAATGGCTCTCACTGACCTCCGTCAACATTTCCTTGATTCTAAGATCACCTTGATCAAAGAAATGCACTTCCCACCACCTTCTTCATACACCATGTCCATCGACATGATGTCCAGTTCAACTGACCCTCTTGTCTCCACCATCACTGACATTCCATCAGACTTGTCTCTTCCATTGTTTCCCCAGCCACCGTCGTAACCTCAATTGCAAGCTCAACCTTAGCTACTAGGGAAATGGTGGGGTTCATTCCTAATCAACATGATCCTTTTCCTTTTTATTTTCCTTTTCCTTTTCATACCATATAACATCGTGAGTAGGTCTATCTTGGCAACCCACAATCTACAGGATTTCACACTGGGAGATCCTATGTGCTACATTGAACCACCCACCCTACCTCCAGGTCCATCAAAGACTCCTCCTGTCTCTAGGCTTGCCCCTCTTCCTCCAATAGAGACTAGAGAAAAGGCCACAAAAACTACAGCCAATACCATTTACATAACCTCTAGCACCAGTTCCCCTTCTGTCTTGTCGACTGTGGAAGATCCACCTGATCTATCCCAACACCACTTACACGATGACGGAGAGATCTGTAAGACTGCATCTGGTTTTACCCCATTCCATTTAAACCATAGTGTGGAATCAGTTCTTCCCATAAAAGACTAGATTCTGTCACCCTGCCTTGCCCAACAACCTTTGTCTTGGCAAGGGGGCATACCTCTTTGCTGAATCAGATGGTTGACTCTTGAAGAAGCCATGCAACGGGATCCACCTCAAGAGATCCTATTCCTAATACCACCACTATGAATCCCTTATAGCATAGTTTTTTCCCTTTTTGTTTTTCAACAAGTTTTTTCACCACAAGTCAGGGGCAACACCATTAGTTGCTAATCCAAAGTCACCCAGAACCGGTTTGAGACACCTCTCACACTTCTGGGCTCAAATTTACATCTTCTTATGAGACCATCGTCTCATGTTTAACAAACAAATTTTGGGACCTATTCTTGGAAGCTACCTTGATTTACGAGCCAAAACATGATGATGCAAGTGTCCATAGACCTGTACTTGTATCTCTCTTCCCTACCACTACTCATGCGGGTTTTCGGGCCACCTCCCGTTAAGGGTCACCATTTTTCTTTTTTCTTTTCTTTTTTAACACCCCACAAGTCACCTCGATTCATGAGACATGACATAATGATGCGAGTGTCTACTGACCTGTACTTGTATCACACCTCTCAACCACTACTCATGCACGTTTTTGGGCCACCACCCATTAAGGAATGTAATTTTACTTTTATTTTTGTATTTATAATTGTCTTTTCCACCGCACCTTACATCGACATTTGACCATCGTCCACAAAACCCTTTATTTTTCTTGCATGTATTTGGCATATAAATGCCTCCAGACTTGTACTTACATCGCACGTAGTCAAGTCCATCCATAGTAACACACACACATGCTCTCCTGACCTTTGTCCAAGAGCCACTTTGGTTTGTGTGCCTCTGCCCCACCGACTCGCAAGCATCTACCGCAATCTATCCTATGCATGTATTGGTATGTTTGAGAGCCTTTTGCTCCGTCCATACTACGTGGATGAACTTTGTACCTCTGTCCACCGTCTTGACATGGGGCATCGCCCATGCCACCACAATCGGTTGACCACATTGGAGTTTCATTTAAGCTCTTTTCTGACTCCTTAAAACAATGAAAATATTGCCAATCACAGCTGCTTCATTTCCCACTCGCTAAGGTATAGGAAAGCGCATCTACATCATCTCGTTTACCTCCTTTTGTGGACCATGTAGACTAGTAAAATGAAAAGGACACCCTTAGCACACTCAATCCAAGACCATTCCCCTCTACATACTTTTATGCTTTCTCGAGCAGAGGGGCCGCACTTTACGAAAAATATTACCATGGGTTGTTGTTAAGATATTTTCTAGCCTTCTCATCAAGAAAAAATTGCCGAGAAAACTTGGTTTCATTCATGCTCGTAAAACTATCTGAATGACCATCTAGTCAGTGTAGGTTTAACCTTTTCCGACCAAATTGGACTACCAACGGTAAAGAAGGATTTTATCCCCTCCAGGATGGGCGAGTTCTCCTATGCATACTTTTATCCTTTTTTGGGCACAGGAAACTACCAATGAAAAAGATCCCCCACTGGATTCTTTCTCATGCTTTCATACTCTATAAAATTGAAAGCACCATTGAGCATTTACCTTCTCGAGCTCACCAAAAATCCATGAGATCGTACCATAATGGTGTCCCTAGACACAACCCCACACAAAACAATTTGGTAGCATTCCCCCGTTGGGTCACCTTTGTTCAGAGTACTCTGCAATGAGTGTTCTTTGGATCCCATCAATTTCAAAAGTGTCTACCTCCTCTAAGAATTTCCCATTTGCAGTGACATTCCTGGTATTATAGCTATGATCCCATTCCCATGAGTCAAGTTTCATTTGTTTCTTGGTGCACCCTGCTGTCATATTCTGAACAAAGGAATTTTGAGTCTCCCTCACCCTGCCCTCGTTCAAATATTTCCCTCCCCCCACTCCCCATTTAGTGAGTCAGTCCATAGATTGCTTCACACCTTCCAGTTATCTCCTTCGCGCTCCTGGTCAAGGAAACATCATTTCCTTGGCTAGGGGAAGGTCTCCCTCTGTCGATGCCAACACACATATTCTAGAGGATAGACCTAGAGCTCCCTATATCTTGGTTTCATTAACCTCATTGATGAGTTCCTTGGACCACTTGAGAGGAGTCACTAGTGCCTCTTGGGATGGTTTTTTCTCATGTGCTCGACTTCAACTACATCATCGCACCATTGAGATTCATACAGGGTTTTATTCGTACAATATTTGGTCGAAGACCCCGGATGTCACCTCACTCTAGCACATTGGTGAGTCCACTCGAGGGACCTAAACATGTTATTTCCCTTGTGATTTCTGGGTTGCGTTGGAGATAGTGTTCAGAATCCCCATCAATGCTTCGATATACCTTTATGATTGATGCAACATACTTGTACCATAGAGACTCTGACTCTCAACCATCGAGTCCACGTAGCTATATATCATTCCAGATCCAGCAGACCGTCAGTCATGAAGATATAGCATTCCATGAGAATTCCATGGGTCCAATGTACCAGATCATCATTGTATTTAGCCTCACGTGGAGGCAACCATTATTATAACATCACTTGTATATGATCGGCTCTTGTATTTTAGAGCATAGATCAAATTATTATTTTGACATTGTCACGAGCATGGGGATGCCTGCCTCATCCATATACATGTCACACATTATTTTTATCTCACCCATTGATGGGAACCATATTAATACAAAAACCAAAAGCCACCATACCCCAGCCCCGGAAGCACCACCTCTACGTAGCGAATCCTATGATGTTCGTCGGCCATATGTTGAGCTCCTTTCCTCGCACATTAGGAGGCAATCTATTAACCCAAAAATCCCCCACTTAGCTCTCAATGGACTACACCACCCAAGGACACCATCTCATGATCCTCATATCACTCCATTAGACCCCCACACCCTCAAAATAGATAAAGGATGAAGAAAAGAGTTTAAAACCCCCAAAAAGGAGCCCAAAATAGTCTCCTAGTTGCTAAAACCCCCAAAAAGGGGATAAAACCCTAAAAGGAGCTAAATTTAGTGCAGAAGGGGCTAAATCTCTGACCAAGGGTTTAAAACCCTAAAACCCCTTGAAAAAGCTATAAAAGGAGGGTGGGGGGTCACTCTCAAACAACTTCTCCCTTGCATATTGTTGTGCTGCCCGTGGATGCCTTGAGACCTTTGCCTCTCAAGCCACCCACACTCCCTCTCCTCCATTTCCATTGAGCCATTACTCCCCCATACAAGAGAGGTGCTTCCACAAGCTAGGGCATGGTGGCCCATTTCCACCCAAGAGAAGGTATAACCATATTTCATGTTTTGTTTCTTAGTTTCTTAGTTTTCTTTGCTTTCTAACACTTATTTCATTTGCAGGTTTTAGATCTAACATTGTTTTGCAGGTGTTTCAATCTATTGTAGATTAGGATTTATTTGTAGGTATTTGGAGGCAGAACTCTAACCCTTGTGTGTAGAGGGGTTCATCATTGCTTCTATCTCTTTTATGTTCTTAGGTTAGCTTTCATTTCTGTCATTTACATTACGTTTTATTTTCTGCATTTAACCACCAGCAGGAACCTACCCTTACATCCTATAGACAGAAGGGATTCATTGCCGCCCCTATAGTAGGGAGACATCCCTTCTGCAATATATACTCTAGGAGCACGTTTATCCTGATTCTAGTTTGATCCTTTCGACTTTATTGACTACCATAATTAGCAACTACTCCTTCTAGCAAATTCTTCCTTATACTAGGTAACTACTATATTTTGTGGCCAACTCATCCTCCATGATTGTCTCTCCATATTCCATTATTAGCAATATTTTCCTTTACACATCATCACTCACTCACACCTTAGCTAATTAGTGAGCTCTTGTTATAATTAGGAAATTACTTTATTCACCTATGGGGGTTAATCATATTTAGTCATCCTAGTTTATGAGCTAGCATGAGTTGTCTCCTAGAAACTCTATTTTCCCTTATAAGGATGTATTACCTATGTAGTAATATCAATCAATCAATCATTCATTCATTAATAAATCAATCATCATTCATTAATCATTCCTAATGTGTGTTCATGATTATTGTTCTTCTCTCGTTATGCTAATTTTCTACATTTCCTTGTGAGGTTAATTGTGTGCCTAAATCCTTAGCTTGTTTATAGAATTCTTGCTAGCATCAAGGCTTTAGAATATTGACATGGTATCACAACTATGAAATATCATTAATTAATCCTCCTTTTCATGTTTTCAGGTACAACTTCAAATGGATTCAAGAGTATCAGTTCCTCTTATTGCTCAATCCACAATTTATTTAGAGTGGTGTTCAGGCCTAGTCTTTCAACATCATTCAAGCATACATTAAGTTCATACACAGCCATCAAAGACAAGTACTTTGGGAAGGGACGTCCAATCCACTGTTGTATTATATTTGGTAATTATTTATACATTATGAGATAGGTTGAAGCGGTTGTACCCGCTCCAACTACCTATTTGTTAATATCTATTTATCTTTTAAACTATATAATTACATGATGACATTTAGGAGGTAAGTGGCCCCCTCTACATCTCCCCCACAAACAAAATGTTTCCTCGTCCCGAAGAAAACAAATAAATATGCATCAACATCCTGGGTCTCTGCTACTGCGGAGTAGTCCTCACTGTGCATCAACCATGCATACCGGTCTGCATAGGTAACTCAGCCGCAACAGCCGCCAGCTCGATAGGAAAACACACGTGTACAAGGCTCTACTGTGACTGGTTACTCTTCAACCTCCGTCTTCAATATGACAATAGTCCATCGAAGTCTCATCCTCTCACAACGGCAGGAAACCATATTCTTCCGCAACTAGGTCTTTTGGTTTAAAGCCTCATCCTGGCTCATCTGACCGGCATCTCCATCGGTTCAGGCATGCGGGACCTTTTGGCTCTTCGACTTTCTATGTCATTTCTCTGTCTTCTAGCTTTCCGAGGTCACAACCTAGGAACAGTTTCAGCATTTTGATAATGAGGGGTACATTGTCATCATGTCTCATTGAAGCGCTTTGCTGTGTAAGTGAATGATATTTGCTTGAATGCCATCGTCGTCGTCTTCTTCTATCATGAGAGTATGAATTTCCTGCAAAATTGTATGTTTTCTACTCATGTGCATGGTCTTGATCATGAGTGACTACTTTAGAATGACTCAAACTTATAATAGCTGACTAGATACTGGCTTCATTACATAAGTGAGGAGATCGCCTGCCTTTAAGAAAGACCCACGTTTAACCTCCTCATTAAAGTCAACTCACAATGGTTGGCAAAACACCAATTTAATTTACATATGTGTGTACTTTGCAAACATAAACTTTGTCCAAAACTACAATATCGACCAAACTAAAGACAAGACCAACCCAACATGCTTGTACAAACTTGACCGACATTCTTCCATCGACCTGACTCAACCGACATGAATGACAACCGACATAAGTTTCAACTTGACTCTTTCATAAGCATAAAGTCTTTTCCTTTTTATAAGAATTAACAAAAAAGAAGACTGGTCGACGGAAATTAAAGAAAACTGGTCGACGGAAATTAAAGACTGGTCGACGGAAATTAAATATCAACGGGCTTATAAGAATATAATATTACAAAGTGTGCAGGTAGTCGACGAGTCAATATACAACTTTGAAGAAAAGAGCGGCGCCATTCTGATGGAGGATCGACAGAAGTGATCAGCCGACATACTCCAATAATCGATTTGGCCGCCATATCCAATAATCGATAGGCTCATCCATATCCATACCTGTCTCCCCACCACCCTCGGGGTTCAACAATAGAAACATAATTCTCCTCCTGTATCTGAACAGGACCCTTCCTACCACCTCTTGATTTCTTTTTCCCAGTAAACACCACTTCACTGGACTCGTCCATATCAAGATCATCACTGACAGGCTGGGTATCCACAACAGTGGACTCTGCATCTCCCTCGTCCTCAAACTCTGCCAAGACAGAGAACATGTCGGCCTGATTAGCTTTAGGCTTACCCTTAGCACCTTTTTTTCTTGTTTTTCTTCATATCGCCATTACCATCAGCAGCGCCATCGCCGTCCACAGATCCCAAATTTACATTGTCATCATCTTTATCATCGCGATTTGATTGCTTACCCTTCTTCGACCTCAGCAGTCTTCTTCTTGGCTCTTATGTTTCTTCCAATAATCGATTCGGTCGGCTGCGGGAAATATACTAGCGAATGTCCAGTTAGTTGCATGCTTTGGTCAATATACTAGCGAGATCCTTTGGTCGACAGACGGTGTCAAATAGACTTTAAAACTGGCAGTCTTCGTCCGTATTCCTTCAACATGATACACCACGTCATTAGCTAATCTTCAACCAACATCGTCGGCCACCAGTCCATGGATATCACAATGTTCTCTGCCGCAACTTTTGGTAGTCAGCTCCAAGTTGATAAAACAATCTTTTTTTAGATACTAGCATCACTAGACATGCAGATTTGTAGTTTATCCCATACAGGAAATACTTTCCAAACGTCGATGGAGTCTTCCAAAAGAAAGACGACGAGTTTAGTCTATCATTTTATTTTCTGATGGATTTGTAGTGGTTGCTTGGCGGATGATAGTTCTGATTGATAGGTTTGCTCGACTGGTACACCACTTCACTAGTCGACAGATATACTTTGGTGGACAGTGAATTCATGGTCGTCGGTGGTCGTTTGTCTGCAGTCAGTGTATCAACAGGCTTCTATGCTGCTTGAGTCTCCTGGTTGCTGGGAACGTCGAACAATACCTTCAGTCACCAGTATCGCGGCTCGAGTGTCCTCCAGCAAAGCTACTAAACAGAAAGGGCCGACAAGCTAAGGACACGTCGGCTGATCTCATCTTTGTATTCATTTAATATTGGCACAATATTTCATATATCGTGAAATCTGCTTGCGTAGTATGAATAGTTGGTAGGTAGCATAATCTTTACTGGCTGTCTGACTAAACCCATCCTTGACACGCTGAATACAATGATAATTCAACCTTCCAACATAGAATTTTTTTTTTTTCCCATGCACAAACAAACTTTCTTGCAAGCTATTCCATCCTCATTATACATTGATCATGACTCATGCATCACTATACAATTTATTTCAAGCAACTAACAGTTAAAAAATAAAAGTAATAATAATAAAATCATATCTTTCTTTTGGCAGGAGCATCAATACGCGACCAGCTTGTCTCCATAATATTTCTTCAGCAACGCACATGCAGTCTCGTTAAGCTTCTCCTTTCAGATTCACGAATGCACGAGCAGGATTTTCATCTTCACGACATCTTCTCCTTTAGGTTCGACCACCTCCATCCGCTGCTGCTGTCACCCAGACCGGATAGAGGAGGCAACGGGGCCAATGTTGAGGCCTAGTCTTTCAACATCATTCAAGCATACATTAAGTTCATACACAGCCATCAAAGACAAGTACTTTGGGAAGGGACGTCCAATCCACTGTTGTATTATCTTTGGTAATTATTTATATATTATGAGATAGGTTGGAGCGGTTGTACCTGCTCCAACTACTTATTTGTTAATATCTATTTATCTTTTAAACTATATAATTACATGATGACATTTAGGAGGTAAGTGGCCCCCTCTACAAGTGGCAATTGAAGATGATTTCATCTCTGAAGAGATAAGGTCTCTATGATGTATCGATTGGATCTGGTAAAGATTCTTATGAATAGATACATGACTAGATGAATTACTTTGATAAATATTTTGGATCTATGTGTTTGGCTATTTATCCAAGCATGTGCTAGCTTATCAATTCTTCTATATAACTAAGGATTTATGGACAACATTGGATATATTTTTGGGCAGGAAAAATGAGGATTCTTCTAGCAATTTGGAGAGTGCTTCTAGCTTCTCAAGGATTTATCTCTCTCTCAATATGTCTTTTCCTTTACTTTCTCGGATAAAGTTTTTCATGATGAAGAACTCTCTCATACATTTCCTGTTGCTATGATTAACTTTGATTCAAATGATTCCTCTTTCTATCAAGAAGAAAATATTGAAGAGCCATCTTTTTTTATATCTCTTGAAGTTGAAGATCCTTATGCATATTCTTATGGTGCTAATAATGAAAAAGAAGTGACTAATGGAGCTGAAATTTCCATTTTTTGTGATTATCCCACACGTTTAGTGTTCTCTATGTATTCTACCATGGATTATGATATCCATATGCTAGTCTTTTCACACTTTGTACATGCCTCTCTTCTTGATGGTGCACAACTTAGTGTCTTCCTGGATGCTTCCTTATCTAAATGAAGTCCTATCGGTGTCATACCACTCACCATACTTGATCCCATGCACTTCTCTAAGTCCTCCTTTGTTCTTGGCACTCATTCTCAGAGCCTTGTTGAATATTTTGAACATCACTCTCTTTCCTCATATATTTATATCACAGAGGATTCTTTATTAGTTTTTTATCTAGAAGATGATCTATTTTCTTCTCATGAGTATACTGATGAGCATGTATGTGTTAATTTGGATACATTGGAAAATATATAAATCTATGGATTCTCTACATTTACACTCCCTAATCCCAAGACTTCTCATTTTTCCTACATGATCGCTTGCACACCTCCTCTTAGTGTAAATGAAGTTGGAGATATTATGCATTTGCTTGGACATTTATTTCACCTATACGGAACTGATTGCATCCCTACTGGTTTGAATTTCAAGTCATCATTACATCCTGGTGCTGATTACAACTCTCAATATCTTTTACTCTAGCCTACACATCATTGGATCTTAGTTGTTCTACATGGTCCCAGTTTCCATCCTGCAGTTGTTTATGTTTTTTATCTAGGTGGGCACATTTATCTTCTTCCTAAGAGGAATATTCCTCCAGACATACACATTTAGTTTGGACCACCAACAACACCATCATTTCAACATTTTTGGTTTTCCTTTCATTTCCATTCTTGAGGGAGGATTTCCCCCATGTGGTTTTTCCTCTTTCCTCAGTTCTTTGGAAAATATAAATTGTGAAAGGGTGTCCATATCCTTTTTGTTGGGCCCTAAATGCATCTTTATGTCTAATTATTTCATATATATTATTATACAATTGGACTTAAGGGGGGGTGTTGGGTTATAATAAAAACACTTAATACTTGAGATAAAATATTTAATCATTATTTGATTAATTTCCTACCCACTAGCCTAGATAATTGGCATCCACTTACACCAGATGATTGTTAGATTTTTATCATTCAAGATAGCATTATATTAGGATCTTTAACTGAGAGAATAACAAGCACATCGATTAAACACAAGAGACAATGAACACAATGTTTTTCCTCAAGGAAACCATAAATGGAGAAAACCCTGCAACTTCCTCAAGGATAGAATCAGCACCAAAAGTAAAACCCCAAAAACAGTAAGATGATCTCCCGACAGTAGCAACCTCTTTATTTCTAGCCCCAACAACTTCTTCTTCCTCAACTATGTGCTACAACTAAGTATGAGTGAGTGTCTGCTAAATAGAGAGGCTCACTCTCTATTTATTCTAATTCTTGACTTAACAATAAATTACTAGGGTCAACTTCTCTAGAAGAGTCTAATAACCCTAGGGCCTTGCAACTGCGGGGACTTTAACCCTTGATCAATAGGAGGGTTACCCACAATGACTTGACATGACTTGTTTACATCATTGAATCTCCTGATAGGAACATCAGGGTATTACATGACTCAAATACATTATAGATACTTCCCAGAATAAACATGGGGTTACAATGCATCAGATATACGAATGAATACATTCCGAAGTTACAAATACATCAACACTCCCTCTTAAATAGGAAGGTATTATCTTGACACAATTTATTAGCACTAGTCTTCTTCTCTATATCAACTGGATCATCTCGTCATCACTCGATCTGGATCATCATCACTCGATTTGGATCATCACTGGATCTGGATCATCACTCAATCTGGATCATCACTCCTGGATCATTATCAGTGGATCTGTATCATCACTCGATCTCGATCATCATCATTGGATATGGATCATCAATGGATATGGATCATCACTAGTTCATCATCACAGGTGCTATCTCATGATTCTTCTCGTCACAGGAAGTTTTACAGAGCCAACCCTTTTTCATTCTAGTTGTAGACCTAACCTCGATGTAGGTCTTCTTCAACGCTTATATATGACCCTAAGTCAGAATGGACGGCACTCACATATGAACATGAGAGGAACACATCCAATACCATGTCAGAAAGGCACAACACTTACATTCACCAGCATGATAGGACACAACTGCTATCATCTGTGAAAAGGCATGGCACTCACATCCACCAGCATGGTAGGACACACCTACTACCATCTGTGGAAAGGCACAACACTTATAATCACCAGCATGGTAGGACACGCCTACTACCATATTTGAAAAGGCATGTCACTCACATACACCAGCATGATAGGACACAACTACTATCATCGATGGAAAGGCACAACACCTACAATCACCAGCATGATAGGACACAATTACTATCATCTGTGAAATGGCATGACACTCACATCCACAAGCATGGTAGGACACACCTACTACCATCTGTGGAACGACACAGCACTTACAATCACTGACATGGTAGGACACACATACTACCACCTGTGAAAAGTCTCACCACTCACATCCACCAGCGAGTGATGACCTTTTCCTTTCGTCCTTAAAAACGTTGGAGCTACCTTTCAGCGAGGCATGACCTTTTCCTTCAACGACCCTAAGTGTGTTATCGAGGTTTATCTAGACTATTTAGTTGCTCACTCTTGTATGGGAGTGGATAACTTAGCTCATTTGCCCTTGGATTTTTAAAGACGTCGTCGTTATCAAATCAAGTTAAACCCTCAAAAGTGCATCTTTTGTGTGAAATTGGTTCATTTATTAGGGTTTAACGTATCCAAGGAGGGGATTATGGTCGATATGTTGAAGGTTGAGGAAATACTACGATTGTCTCCCCTGCACATGATTAGACATATTTTAAGTCTCCAAGATATGGATAACTTCTTGTGGAGATTTGTCATCAATTTCAGTAGTTTGACCAAAGGTTTCATGCAGTTGTTGAAGAAGGATACTCCATTATTATGGGATGAGAGAGCCTAGGATTCTTTCGATGCACTTAAGAAAGGCTTAGCATCGGCCCCTATGCTTATTCCACCTCACTATAGTCGTGATTTCCTATTATATGTGGTTGTGTCACAAGAGACGATGTTATACACCTGAATGGCACCTCTCTGTCTGAGTGCTGATATCCCTCATGTCAGCACACAAAAGGACACTTATGGATTGAGGTTGCCCATATTCACTATACCTTGGCTTATGATGAAGTACATTCCCTATATACTCAGCTGGTTACTTTGCCATTTTTTCCATGTTGAGTTGTATTCGCGACTCTCTATATTGACAACTCGCGCATCATTCGCGAGTCTCCTATACAACAAGTCGCGAATCTTTGTATTCGCGGGTTGCTCTTTTTTATATAGTCGTGAATAATTCGCGGGTTGCTCTACTACAGACCCGCGAATGGTTTCCTCAACATTAAAACATAAAACCACACGCTAATGGAAGATTAGTTTACTCATTTAACTTAATCTTCTTAACTGCCACAACCTCCCTAACCTTCGAGAACTGCCTCATTTCATCCATATAAATAGAGGCCTTGGGGAGGGTGTTGGGAGATCATACTTGGAGAGCAAAGTTATGCTGGTGGATTGTCTACAGAAATCTTTGGAGCAGAGAAACTCAGAATCCTTTGGTGACAGAGGAGTCCTTGTTTAGACATTGGGTTGTAACCTAAACTCTTTCCATTATTGTTAATAAAGATATTACTTCTTCCATATGTGTTTCATATCTTGTAGATTGGTAAATGTTTACATTTCAATATGATATATGATTTGCCTAACCTGCATCTATATATATGAATCATCTTGTATCTGGAAGAGTGTTTATTAACAGGTGAAGGAGGAATTATCCTAGAGACTTTGGAAGTGGATCAGAGAGGGAGAAGATAGCAAGGATCAGCCTTCATTTTATACAATAAGTCCTTCTACTTTCCTATTTCCTATTCTGTGGTTTTAAAGTCAAACTGTCTGCAAGTAATGAGTATGTTGGTAACCCCCCAGACCTAGGTTATTAGGTGAATTATCCTGTACAACAGAACTGGCGACTCCACTGGGGAAGCCTAGTCTGCTTTAGGTCTTTTTCTGTTTTCCTAACCAGTGTTTGCTTGAAGTTTGATTGTGATTTTTATCCTACTTCTTAATTAGTCTAGCATTTGAAAGTCTTGGGTTTTTTCTCTGTTTTTGAGAAATTTTTATACCCATTCGCGGGTTTCCCTTCTGGACAGTCACAAATATTGAGTTGCATTCGCGGGTTGTTCCACTGAACAGTCGCAAATCATTCACGACTTGCATTGCTTGACAGTCGCAAGTACTCCTGGAAACTGGGATTTCTGTGTTAAAGTTTGCTTGTTCTTTTTCCTATTATAAGTCCTGTTTTCTAAGAAGATTTTCTTTAAGAGTGCTGTAGAGTTGTTTGAATGTATCAGGTGATCACATCTTAGTTCTTTTGAAAGCCCTTGAGTCCCTTTTTACTTGTTTTATTTACTGTTTGCATCTTAAATTTTTTGGCTTGTTTGGGTTGTTGGTGAGAGTGCCTGAGTCTAGATCAGTGATCAGGGTCTTAGACTCTGTCTTTCCAGTCTGCTTTCTGTCAGTTATTGGTTTGCACTTGCCTGTTGAAAGTATGCATTGATTTTGTGTCAATGCTTGCACCCAAGCTAGGGTCCTAGCCTGCTTTTCTTGCTGGTCTTTTGGTCTTGTTTTTTCTATTTACTTCAGTTTGTAGTTTTTATACAGTCCATAAGTATCAAGTTTACTCAAGCAGTGCATTGTAGATGCATAGTACTTTTTTTGAGCATTTTTTAAAGTGAAAAACAAAACATAGTTAATCTTTTGCATTGTAATTTTTGCATAAAGTAGTGTTTGTTTCTGTTTAAAAAATATTATCTCGAAAAAATACAAAAACATAGGCTAGTTTCTCTTATTAAGTGCTGTTAATTCATCAATATATATCTGAAAAAATGAAAAGAAGTTTATTTTATAGTGTTAGTTTGCTTTAAATGCACTTTTACTTTCATTTATTTTCTGCTGAGTCAAAATACCATACAGTCCATCACTTCCACTTCCTTTGAGTAAAAAGCAGCCCTTAAAATTAATGCATAAACTTAAAATTTATTAGTAAGTTTTTATTTTTAGGGCCTTTCACCTACTAGCTTAGGCTAGATTTGTGGGCTAGGGAGTGTAAACTTCCCACAAATTATAAACTCAGACGTAGTGGACCATTCATTAGGTAAATCCTTGGTTCTACCGCTGTATCTGGGAATCTCCTCTCAAACGGGAGTTAAGCACTAGGCCGCGTGGAGGCTTGGAAAAAGGGGATAACCCCCCTAATCCTTGTCAAAACGTAACCCAGGACTTTTATGCATCTGGGGATTCTGTCCTAGATAGAGTTTCGGGCTCAGCTACCCTGCCCATGCGTACGATTTCGGCTGACGACTGTCCCCCCAGACAGTAGGTATTGTCAAGGTAGCCTTAGTCTCTTGTCTTTTTAGGGCTCATACCCAGGTAAACCGGAAGGTTATTTCTGGTTCACCTTGAACGGACTTGGAAGGTAACCCTTGTGGAAAGTGTAGGAGGGCGGTTGGGTGATTCCTCCGCTTGTGCCTAAGAACCCCTCAAGGATGCCAAGTAACTGTTCATCAGCTTTCTTTGGGAAAGCATATCTTTATAGCCTGTTTTGATTGCTTGAGACTCTAGGATATTTTTAGTGTATGCTCTGTGGATCTGCTTGTGTTTAGTTGGCCTTAGGGTGTGATTTTTTTAAAGTCTTAATTCTGGAGGACCATCTACTTAGAAGGTCAAGAAGGTTGAGAAACCTTCCTCCTCTCACACCACTGGAACCTCCACCTTTACCCCAAAGGCGGAGATTAAGCACAGGTGGTTCTTTTGAGCCAGTAGGAGTAAGTGAGGTTCTTGGTGAACCGAAATTAATAGCTAACCGCTTTGACTTTGACACAGTTGAGGTAGAGGAATTGCAAGCTGACGAGTTTGCAAGAAATTATAATACCCCCTTGACTGATTTGAATGATCCAGTGATTGTGCAGGTTAGGCCTTTTAGTTCACCAGTGCTAGGTGTACCTGTAGGTAGAGCTATTTCTTCTGAGGGAGAAAGTTCATTTTTTTTCACCTCAACCCTTCCGGTTGAAGGGGTACTACCTCCCCCGGTTAGTACCCCTAGATCTAGTTTACCTTCCACACCCTTAACTCCAGCAAGCCGGGTGGTCCAACCACCAGTTTACTCGAACATAGGAAGTATGTCTGGTGATATGGCTACTGGGATTCCCAGTATGCCTACAATTCCTTCTTCCTTCCCTTACACTACCCACAGTGGTCCGGTGGGATCCTCGGCCTTTTTCCAAGGATTCCCTTGGAATGGGGGGCACATACCCCCATCCAGTCCATACATAAGTCCACCTCCTTCATATGTAGGAGTGTAGTTTGGCAGCAACACCTCTTACGGGCAAAGCTACCAAACCCCTATTTCGGTCCCATACACGAGCTCTCCCTTCTCTTTGTTTAGTGGAGGGATACCTGCTCTAGTCTTTCAGACCCCTACTTCTATGGGGACGGCCCGAACCACTTACACTGCACCTCCTACCCAAAATCCAGTGGCTTACAGATGGAATCCATTCCAAAGCAACCTTCCCACTTCACAACCGGTGTCTGGGGGCAACCCCACTTTTACTTATGGGCGATCGGGGGCAAGTCCCTCTAATCCCCAAGCTAGTACCTCTAGTACATCGGCTAGGCCAAAGCTTCCTTTTCTGACAACTTTGAACTTGCCAGACTTATCAAAATTGATGAACGATCCGGTGAGGCATGACCCCTTGTGGCCACCTGTTCCCACCAAACTGCCCTCGGACATCCCTAAGTTCGAAGGTAAGGCTGGTGAATATCCTGGGGCTCATGCCACCACCTTTCACTTATGGTGTTCTTCCAACTCATTGAACGAAGATTCAGTGAGATTGAGGCTGTTCTAGAGGACCTTGACTGGCACTGCAGCAAAATGGTACATTGAGCTGCCTTCTGTTGCTTTTAGCAGTTTCTGGGACTTGGCTACCACTTTCCTTAGCCACTTTCAGCTTCCAGTCCGTTACGACTTCGGAACGGACTTGTTGTCCACCTTTAGACAAAACAAGGAAACCCACATCTCGGATCATATCCAAGAGTGGAGGAGGCGAAAGATCCTTATCAAAGCTACCATCCCTCCTGAGTTTCTATTAGAATGGTTCCTTAAATCTTTATTGCCCTATATATCTAAGGATGTTTCCACATTAGGAGTGACTAGTGAGTAAGAAGCCATACTCAGGGCCCAGCAGTTGGACTTGATTTATTCACAGTCTAGGATTTTATATGAAATCATCCCTGAGGCACCAAGGCCTTCTCATGAGGCTGAGAAACCCAAGCCTGGACCCCATGCCGATGGTGTGGTTGGGTCCGTAAACTCTCCCACTGTAGAGTCTTTGACAAAACAACTTCACCAATTGTCTGTCATACAGTCTATGGCGGAGGCAGCAAAGGCTGCCCCCTCCTCCCAAAGTGCAAATGTTTTTGCACAAACCTCTTTGAAGGGCAATCAGCAGCCTGGCGGGAAGAAGAAGAAAGGTAAAAAGGGAGAGGGAAACCAAAACCAAAACAAGCCAAATCCCGCGAACAATGCTGATGGGGGAAAAAAGGAAAAGAAGAAAGTCAAGTTCCCTTGTAAGTTGTGCCAAGGGGACCATCTTACTCATCTTTGTCCCCTCATGGAACAAGCTCAGAAGCTGTTACAAACTCAACCATCGACTGTCCTGAAGGATCCGTTTCCCCAAGGGCAGAATTCTGCTTTAGCTTCTACCGTAGCAGGGGGCAGTCAAACTGCTCATGACCCTAATTATATCAACATGGTTAGATCCTCAACTTTGTTACAAACCAGGAACAAGAACTATGAGAAAGAGACCGATGAGAAGGGTAAAGCTGTAGTTGAATCTTCCAAACCTCTCACTATAGAGAAACCTGCGGAAATAATGCCAAAGATACCCAAAGGTGTCTTTAAGAAGACTTTGCATAACCCAAATGCTTGAGCCACTTCTAACTACTCAGTGGTTGAAGACTTGGCTCAGAATCCGTGTGCAATGTCAGCTTTGGAGGTGCTACAGAGCTGTCCCGCTCAGCAGAATGCCCTTTTAGTAGCTCTAGGTAGCATGGACTCTTCGAGTCTCTTAGCGAAATTTAATCTCTCTGATGTTAAAATTTTCCTCCCTTATCATGTAGCTCTATCGATAGATGTTGTCCATGGTGGTAAGACCATTGGACAAACGGTTGTTGATGAGGGAGCCTCTACTTGTGTTATGTCCCTAGCCTGTTGGAAAGCTCTCGGATCCCCAGAGCTGGTCCCATCAACCACTTTACTTACTGCTTTTGATGGAAGGTCTTTTTGTCCACATGGTATCCTACCAGCTTTCAAGATTAAGTTGGCTGGAAAAGCAGTCTCTGTTGAATTCGAAGTGATTGATGCTCCATTAGACTACAATTTGCTTCTGGGTAGGAATTGGACTTATGCAATGTCTGTTGTTGCATCTGCTGTCTTTCGTGTTGTGGTTTTTCCACATGAGGGAAAGCTGGTCACTGTTGACCAACTTGATTTTACTCGTAAAGGCCGCTTAGAGTCTAAAGATTCCACTCTGCCATTGGTTGATCAGGCCAAACCTGCTGCATAGAGCTTGGGGGATGGACTGTACGCATCATTGATGGGCACATTCGATATTCCAGCTCCAGTCCTTTATATCGGTTCTACTACTGTAGGGAAGTCCATTGATTCGGTGGTCGATAGGACTGATCCTTGGGTCCTCCCAACCCATCAGGAACCGAAAGTTCCCTTATCTATAGTGGAAGTGGCGTATCAAGCTATTACCCAAACCACTGTAGATCCCATTACAGATCCTCTTACAATATCAGATGATCTGGAAGAAGTTTATATGCCTGCATGGGCGGAAAACTCTTTACATTCCATAGATTGCTTAGACACTGTTTTACCTTCAGATGAAGCTATTCTGGAATCTATGTGTTCGTGTGATAAGATATGTGAGGATCTTCATCACCGATCTTATTTCCTTCCAGAGCTAAGCAAGATAGAAAACCAAGAGTTTCATGTCAGACTGTCGGATGATGTTGATACACCTGTCAACCCTTTACCTAGGGAAGGAGTGTTTGCTGAGGGGAATATGGAAAACATTTCCACTACTATACCGATCAACATCTCTGTAAAGCCAGATGTCATGGAAAATATCTATATAGGTGCAAACTACTCTCCGGAGGAGATTGCCATTTATACTGCCCTTTTCAAGGAATTCCGCGATATCTTTACCTGGTCATATGAGGAGATGCCAGGTATTGATCCATCTATTGTTCAACATGAGATCCCAACCTATCCTAATGCTAAGCCAGTTCGGCAAAAATTACGCTCCGTGAACCCGCATAAAGCAGCGACTGTGAAGGCAGAGGTTGAAAAGATGTTGAAAGCAGGCTTTATATATCCCGTTGCTTTCACTGAGTGGGTGTCCAACCCAGTTCCTGTTGATAAAAAGAAAGGGACTATTCACGTTTGTACGGAATTTCGAGACTTTAACAAAGCCATTGTCGAGCCTTACCTTGATGATCTGCCTCCTCATTCTCGCAAGAGGATCCAGCATCCAGATCATTTTACGGTTGATTTTTGAGAGATGCAAATACTATAAAATTCGCTTGAATCCGCACAAGTGTGTTTTCTGCGTCGAATCAAGTAGATTGCTTGGATTCATTGTCTCTAGTAGGGGCATACAAGTGGATCCCTTAAAAGTCGAGGCCATTGTAAATCTGCCTCCTACTCGTTCACTTAGGCAACTTCAGAGTCTACAAGGAAAGTCTAACTTCCTTCGACGTTTTATCGTTAATTATGCCAAGATCACAAAAGGTTTCATGCACCTGCTTAAACAGGACACCCCATTTGTATGGGATGAAACTGCACAACTCGCGTTCGAGGCATTGAAGAAAGCCTTGTTGTCAGCTCCTTTATTACGCCCGCGAGATTACTCTAGGGATTTTTTATTATATCTGGCCGCGTCGGAGTCTACCATTGGGGTAGTGCTAGTTCAGGAGGATGACAAGCTCGTTGAGCATGTTGTCTATTATCTTAGCCACGCTCTGGTTGGGCCTGAGCTTAAGTACTCCCACATCGAGAAGTTAGCCTTAGCGGCTGTTTATGCTATACAGAGGTTACGGTACTACATCTTACTGAGGACCACTACTGTAGTGGCGGATGTAAACCCTTTCCAATATGTTTTATCCCGAAGGTTTGTTTGGGGGAAATTCAATAAGTGGATAGTCATTCTCCAAGAGTTTGACTTGGTTTTCCAATCCGCTAAATCCAAAAAGTCCTTAGTTTTTGCCGAGCTTATAGCAGAATTCCCTACGGAAGAAGATGTAGTGGTTCAAGATGACTCATTCCCAGATGAGCACATCTTCCTTATATCCACCTCTGATCCTTGGTACAGAGATATTCTCATATATCTCTAGACTTTGAAGTATCCTACCGCTTACTCTAGGGAAGACCGACGCAAGTTACGTCTTCATGCAAAAAACTACCTCATAATAGGAGATACATTATATCGACGAGGGGTAGATTCTATCTTGCGTCGCTGCCTTAATCATGAGGAAGCGGAGATTGTCCTAAATGATTCCCATAGCGGAGCGTGTGGGGGTCATTTATCTGGGTTAGCAACAGCCCAAAAGATATTATGTGCCGGGTATTTCTGGCCCACCATCTTTAAATATTGTGTGGAAGCTGTAAAACGTTGTCATCCATGTCAGCTGTACACCAGAAAAATGTAGTCACATCCTGCTCCCTTGTTTCTCGTCATCTCGGTAGGCCCCTTCATGAAGTGGGGGATCGATTATATGACATGCAACCCAGCCTCAGCTAGGGGGCATAAATACATCATTGTCACTGTCGACTATTTCACAAAATGGGCAGAGGCAATGCCTACTTTCAAAGACAATGGGGAAACGGCAGCTTATTTCGTGTTTAATCAGATTATTTCTAGGTTTGGTATTCCCAAAGTGATTGTCACTGACCATGGCAGTCATTTCCAAAATCACATGATGACAGAGCTGACCACCATGCTCGGATTTCGACAAGAAGATTCTTCTCCTTATTATCCGCAAGCAAATGGTCAGGTTGAGGCTGTAAACAAAACTTTAAAAAGTATACTTAAAAGTACTATTGATGTAGCCCATTCAAATTGGCACATCATGTTATATCCTACTCTTTGGGCTTATCGAACCAATGTCAAAACTGCTACGGGTTTTTCCCCCTTCCAACTCGTTCACGGGGTGGAAGCTATTACGCCGATTGAATGCGAAATCCCATCCTTGCAGATAGGTATTCATGTGCTACCTGACACAACTGAGGTTGAGGAACGGTTGCTCCATTTAGAACACCTTGATGAACAATGTAGAGATGCGTTGACTGCAAATAAAGCTCATAAGAATAGGGTTAAATCTCAATATGATAAAACGGTCAAACCTCGGGTTTTCTCTAAGGGGGAACTTGTCTTGCTTTGGGACCAAGATAAGGAGCCTCTGGGGGCAGGAAAATTCAAGACTATGTGGTTGGGACCCTATGTTGTGTCTAAATTTTTGAGTAAAGGCACATATGAATTAGTAGATTATGATGGGAATAAGCTGCCTGAGCCTAGAAATGGGCTCTATCTGAAGAAGTACTATGCCTAGGCTTAGCACTTTTTCTTGTATATTAATGTATGTATTTTTATGTACATTAGGTTGTTAGTTTCATTTTTTATACTATCTGCTGGTTGTTGCAGATGTCTTCCGAGATGTATGTAGGTTTTTCTGAAGGCGCCAGCCGTCACACTTATAACCTGGCTTCGACAGCATGGGTTATATACTCCCCCTCAGGACAGCTTGTTGCCGCGGGTGGCGCTTGTCTAGGTCCTGCTTCCAATAATGTTGCTAAGTATATGGCTGTAATTGAGCTCCTATGGGATTCCTTGTCACGAGGCATCACCCAGCTTGAAGTCCGTTTGGATTCTTATATGGTTGTTTCCCAGCTCAATCGAGCTTACCAGGTGCGTAATCCTACATTGTTACGTCAGTTCATGCAAATACGTTTACTGGAAAGACATTTTGAAGTTCTTACTTTTAATCACATTCCACGAAACCAAAATTCATTAACTGATGCATATCCTAATTATATTTTGGACTGGCATCTCACACACATTCCATAAAATATACAGCAAATATATAAGAAACATTTCTAAATAAGCTGACAACCAAACACAACTATATATATATATATGTAAATATCTGTTCATACATAGGATAGGTCAAGTCTGATCCGTAGATCCCATCATGTACAAAATATACAAAAGTGGATCAACATCCATCAAAATGCCTAAAACTAAGCTTGACCGCCATGGCCACTGGGACCTCCTTGCTCCCCGTGATCTCTATGCCCCCTGGCTTCCTCAGCCTCCTCGGCTTCGGCAGCCTCCATTGCATCTCTATATACACATACTGCTCTGGCTACCCGTCTGAAAAGACGTAGCGAGGCCAGTGGAACCCCAACTACGGACTCCTGCATAGCTATAGGGAGATGCTCTATCCGTATCGTAGGTACTCGCTCGGTCGGCCTACCTAGCTTCACCTCGAGTACCGTGATCAATCTTGGGTCTCCCCCTGCAACAGGATGTATGAAGGTACATGGGTGCCCTACAGGGTGGACCGATTCAATATCTGCATTTTGACACATAAAGAGGATTTATACTTGTGCATATGTATATATCCTATCATTTGAAAATCCATAAAAATTTGATAATGATAAAAAATAAAAAATGACTTACCCATTTCTCCCCATGCTCCTCCTGGAGGGAGGACTAGGTCCGGATCACCTCAGAAATCTATCCCAGCATATGGAAACTGCTCCAACGCCGACACCTGTCGTTCCCACCATGTATAGAAATCATCGTCATACATGCTATGTACAACATCTCCTCCTCCTTGACGAAGGAATATATCTCCCCGCCTGCTCAGCCTCAGCTGACGTGGATGTGTGACCTGTAAGGGTATTGTAGGGCTCATAGCTGGTACCCTCTCAAAGAATAACGCTACCAATATACTAGCATAGCCAAAGTTCTTTCGTCTCCCCCTCCTACAGTCGGGTAATTGCCTCCTCATGATGGGGGCAATCCCTGTACACTAGTCAAAGAGTGTGCCTCTAAAGCAGTCCACCGCCACTCTCATCTGAGTCCTGGTGGCCATGTGTAATCCTGCAGACCCTGGAAGTCTCACTATAGTACTGGCCAATACCTGTAATGTAAGATCTTGAATATTTGCTATGAGAATGTTGCTGCCTTTCTTTTGAGTACCCGGCCTGCAGAACACATCGACATAGTTCTGGACACTCAAGGGGTCCCCACCCCTGCCAGTGCCCTCCAGGTTCACCGGTGCTCCCCGATGTGATAACCCGGTTATGAAATAGATGTCCTGAACGGTAAGCTCCAAAGTCTCACCTTGGATGTTGAACATCCCCGGGTCATGGTCCTAGTAATGGACTAAGAACTCTAATATGCAGACATTGGCCCGGATAGGTGATGTGCAAAAGAACTTGAGCAGCCCACTATTCCGCAATGCTTGGATGGTAGGTGGGCTTTGGAGAGCCGCTTGGTCCATCATCTCATGTTCCCTATCCCTCCACTCCAGCACCATGTTTTCCCTGACAAATAAACATAGTTTAATTCAGTATTTCACCATAAAAATTTAAAAATTTGGATAATTTTTAAAGCTTTTATCTTTTGCGCAGCATGCGCGACTGTCCATTGGGACAAGTCGCGAGTCATTCGTGAATTTCCTATGCATCAAGTCGCGCATGAAACGCGTATTCACGGTTTTCATGCGTAGCAACCCGCGAATACATTTTGCTATCTTTTATGTTGATGAAATAAACTAAATTGACCATCAATTTTAAAATTTGTTTGGATGAAAATGAAGAGCTCAGGGTGTAGAGTTACCTGTAGCTGACGGATCTGAATTCTGACGGTCCAATTGTCCACGGAAAGTAATCAAAGATAGAGGGTAAACTTTCCTTTTCTGGTTCAAAAAGTGCAAATGGTAAGAAATGATTTGATTTTCAAACTATTAATAGAAATAAAATTTCGTAAAGTGGGTCTTTTTATATAGTTTGAAATGACAATTGATTAATATTACCCCTTTTGTGCCTTGGAACAGGTTTACCTACCTTTACAAAGTGTTGATGCTTCTATAGGGTGGTTTTTGCTCATTCCAACACTTGTTGGCATCTTATCACTCCACATTAACCTTAGTACTCAACATTTTTGCCACGGACTATGGTATTTTAAGCCATTAGTCCCTTGTCTCTACCATTGTTCTTCCGTGGCTAGGATCCCTTTTCATGAGTATCATTCTTATATGCCATTGCCATTCTTTGATACTCATTCCCGTCAATTTTTCAGGCCCAGGGGTTTCCTCGTAGCTACTTTTCACGCCAAATAGAGCTTCTTATGAATCTCTCTTTACAAGCTATCCCTTTATAGGACTCCCCGCCCTTATGGAGTTTCTTTAGGCCCAGGTATGACTCCTTCAAAATAGACTTGAATGCCGAGTTATCTCGTCCGTTCAAGCTCGTTAAGAATATGTGAATGGGCATCCGAAATGGTGGTAGGTTATCTCTTTCTCGGACCATGCGGAATAATACAAGAAAGGATCAGTCTCTTTTCTTCGGAATTGAGAAGAGTATTCTCAGGTATAGGTTTATCACTTTTCCGGACCTGAGGGACTAAACTTATGGAAAAGGAACACCCAGTTTGAGCTTATTTTTCTCTTTTTCGTGCTCTGGACCCAAACATGAAAAAGATTTCGAGCGTACTTTGTGTCTTTGTCATGCTCGTTAAACACTCAAGAACAAAGCAACGAGTTTATTGTTGTAAGCCCCATTTCTCGTAACCAAATGGATCTTTCCAAGTGATTTTGCTTTCCTTCACACTCGTAAAACTCAAGCTATTTTATGCTATTATGGAAGGAGCGTTGGGTAGGTGGTAATTTAACCTTTTTCGGACCTTCCTGACTAAGTACGAAAAAGGTTCACCTTTTCTTCTTCAGAAGTTAAGAGAGTTCTTTTGTGGTTTGTTTTATACTTTTTCGGCCTCAAGAGACTAAATTGGATGAAAAAGGACCCCCCTGGAGTCTTCTTTGGCATTTTCAGACTCTCTAAATATGAAAATACCGCATGAGCATGTACTAGTTCGGGCTCATTAAATCCACGGATCAATGTATCAAGCATTATTTTCCCATCTCTTCAAGCTTGTTAAAAAATGAAGAAGGAACCGAGTTGGCTTTCCTGGACTCGTTAAAACTTAACAGGGAAGGTAAGGAAGAATTTTTCTCTTGTTTTCAGTAATGGCAGCATGTCATCCTTGAACATAGCACTCTTTGCTTTCTGATATCCATGTTTCAGTATACACTTGTGTTCAGCTATCACTTTGAGTTTGTTGACTCCTCCTCTTGTCCATTATACTTGGGGAATCTGTTCATGTCTCCTACATGATAGATAAGTCTAGTTGTTCTATCTATCCATTGTACACTGCCTTGGGTCATCTCTGTGTCATGCTCACTGTTCAAGGATTCTTCCCAAAATCTAATCTATAGCCTGATTCCATCATTGTTATATCTGTTATCCATTTACTTGTGTCTACCTTTTTTTCCCAGTTCCTAGTCACTCTTGTGATACGTTGGAGGATCTATTGCCTTCCCTACCACAGTATGGTTCTGTTTCAGTACTTCCTGATGATGAAGACCTAGAGTTTTGATGATGGTACCTCTAGATTCACTTTCATCATTGGTGAACTCCTTTGCTTCAGTTGTTAATTATCATCTATTGGTTGACAAACTATTGAATCCTTTCCATGTTCGACTTTAGTTTACCCTTATTCACATGGCTTGGATTGTACTAGTTCTTTGGGATCTTTTATGAAGACCTTAGTTCCTCACTCATGAACTAAGTTGTGCAAGACTATGTTCCATTTCTATATCCAGCTTCCAGATCTTTGAAGACTCATCATTATCGTATTTTGGCTTCGATCCACCTTTGTAAATACGTGGTTTTACCCGTATCATATGATGTACTCAAATATTGTAAAGGAGCTAGTGTTCCCGTAAATTGAACATAGCATCCTCAGATGTAACTTTGTGTATGACATTACTATGTATTTGTTTCAGGTACTCCTTCTTCTCCACTGGATTTCTGAGTTTCTCTAGAGTTAATTATTATAATGTATTTCGGCCATTGTTCCCCTCTGACCTCACACATTAGGGGTCATCTGTTATACACCTGAATGGAACCTCTCCGCCCGAGTGCTGATATCCCTCATGTTGGCACACAAGAGGACACTTATGGATTGAGGTTTCCCATGTTCACTATACCTTGGCTTATGATGAAGTACATTCCCTATATACTCAGCTGGTTACTTTGCCATTTTTTCCATGTTGAGTTGTATTCGCGACTCTCTATATTGACAACTCGCGCATCATTCGCGAGTCTCCTATACAGCAAGTCGCGAATCTTTTTATTCGTGGGTTGCTCTTCTATATAGTCGCGAATCATTCGCGGGTTTCTCTACTACAAACCCACGAATGGTTTCCTCAACATTAAAACATAAAACCACACGCTAATGGAAGATTAGTTTACTCATTTAACTTAATCTTCTTAACTGCCACAACCTCCCTAACCTTCGAGAACTACCTCATTTCATCCATATAAATAGATGCCTTGGGGAGGGTGTTGGGAGATCATACTTGGAGAGCAAAGTTATGCTAGTGGATTGTCTACAGAAATCTTTGGAGCAGAGAAACTCAAAATCCTTTGGTGACAGAGGAGTCCTTGTTTAGACATTGGGTTGTAACCTAAACTCTTTCCATTATTGTTAATAAAGATATTACTTATTCCATACGTGTTTCATATCTTGTAGATTGGTAAATGTTTACATTTCAATATGATATATGATTTGCCTAACCTGCATCTATATATATGAATCATCTTGTATCTGGAAGAGTGTTTATTAACAGGTGAAGGAGGAATTATCCTGGAGACTTTGGAAGTGGATTAGAGAGGGAGAAGATAGCAAGGATCAGCCTTCACTTTATACAAGTAAGTCCTTCTACTTTCCTATTTCCTATTCTGTGCTTTTAGAGTCAAACTGTCTGCAAGTAATGAGTATGTTGGTAAACCCCCAGACCTAGGTTATTAGGTGAATTATCCTGTACAACATATGATTGGGATGGTTTTGGTTCAAGAGGATGAGGAGCTCCAGGAGCACGTTATTTACTATCTTATCAAGAATCTCATTGAGGCAGAACTTTGATATAGTCACATCGAGAAGTTGGACTTAGTGACTATTCATGCAATACAACGGTTAAGAAATTGCATATTGCTTCTCCATAGTACGTTCATATCTCATATCAATCCATTTCAGTTTGTTTTGACTAGACAAATTATAGGGGAAACACAATAAATGGATTGTTATTTTGCAAGAATTCGACCTCGATTTTGTTTCGGCAAAGTTGAAGAAGTCATTAATTTTTGCTGAGCTCATGTCATATCTCCCTAGTCTAGATGAAGATGAGATCAATGATGATTCATTTTTGGATGAGAATTTCTTTCTCATCTCGACCATGGACCCTTGGTATGGTGATATGATATATCATCATCTATCTTTATACTTTGAGGGTTCCTCCTCACCTCTCACGATATAAATGTTGATGCTTATGACATAATGCTTAGAACTACCTTATTATCGGTGGCACATTGTATCACTAGGGGGTGGATTCCATTTTTCGTCGGTGTTTAACCCATGATGAGGCTGAGAATGTGCTAAATCAATGCCATGGTGGGGCATCTGGTGGTCATTTATCTGGGTTTGCTGCAACCCAAAATATCCTTAGAGCGGGTTATTATTAGTCGTCTATCTTCAAAGATTGCGTTAATGCAATCAAGAGGTGCCGGCGTTGTGAGTTGTTTGCAAGGAATGTGCACTCACATCCCACCCCGTTACTTCCTATTATCACCTTCGCTCCCTTCACCAAGTGGGGGGTGGACTTTATCGATTCCAACCAAGATTCAGTTGGGGGGAACCATCACATTATAGTGTTCCTGGCCTATTTTACAAAATGGGAAGAGGTTATGCCTACAATTAAATCAAATGGTGAGATGGATGCTCATTTCATATTCAACCAGATTCTCAATCAATTCGAGATCTCGAAAGAGCTTGTCCTTGACCATGGCATGCACTTTCAAAACAAGATGATGGACGAGCTAGATTCAAAACTAGGGTATAAGAAAGAATAGTCTTCTTCTTACTACCTCAATTGAATGTCCAAGTTGAAGTTGTTAATAAATCCCTTAACACCATTCTACAAAGAACCATCACACAAAGAAAAACCAACTGACATATTATGCTTTACCCTTCTTTGTGGGATTACTGAACCGCAATCAAGACTTCCACCGAATTTTCTCCATATCAACTAGTACACGGGCTAGAGTAAGTTTTACCGGTTGAATGTGGAATTCCCCCGCTGAAGCTAGCCATAGAGATTTTACTAAAAACTTATGAATTGGAAGAGCTTTTGGTCCACTTATAGCACCTTGATGGGCATCGTCGAGATGTCATAATGGCTCTAGATATTAATAAGTGTCGTGTTAAGGCTTGGTATGATAAGTCCGTCAATCCCTGTAGATTTAATGAAGGTGACTTGGTCCTCATGTATGACCAAGCTAGTGAACCGTTAGGGGTGGGTATGTTTAACCCCATGTGGCATGGGTTGTACAAGGTGAAACATGCCCTAGAGAAAGGTGCCTTTGAGCTAGAAAATTATGAAGGGACTACCTTGGAGGATCCTAGAAATGAGCTCTATCTCAAAAAATACTATTCCTAATCCTCAGCCGAGGCTGATATATTGCATATTATTGTACAATCTGCATAGTTTTATTTTTGGTCCCATTGTAATGTTATTGGTTTGTTGACATACTTCCCATTTTTTGTGGTAGATTCCAATGGATTCTTCGGTATACTTAGGATTCAATGAAGGTTCTAGCCACCATATCCAGAACTTAGCTTTGTTTTCTTGGGTTATCTATGCACCAGAGGGTAATGTGGTTTCTTTAGGAGGTGTGTGTGTGTTATAGATGATATTACCACACCAGGTGAATCACACTTGTATGGCCTTCCCCTGTCCCTCCGTATACTCCTTAGACCCCTTGGACCATTTTTTGTCCTTTGATGTTTCCTAGACTGTCCCTAAAAACATGTGAAAATTGCTATACGTGACTTTTAAACCCCTTATCACGTATATATGCGGGTTTGACCCCTAAAACCACGTACATCGGGATGTCTACAAAATCCAAATCCTTTTGGATTTTTCCTTGACATGGATCCAACTCACTTGTCTCCTGGCCTTCCATATGCCTTGAGATCGCTTGTATTCGACCTTTCATTACCCTATTGAAAATCTATATAAGGAACCCTTTGGATACATTGAAGGCATGAGATAATTGAGAGCAAAGAAATTATATTCCATTGTTGCTGGAACTTGTGCTTGAGTCTACATCCCTTTGTCCCTTGGACCACTTTTGTGTTCTTCCCAAGCTTTCCTTTTTCTTTTGAGCTTGCTATCGAGAGATGGAGGATTGAGGTGGTGGAGGCCCAAGTGGGGGAGTCAGTTTCTCCGATTCGCAGATGTGCCGACAGAGGTTGTATTCATTGTAATCTTTGATTTTATATTAATAGAAATATCTTTTCCTGTCCAATAATGTATATTTGAATGAATATTTTATCCATGGATGATTTCAAATCTTTATACATTGTTGATTATATATGCTAGAGTATATCTAACACCAATAAATATAGTATGATTGTCTTGTTTACTTATTATGATCCTTTAGTGTCAGATATTTGATTTCTCTTGCATATTGGGAAGGATTGATTTCTGGAGTCAAGCTATCTGTTGTTGTACCCCAAGCCATAGGAATTTCTCTCCGTAATAGAATTGGCAACTCCGCTGGGGAGTTCCTAGTAGTTGTCCTTTGGGGGTTTCCTATCAGCATTCAATGACTTTGAATTGCTCTTTTTTCTCTGTTTCTGTGTCAGGTCTAGGGGCATGTTTTCCTGGTAGTGTCTGATTGGTGTGAATTTTGTCTCAGCTTATCTGTTTGCCTTTATTTTTATGTACCTTTCTTCCTGTATGTGAGTTTTTAACTCATGGTCGCGTATATACGGGGGTTTCACTACTATTTCCACGTACACATGCAGGTTTACTGCGAACAGTCATGTATGCCCTTAGTTTTTCCTTCTAGAGGAAGATTGATTGTTGTTGGGTGAATTTTGATGATTGTTGAGTCTCCTTTGATACTTCTAGAGTCTGTATACACCTCTGTTTCTGACCAGAGATGTTTTTTTAGGGTAAAATTTATTTTTTGAAGGATGTTCTTGTCATTACATTTTTTTATTTTTTTTGGGATTAGTGCATTAGATTTCTTTTACCTTAGTACTTTGCTTGAGTGCTGCTTGATTGTGCTTGCAGATTCTGGGGGTTATAGAACCATTATTTTGCTTTAATGTCTCATTTTTATTTCAAAAAATCCAAAAATATTTTCTTATCATTATGCATTGCATCGTGCATTTTGCATAGTACTTGCACTAGATTTGCTTTGAATTATTAATCAGGATTTCATATAAGAAATCTTGCATTTATCATTTGAAGAAAATTGTGCATTTCACGTAGTAGCATACCCTGTTTTTCATGGACACAATGCATTTGCATTGATTGTTAGGTGTGCATTTTGCTTCATGTTGTGTCATAACGCCATTAGTTGCACGGCCATACCTCTTTTGAGTAATAAAGCCAATTAAAATGAAATACACTATTTTATTTGATAGGGTTCACCAACAAGATTAGGTTTTAGGGTCTTGGAATAGTTCATTGTGAGTAAATTCTCCAATACCACTAAACAACAACATGTATGTGTCTGTCCAGTTGAGTGTGTGAAATTCCTTGGTATAACCAGTGTTTCTTAGGATCCTCCTCTCAAAAGAGAGTTAAGCATGAGGCAGTGTGACCGGTTATTGATTGGGATGACCCCTAGTCATAACTGAGTGGAACCGGAGATATTTCCAGATTGTATTCATAGTTGGGGGCTCTTTCAAGAGTTTCGAGCTTTGCTACCTTACCCATATGGTCAATCCTGCCTGCGACTGTCCGCTTGAGCATTGATTATATTGAGGTGACCTTAGTGGCCTTACCTAGGATATCAAGGGGGTACTCTGTAGGGATTATTCTGCGAGTGTCACGGCCAGGTTGAGGTCGGACATCACAGTCGCTTTATGCGTTGAAGCTGAGGGCCACAATAATTGGTTATGTACCTCCACTTGTTGTGTATGGGAGTCTCAAGCCTCTCCTAGGTGATACATACCTGCTTCATTCGGGAGCTCATTTATCCTGCCCTTGATTGCTTGTGTTTGGCTCTAGATTTTATTGGTGTATGCTCTGTGCACATTAGCTTGCCTAGGGTTTGCATAATTAGAGAGTCTTTTATATTTTTTGAGTCATTGTGGATTCGGGTGCGGCTCCTCACCGTTCTCGTCATTTAGCAAGACTTCTGCCTTCTACATCTCCCCTTCCTTTGGGAGAGATAGATAGACGGTCCAGGCGGACTACTTTGTGCATTGATTCACACACGATGGGAGACCATGTTGAAGGTATTCCTGAACCACCTTCTCCCATTCAACTGAAAGATGGGGAGTTTACTCCTACTTATGATCCTTCACTTGATTTGACTGAGTTAGGTCCTGGAATTTCTGAGATAGGTACTTTTCATGATAAACCTACTTACTCTAATGTTGATCCCCCATTGACGCATCGCTAGTATGGAATGTCGGAAGATGATGAGACTCATTTTGAACCCACAAGCACTAGTTATGGTAATTATGGTATATCTGGTTTTCCCACACATGATTTGGCATTTCATGTCAAGTTTGAGTTTGAGCCTAACACTACGCGTAGGGGAACTCTCATTCCTTACCATGTGGAGAGGTTTGGGACCACAAGTCACATTACACCTTCCATCCCGGTGGTGGAAGCTACATCACATATTCCTGCTAGGCCTAGGGTTAGTGATCCTACTAGGATACCAGATCTAAGACGAGTGACTATAGGGAATAACACGTACATAATTTCACAAGTCCCTTCATCCTATGTCCCTAGTTCTTTGAATGTTCACCGTCCACCTCATTCACATGGTCCTTCGGGCCGAAATGTTGCTACAAGTCATGTCCATACTGCTGTTACTTGACCAGTTGTGTCTCAGGTTCAAGTACCTCCCATTGTTTCAGGAGGTCATGTTCATACTTCTAGAGGTCATGTTACTACCTCTAGAGCATATATTCCTACTTTCGAAATGTATATTCCTACTTCCGAAGCGTATATTCCTACTTATGGAGTGTCTCATGGGACATATAATGCGATGACTTATGGACCTTATTATGGGACGCAGTATGGATAGGGTTCTTCACCTTATGGGTATGGGTATCAACAACCTGCTTACTCTCCAAATTATGGCTTTGTAGCCCCAAATGGTCAAGGTACACCACACTATGGTGCTTCCATGACACCCTATACAGGTCAAACGAGAGGAGGGCACTATGGCCAAGGCCATGGTGGTTTTGGTAATCAAACCTATGTGAATCAGAAATATCATGGAGCGGTGCATCGACCTGCTCATCCTAGGATCCTTGCAATTCTAAATCTTCCTGACTTGTCAATATTGACGAATGATCATGTATCTCATGACCCAACTTGGCCGGCTGTCCCTACTAAGCTTCCCTCGGACATACCCAATTTTGAGGGAAAACTGGGAGAGGATCCGATCAAACATGTTACTACCTTTCACCTATGGTGCTCTTCAAATTCCTTACACCAAGATTCGATCCGTTTAAGGCTATTTGAATGCACCCTTATAGGTCCTGCCACAAAATGATATATAGAGATACCTAGGGGGGCATTCGCTTTGTTCGATGACCTAACGATGAATTTTATTAACCACTTCTAGCTACCGGTGCGTTACGACTTTGGTACGGAACTCTTGTCAACATTTCGGCAGGATAAAGCCACAAATATCTTGGACCATATCCAAGAGTGGCGTATATGGATGAGGTTGATTAAAGCCTTTATACCACTGGAATTCCTCCTTGAATGGTTCCTTAAGTCATTATTGCCTTATATAGTGAAGGATGTTTCTATATCCAGTGTAAAATTAGGAACAAGCCATTTTTAGGGTGTAGGAACTAGATTTGATTTATGCTCAATCCGGTTTGTTATAAGAGATCATTCCCAATGCTCCACATTCTAGTTTCGACCCCAAAGTTAAACCTGGACCACATGTTGATGGCATTGTGGGTTGTGCAAGTGCTAAACCTGTGGATTCGGTTGAAAAACAAGTCAAACAATTGTCAGTCAACCAATTTTCTTCGGGACAAGCCACGGATTTGTCTTAACCCACCCAAATGGTGAGTGTGCTTTCGGTACAATCGTCGGAACAGAAGGGTAACCAACAACCCAAAAGGAATAGAAAGAAGGGTAAGAATAATCGTAACGGTGGGAAAAGGAATGAAAATTCTAATACTAATGACAAGAACACCCGTAACGCTAGGGGGGACAAGCAACCTAAACGTAATATTAAATTTTCTTGCAAGTTATGTAAGGAGGATCACCTCACTTACTTGTGCCCTCGTATCGATGAAGCCTCGAGATTCTTAGCATAGGGCTTACCTGTGCTGACTAATCCTTTACCTCACAATCAAAACATGAACTCAAGGACCCATGATCAGTCTTGTGGTGATCAAGATCCGACGGAGGGTAGTGGTCATGGTTGCATTAACATGGTGTGTGCTGCAAAGGTTGTGACCCATGCGAAGGACTATGGTTCATCACGACCCAACCTAGGAAATGAACCTGATCCACTAGGGAATCCTATGCATATTGAAAAACCTGTGGATAAACCTGAAGTTGCACCTTGCATTCCTAAGGGAGTCCTTAAGTATTCGGGGAACAATACTAATGCCCAAGCCACCCAGAACTATTTTGTTGTCGAGGATTTGGGCCACACTCCTTGTGCGATGTCTGCACTAGAAGTACTTCAGAGTTGTCCTTCACAAAGGAAGGATTTGCTTTCTTCCCTTGGTGTGAATGATGATAATTCTTCCTTCGTGATTAAATTTGAAACCGTAGGACTTCAGTCTTGCTTGCCTTACTATGTGTCTCTTTTGATTCATGTAGAATGTCTTAACATGACTGTCAAGCCCACTATGATTGATGAAGGCGCTACTGCTTATGTGATGTCTTTATTGTGTTGGAAGGGTTTAGGTTCCCCTGAGTTGTCTAAATCCAATACCATGTTGATTGCGTTTGATGGGAGATCATTTAGGCCGCATGGGATCCTTCCTTCCCTTAAGGTCCATTTGGCAGGAAAGACCGTTGCGATAGAGCTTGAGGTGGTTGATGCGCCCCTTGAATACAATCTCTTGCTTGGTAGGAATTCGATGTATAGTATGCAAGCCGTAGCTTCTTCACCATTTCGTGTTGTATGCTTTCCATTTAATGGGAAGATAGTTACGATTGATCAAATGTCATTCAAGAATCCATCGGTTACCGCATATTCGGGAGCTTTGATCCTGATTGTAGAGTACTCTCAGCCGGCAACTGGGAGTGTGGGTGTGGGCATGTATCCATCCCTTATGGGAATCTTTAGTTGTCCTGCAGTTGTCCTTATGATAGGGTCTAGTTCCGGTGAGGCTTCAACATCTGTGAGATCAATGTCTTTTCATGCGAGTCGTATGGAAGATCCTTGGATTCTTCCTACACCGAGTACTTCGAGTGAGCCCATCGTGATAGATGTGTTGTTGCCTACAACTATGGTAGCTTATGAAGCTAATCTTTGATGTGTTGCAAACCCTAGTCCTTCCTCTTCACAGATGGAGGAGGAGGACCCATATGTGTTGCCTGCATGGGTATTTCAGCCTTCTAATGTGCACAACTTCCTTGATAGTGTTTTTCCTTCAGACGAAGTGATTATTGAGGCCATGTCGGGAGTTGAGCCACCATGGGAAGAGTTGCATCATAGATCTTACTTTCTTCCCGAGATTCACCGCTTGGAGTGTGAAGACTTTAGGGAGGTTGTTAGTGAGATAATTGGTAGTTCCATGGTTCCATTAAGCTCTCCTAGTCAGATGGCTGATGGGAACATGGAAAACATATCCCCAACGATTCCTATCAATATCTCTCGCAATCCTGGTAGGATAGAGAATGTCTATATTGGGGCAGAATGTTCCCATGCTGAGATTCAAGAGTACACCTAGCTATTTAAAGAATTTTCTGATATCTTTGCTTGGTCTTACGACGAAATGCTAGGTATCGACCCTCGTAAATTGTTGAACATGAGATTAAGACTTATCCCAATGCTAAGCCTGTTCGAAAACACTTGCATGCAGTGAATCCTAGGAAAGCACCCACGATTAAGGCAAAGATACAGAAACTGTTGAAAGCCAGTTTTATCTATCCCATTCCCTTGTTAGAGTGGGTTTCAAATCCTGTTTCGGTTGATAAGAAGTAGGGAGTGATCCACATATGTACTGATTTCCGTGATTTGAATCGTGCCTGTCCTAAGGACAATTTCCCCCACACCATTTATTGATCAGATTTTGGATGAGTGTGTGGGTAGCAAGGATTTTTCTTTTATGGACAACTTTTCTGGATACAATCAGATACAAATTAAACCTGAGGACCAACATAAGACCACATTTATTTGTCCCTGGGGAACTTTTGCATATCGGAAAATTCCTTTTGGCCTTAAGAATGTCGGAGCTAATTTTTAGTCGGTTATGACCTTGATCTTCCATGATCTCAAATCGATTATCAAAGTATTTTGGATGACCTTTCTTTTCATTCTCGTATCAGAATGCGTCATCCCTATCATTTGAGATTAGTATTCGAAAGGTGATGACATTATTTGGTCAGTTTAAATCCTCACAACTGCATCTTTTGTGTGAAGTTTGGTCACTTATTAGGATTCACTGTTTCCAAGGAGGGTATAAGAGTTGACCCTTTGAAGGTTGAGGCAATACTTCAGTTGTCTCCCCCAAAAAACATTCGACATCTTCAATGTTTGCAAGACATGGCAAACTTCTTACGGAGATTCGTTGTCAATTTTGACAATTTGACTAGAGGCTTTATGCGTCTTTTCAAAAAGTACACCACCTTTTGTTGGGATGAGTGATCCCAAGAGTCCTTCGATGCACTTAAGCAAGCCCTAGCATCGGCCCCGGTGATTAGTCCCCTAGACTATAGCCGTGATTTTCTACTTTATGTGGCCACGTCTATGAAGACGATTGGTATGGTTTTGGTTCAAGAGGATGAGGAGCTCCAAGAGCATGTCATATACTATTTGAGATAGAATATTATTGACATGGAGATCCATTATTCCCATGTTGAGAAGGTTGCCTTAGCTACTGTACATGCGGTTCAACAGTTGAGACATTATATTCTCCTTCTCCAAACCTTGGTTGTAGTGCATGTCAATCCATTTCAATTCATTCTCACTCGAAGAATGATTGGGGGGAGATATAATAAATGGATTTTCATCTTGCAAGAGTTCAATCTCGAGTTTGTTTCAGAAAAATTGAAGAAATCATTAATTTTTGCAAAGCTTATATCGGATTTTCCAAGAGAGGCCGAGGAGTTGGTTTGTGAAGATACGTTTATCGATGAGCACATCTTCTTAATCTCAACTTTGGACCCATGGTATAGGGATATTATTATATATTTACAAACATTGAAGGTCCCCACTCACCTCTCATGGGATGAACGATGACGGTTACGTCACGTTTCTAAGAATTACCTCATAGTGGATAACACTTTGTACCATCGTGGGGTAGATTCCATTTTACGTCGTTGTTTAACTCACGAGGAAGCTGAGGTAGTGCTGAATGATTGCCATGGAGGGGCATGTGGTGGTCATTTATCTAGACTTTCTACAGCACAAAAAATCTTAAGAACAGGTTATTTCTGGTCGATGATCTTCAAGGATTGTATAGATGCAATCAAGAGGTGCCATCCTTGCCAGGTGTTTGCACGTAATATGTGATCGAAACATGTCCCATTAAATCCCATCATCACCGCTAGTCCCTTCACTAAGTGGGGGCTTGATTTTATGGATTGCAACCCATCTCCAGCTAGGGGGCATCATCGTATCATAGTGGTTGTTGACTACTTCACGAAATGGGCTGAGGCTATGCCTATAGTTAAATACGATGGTGAGATAGCTACACACTTCGTATTCAACCAGATTATTACTCAATTTGGTATTCTGATGTCATTGACCATGGATCGCACTTTCAGAATCGTATGATGGAAGAGTTGGCATCAAAGTTAGGGTATAAGCAAGAGCATTCCTCCTCTTACTACCCTCAAGCGAATGGACAGGTAGAAGCAGTGAACAAATCACTCAAATCCATTCTCCAACGAACCATTGCACAAAGCATGAATAATTGGCACATTATCTTATATCCTGCTTTGTGGGCTTAGAGAACCGCTGTTAATACTACCATTGGTTTTTCTCCATATCAACTTGTACATGGAGTGGAGTCGGTATTACCGGTTGAGTGTGAGATTCCTTCTTTGAAGCTAGCCATAGAACTCTTACCAGACACTTCACCATTGGAGGAGCATTTGGTCCACCTTGAGCAACTTGATGAGCAATGTCAAGATGCCTTGGTGGCTCTAGAAGTAAATAAGCGTTGCATTAAGGTCCAGTACGATAAGTTTGTCCATCCAAGGAGGTTTAGTGAGGGAGACTTGGTCCTTTTGTGGGATCAACCGAAAGAACCCTTGGGGGTAGGAAAGTTTAACCCCATGTGGCGTGGTCCTTATGTCTTTAAACATGTGTTAGAGAAGGGCGCTTATGAGTTAGTGTATTATGAGGGAATGGCCTTGGAGAAACCTAGAAATGGGCTCTATCTTAAAAATTACTATACATGATTTTCATCCAAGGCTGGTTATTGTATATTATTATACAGTTTTTCATAGGTAGGTCTTTTTCTTATGGTGATCAGGTTTGTGATTAGTTTCTGTTTCTTTTGGTAGATGTCAATGGAATCTTCCACCTTCATAGGATTCATGGATGGTGCGAGCTGTCACACTCAACACTCAGCCTCTGCTGCTTGGGTGATTTATACTCCTATGGGTTAGGTATTGTCTTCAGGAGGCATATTTTTACGGCCATCTTCAAACAATGTTGCTGAATATAGTGTCGTTATTGAGCTTCTACATGATTCCATTTTACATGGCGTTCTCTCTCTTGAGGTACGTCTTGATTCAAATTTAGTAGTGTCACAGCTTAATGGTTTGTACCATGTTAGATATCTGACATTATTAAGAAGATTCTTACATGTGAGATTATTAGAACGCCAATTTGACAATATAACATACATACATGTTCCAAGAATTAATAATCAAGTTGCTGACTCATATGCTAACTACGTGTTAGATTGGCACTTGTTTCATACACAATAAGCTCATCACAAACATAAATTTTTACACATGTAAATAAATAAATCCATCATCTTAAAAGTTTTTATAAACATCCAAAATGTGGTAATACATAGTGTCATAATACAAAAATGGGGCTCTCGAGCCACCAAAATATAAATACACGGTAGTACAAAATGTATCACTCCCAGGTATCTAAGCCTGTGGAGGAGGAAGGGGGTTGTGATAGTGGAATGTCACTATGGATTTCGTTAGCCATCGAAACAGCCACACCCATGATCATGGTACACCCACCACCTGGCATTGCATGGCCTCAGGAAATTCCTTGACTTGCACCATGGGTACTCTATGTGTCAGTCTCACGAAGTTGGTATGAATGCTTTGGAGCATTCGATCCGCATCCATGCCCATGATATTGTCTCCTCTTACCCTTTGTCTATGATGAGGGAAGCCTTCAGGCTACCCTGGTCCCACATCTGCATGCATATGGTAGATGTCACTATGTATTGTCACCAAAAAACATGTCTTTTGATTCCACATAATCAGAAAACACAAAAAATTAAATAACTCAAAAATTTCAAAAGGAGGGTCAAGATTCATTACCAATGTCACCATATGTCGATCCTGGTGCTAGCAGCATGTCCGGGTCTCCCCGAAAATCTATCCCCGTATAGGGGTAGTCATTGATGGAAACTATCTGTCATCACCACCATGGAAAGAAATTAGCTGGATAGGGGTTGGACACCCTACCTCCACCCAGTCTGTGCATCGCATCCGCCCAATACCGTTGGGCCTCGAACCCCATGTAGAGGAACGTCAACTCTAGGGCTCAATCCCGAAACACACTCAAAGAAAAACATGCTTAGTATGCTGTTGAAACTGAATTTTTGCACTCTGCCCATCTTGCACTCACTGAGCTGGTGTTTCATGTTGCCCAGTAATGCAGTGCTCCAATCGTACAGAGTGGATCTCATGCACTCCACTGCATAGAACATCAGAGGCCGCGAGGCCTGGTGGAGTGAAGCTAAGCCTGCTATCCTACCTAGTGTAAGTAGGATGACCTTTAGGCCCAGCAGCTCTATGGAGTTAGTTGGGATCTAACTCCCACCTTCTTCATGTTCAGATAGCAGTACACTACAATGTACTCATCTATAGTCAGGCCACCTCCAGGCCTGCAATAGCATAGGTTCACCACTTCCTCCCGTCAGGAAAGTCAAGTAATAAAATATATGTCCTCCACTTCTATGGTGAGGGACATCCCATCTAGTTGGAACGACTCTAAGTCTGGATTCCAGTAGTCCACTAACATCTGTAATAGTCCTGGTTTGGCTCTTAAGCCACCAAGACACCAAAATTTGTAAATCCTGCATGCACATAACGCTTGTTGAGCCATTAGATCTGCCCTTACTGCCTCTTCTACATCACCATGTTCATGTTCTCTCCATTATAAGACCATCATGCACATAAAATTTGAGTTTTGTCCATTAAAATAATTAAAAATCATTGACTGTGGCCGCATACGCGATTGTTTGCTAAACAATCGCATATGTACGCGACTTTGAGGGCATTTTCCGCATATATCTAGCCCTCTACGCGAAAAAACCCTCGATTTCTGGCATGGTCCATGGCGCGCATCTTAGAATGGCCTAGAATCCTAAATACACCATGGAATTTGACAAAAATTGCATCAAAATGAAAGAGTAGAGCATCGGTAAGTACCTGGAAAAAATGGTAGTGGATTCCACCGGCTAGATCTCTTGCAATTCGTTGTTGAACTTCTGAGCTCAAATGGGTAAAAATTTCAAATGTTTTATAATGTTTTGAATTTTTTACTATTTATAGAAATTTTTCAAATTTTTGAAAATTTTTACCCCCTTTTGTATAGTTTGGACCGTTTCTAATCCTTTTGGACCGTTTTTGGACTAATTTATGATGTAGGAGACCTTTTTGAGCGTTGTTTCAACCGTTGGATTGACCCGTTCGTGCTAATTTTAGGTATCATGTATAAACTGGCATATAGGTTAGGCTTCATCACCATTTTCATTTTGTATGACCTTATGACCGTTTCATTATAGCCTTAGGTATGAACCCACTCTATTATGTCACGAAACCTTCTTGTTGTTTTAGAAGTGGCATGATATGAGTGGTAAAGCTTGACCTTACATGAGTACCCTAGTTAGCGCCTTACTTGCATTTGGTGCCCATGCCAACATTTTGTCCCTTAGGGTGTGGGAGTCCTTTATATAGTATTGCCATGACATTTCACAAGAGCCTCATACTCCTCTTGATCTTTTGCTGGCCTATTTCCCTCAGAACTCCCTTATGTCAAGTTGTAATTACATTATAATGAGCTTTTCCTGCCTTATTGAGCCTTACGCTAGCTTCCCTGACATTGAGTTTCATCCATATATCCCAAGTTTGTCTCATGTCTAGCCATGCAGAGCCATTTTAAATATCCTTTGCAGCTTGATTCCCTATTTTTACCAGGAGGGGACTTTCCCCCGAGTGTTGCTATCCTACACATGTATCTTTGCATTGAGCATAGGTATGTTCCACTACTTGGAACTAGTTTGTTTTCCCATATGACACTCGTCTCCTCCTAGTCTGTAACTATAAAACATTTTTATTCTTTTTCAACCTTTTTAAATATTTGAAAAAGTCCAAAAAAAAAAAAACCAAAAACCCGAACAAGGAAAGATGTTATATTTTGGCAGTTGTCGAGTCGTGTCACCTTCGAACAGAGCATTGTATATCACATCCATTGGTTGGGTTTATAGTTTGACTTTAGGAGCTGTACTTGTTTATCTGAGTTTATCTCCACCGACAGGTTAAGCTTTCAGTCCTCATGGAGCCTCTGTTGATGCCTCCTGTGTCGCAGAGATGTCCCAATTTTGTATATCGAGTCTATGTTGCCTTTATTTAGTCACCATTCACTGTTATGCTCTTGTTCAAAGGAAGTTGAAACCTGAGTCAGCCATTCCTCAGTTATCTTGACTTTGCATGTCAGCCATTCCCGATACAGTTACTAGTTTGTGCACCTTATGATCGAGTCCTTCCACATTATACAGCTTTGTTGAGCACATCGTGTTGGATGATGGGGGATGCCTTAATGCCCTCCTTCCAACATATTTCATCCCATCGAATTCATATCATTTATTCTGGGATTGGAATCTAGAGTCATTTTTGAGTTCCTTGAGACTTTCAGTCATCAGTGGCAAGTTCTCTCTCCATCGACAATTTTTGGGAATACATTAATGTCCCCTGATCAATGGATCCTCTCAAATGTTTGACCTCAACACATATATTCACACTTGTTAGTTTGCACTCTAGTACCTTGATTCCCATTATCATTATCGGTGGGTGATCTCGCATCTGTTAATGGTATACATCAATGACCGGTAATCAGACGATGGACTACTATGTTCAACCTCGACACCTCTATGCACATAGTAGGACATGTACTCGTAGCGGTTTGTGTAGAAGACCTTCCAAATTGGTGGCATCTCTTATATGCTACCTCCTTGATCGTGCTAGTGTTCATGAGATTTCAACTCTCGTGACTTGATTCTAGTATATGTTAGACATTTCCAGCTATTATGGAGATCTTGATCCATTGTATATCTTTAGCCATTATGGAGATCATGATCCTTTGTATATCTTCATCATGGATATTATGATCTATGTATATTGTACATGGCGATGACCACTTATGTGATATTTTGTATCATGCCTATTCATGGCCATTGTACTCTTATGTATCTGGGACTACTATATGTGTTTGCAGTTATGTGCAGAGTTGTATCATTGTACTATGCTGATTGGGTGGTTGGTCTTCCATTTGGGATTCTTCATCACTCCACTTCTGGGATGGAATTATAATGTATTTCAGCCATCGTATGACCTTTCTGACCTCACACATTAGGGGGCATCTGTTTTAGCTGATTTTACCACACCATGTGAATCACACTTGTATGGCCTTCCTCTGTCCCTTTGCAGACTCCTTATACCCCTTGGACCATTTTTTGTTCTTTGATGTTTCCTAGACCATCCCTAAAAACATGTGAAAATGGCTATACACGAATTTTAAACCCCTTATCGCGAATATACGCGGGTTTGACCCCTAAAACTGTGTACATTGGAATGTGTACAAAATCCAAATCCTTTTGGAGTTTTCCTTGACATGGATCCAACTCACTTGTCTCCTGGCCTTCCATATGCCTTGATATCGCTCGGATTCGACCTTTCATTACCCCATTGAAAAGCTATATAAGGAACCCTTTTGGATACATTGAAGGCATGAGAGAATTGAGAGCAAAGAAATTATAGTCCATTGTCACTGGAACTTGTGCTTGAGTCTGCATCCCTTTATCCCTTGGAGCACATTTTTGTTCTTCCCAAGCTTGCATTTTTCTTGTGAGGTTGCTATCGAGAGATGGAGGATTGAGGTGGTGGAGGCCCAAGTGGGGGATTCAATTCCTCCGATTTGCAGACGTGCCGATAGAGGTTGTATTCATTGTAATCTCTGATTTTATATTAATAGAAATATCTTCTCATGTCCAATAATGTATGTTTGAATGAATATTTTATCGATGGATGATTTCAAATGCTTATACATTGTTGATTATATATGCTAAAGTAGATCTAACACCAATATATATAGTATGATTGTCTTGTTTACTTGTTGTTGAGGAAGTGATTCATCAATTCAAGCAATAGTTGGAAAGCTCAATGAGGATCTACTTCAACCGTCCATAATAAGGTACAAGGTCTGATCCTTTAGTGTTAGATATTTGATTTCTCTTGCATATTGGAAAGGGTTGATTTTGGAGTCAAGCTGCCTGTTGTGGTACCCCAAGCCACGGGAATTTCTCTCCGTAACAATGTGTCTCCAATAATCGCCAACAATGTTGTTGAGTATAGTGTTGTGATTGAACTACTACACAATGTCATTTCCAATGGTGCTTTATCTCTTGAATTCCTCCTTGATTCTCATCTTGTTGTGCCACAATTGAATGGCTTGTATCATATCAGGGATCCTACATTATTACAAAGGTTCTTACGAGTAATATTATTAGAACGAAAATTTGACTACATTACATACATTCATATACCTAGGATTTACAATCATGTTGTTGATGCATATGCAAATTAGATTTTAGATTGAATTTGTCACATCAATAATGAATCATACACAGTCCATTGACATTTAAACACACATGTAAATACATCAAACTGATCACTATAAGTTTTTTTTTATTTTCGAATAGAGTTCAAAATGGTGTCATAATACAAAATGTCGTGATACAAAAAAAGGGCTTCAAGCCACCAAAAATAATACAGCTGATACAAAAATTCTATCTATGAATCTATGGATGTGGGCTTGGATGGTGATCATGATAAAAAACAACGTCATTAGCCAATCGACGAAATAGTCTAACCCGTGGACATGTTACCCCCACTACATGTTTCTGTATAGCCTTGGGAAAGTCCTTGACTTGCACCATGGGTTTCATTTGTGTCTTCCTAGAGAAGTTTCCATGTATGTTTTGGACTGTATGCTTTGCATATTCACCGATCATCGCATCCCCTCGCCCCCTTTGGCGATGTCGAGGGAATCCATTCGGTCATCACAAACCTACGTATACACTCACATACTCAATGTCAGTACGTGATACTGCCAAAAAAATGTTTTTGATTTTAATATATATATAAAATACAGAAGAAAAAAAAATTCAAAACATGTTTGGGATCTTACCTATATCATTGTATCTGGCACCTGGTGGTAGTGGCATGTGTGGGTCTCCATGGAAGTCGATCCATGCCTAGGGATAATCATCCATGGTAATGATATGTCATTGCCACCAGTGGTAGAAGTATGGTGAGAAAGGATTGGATGTCCTACCTCCCCCTAACCACCACATCACCTCCTCCCAATGGGTTTGGGTTGGATCTATTAGAATATGAGGAGGGACTTCAACTCTAGGGCTGAGGCCTGGTACCCTATTGAAAAAGAAAGTTCTCAGTATGATGGCAAACCCAAATTTATTTTCCCTGCCCAGCTTGCAATCTGTCAGTTGTTGTTTCATAGTGCTCATCAATGATGTGCTCCAGTCGTAGATTGTAGGTCTCATGCACTCTACTGAGTAGAACACGAGTGGCCTGGAAACATGATGAAGTGATGCCAAACCTGGTATCTTGGATAATACTAGAACTATCACCTTGAGACTAAGACTCTGGATGGCCTTCATCGGAACTTGACTTCCGATATTCTCTATTTCCAGAAGGAAATACACAATTATATACCCCTCAATAATGAGTCCTCCACCCACTCCATGAGCTCGTAGGTTTATTACCTCACCTCAGTGGGTTAGTCCTGTGATGAAGTAGATGCCCTCTACTTCTAGTCTCAATGGCATACCATCTAGTTGAATGGCCTCTGTTTCTGAGTCCTAGTAATCCATAAACATTTGAAGAAGTCTTGGTTGGGCCCTCAAACCCCCAATATTCCAAAACTTGTACAATCCACACCATTTTAAGGCTTGTTGACCATTTATATGTCGATAGACTTCCCTATCAAAATCCTCATGCTCACATTCTCTCCATTCCAAAACCATCCTGCCAAGAAACATCAAATTATTTTGATATTATGCCATAAAATTTGGCATACATGTCCCTATACATGACTTGTCTTGTTGACACTAGTCTATGTACATGGGGAGGCTTTTCCTTTCATGTGTACATCAAGCCCTATACGTGACTTGATAGTTTGTGATCCGCGTGGGCCGACATACTCATTTTTTGTTTCCTTGAGCTTACAATTCCACCATTAAAACTAAAATTAAATGCATGTAATATATGAGGTTTGAGATTAGGAACTACCTAGTCCTAACAACTTTGGATTTCATGGCCCATAGATCTTGGAATAAACATTTGAAGTTCGAAATTCAAATGACTCCAAATGTACTATTTTGGGTAAAAAACCAAATGGTATGATAAAAATGTCTTTTTTTACTATTTATTAAAATTATTTTTAAATTTTTACCCACTTGGCCTATAGTTTGTACTTTTATTAACATTTTTCAGTTGTTTGTCCTAATATTGTTTTGTAGTGACCTATTTTGGGTGCAATTTTGCCAAGGATTTGACCTATTCGCTCCCGTGAAAGGTATAACATTGAATTGGAATATAGGATAGGATCACTTTTCCACATGCATCATGCATTATCCTATGACTATGTCACCTTAACCATACCTACGAACCGACTTCATGATGTTACAGAACCTTAACACTGCTACTAGAGGTAGCAACACATAATTGGTAGAGATTTTCTACTCATGGGTGCCCTAGATAGATCTCTCTTTTCCATTCGGTACCCATGTCGAGTGTCCTCCCTTAGGTCTAGGAGTCCCTTATAGTTCCTCCATGTCTTTGAGAAAGAACCTCATATTCTTTCTTGAAATTTATGCTAGCCATGTCCCACAGGGAATCTCGGTTATATCAAGTTATAATTGCATTGCATGTGTATGCTTGTTGTATTGAACTTTATGCCAACTCCCTGCTTCAGTTTTATAAGCCATATAGCTTGATCTTGTCTCAATCGTAGCCAAGCAGAGATTTCCATATATATTTTGCATATTTATTATCGAATACAAGGAGAAGACATCCTCTCGAGTGTCCTTGTCTTGCATATGCTTCATTGCATTGAGCATAGGAATGTTCCCCTGCTTGGAAGTAGTTTTCCTACCCACAACACTTGTTTCCACCTGATCTTGAAATATAAGCAATTTTATTATTTTTCAAGATTTCCAATATGGAAAAGGCAAAAAAATTGATAAACATAAAAATACGGACGTAAATGATATTATTTTCTATAATGCAGTTGTTGTGTCATGTCACCTCTGAACAGAGAACTATATATTCCATCCATTGGTTGGGTTATTAGTATGACTCATTACTCTGAGTTTTCTCCACCGACTAGTTATGCTTCCTGTCCCTATGGAGCCTTTGTCGATTCCTCCTGTGTTGCAAAGTTGTCCCAGTTTCCATGTCGAGTCTTTGTTGCCTATGAGTCTTCATATTCCTTATGCTCTTGTTCGAAGGAATTTTTCAGCCTGAGTCAACCATTCCTCAGTTATTTGTCTTTTCATGTTGACCATTCCTGATACAGTTACTAGTTTTTGCACATCTAGTTCATCAGAATTCTTCCAAGTTATCCAGCGTTGTTGTGTACCTCGTGTTGGTTGATGGTGGATGCCTTAATTCCCTCCTTCCAGCGGATTCCATTCCATCAACTTTAGATCATTTATTCTGGAATAAGGGTCTAGAATCCATTGAGTTCCTTGAGACTTGCACTCATGAGTGGCACGTTCTCTCGCCATCGACAGATTTGGGAATACATTAATTTCCCTTAATCGATGGAATCTCTCAAGTGTTTGACCTCAACACATATATTCACATGTTTGATTTCACTCTGTACCTTTATTCCCATTATCATTATTAGTGGGATATCTCACATTTGTTAACGATTTACCTCAATGACCGGTAATACAACGATGGTCCATCATTTTCAACCTCGACACCTTTATTCTCATAATGGGACATGTACTAGCGACGATTTGTATAGAATACCTCTGAGTTTGGTGGAATTCCATACATAGTACCTCCTTGATCGTGCCAGTATCTATGAGATATCTGAAACAAATATAAAATAATATATTAATTATATTTTATTAATTACTAAGTGAAAGGGTGTAACCCTTCACTACACATGCTCAAGCCTATAAAGGTGAGCCTCATTGTAAAATCTTATCATCTTATATTTTATCAATATTTATTATTAATTACCAACATGTGGGATTCAGATTGCTTATGAGAATTTTAGAGAATTTATGTGTGTTAAGAAATATTTTATGCTTCATTTGGTATCCGAGCTAGCTTTTGATCTGGCGATAACCATAATCTCGAAGTTTCTCCTAATCTTGGTTTTTATACATAATTTCATAATTATCTGAATAGGGATTTTGACTTCCCTCACATCTCTCTCTCCTTTTTGATGCCACTCTCTCATGCCACTGCACACTCAATTATCCTATGCACCATAACTCTCCCTCAATCCAGCATTCTCCACTCCACGTGCCTCTACACGTTGCGATCCATATTTCTACAACACCACTCCACATCCCACCTTCATTTGCTTCTCCTCACTGCGTCATTCCTGCCACCTACATGCAGTCCCCTATCCGCGTCACCATCTATATCCACACTTCTCCCATTGCCATCCTTCCCTCACTCCATTGCTGCTCCACTCTCCCATATGGGATCTAGATCCACCATTGTTGCATGCCCCCATTTCCACACCCTCCATCACACGCAAATCACACGTGACCTAACTCTCTACACCCTCACATCAATGACCTCCTCACACTTGCTCCACGCTCCATGCTCCTGCACAAACCCCCTCCCAACTCTTTCAGCCACTAGCTTCTTCCTCCCTATTTCTTTCTCCACTCCCTTCTCCTTACAGCACCTACATTCGCCATCTCCTCAACCACCTTCCTCTCCACGCCACACCAGCCGCCTCCATTCTGCTGCTCTGCCCCTACACCGCGTCCATCACTCCACGTCCTCCAACGCCATAAAACCTAAATCCCATAAAAATTTATACTAANAAAAACAAGACAAAATCAAAGAAGACAAGAAGTTAAGATCCAATGAAGACTATCTATCGTTGGAAGTCATTCAAAGGAAGATTCGATGAAGAAGTCAAATTCAAAATAAGGCTCATCAAGAAGAAAAGACATAATCATAAAGGATGGCACCTACATATTCGGAAATGAAGTCACAGTTGCAAACAACATTGGACGAGTTAGAGAAATATAAGACAATCAATAAACGTCTACAAGTTGAGGTTGAGATGCAGAAGTTGTTGAAAGAGTGGAGAGACAATGAGAATTGTCTCTTATGGAATCAAAATCGACAGCTAGTACTAACCTGAAGAGATAACAAGCCTATATTATTTGATTAGGATAAAGAAATCTCATGTTTAAAAATTCACAATCAAAGCCTAAAAGAATATATAAGAATGTCAAAAATGATGACAAATAACCATATGGAAGTGATAATGACTTAAAAGAAGAAATAAAGAATATAAACAAGATAATCATCGACAAATATGTTGAGTTGGCACAAGTCTGGAAAATTTAGAAAATCAAGAATCCGAGTTATGTCAACATCGACAACAGAAGGAAAAACTCCAACAACAATATGACGATATCAAAAAGATGCATAAGCTGGAGATTACAGCTGCCAAGAGCATGTTATCAAATAATAGTGAAGAAATATATCAGTTAAGAAACCATAACAAAAAATTAATTGGAAAAATCATGATGTTGAAAAGTACCAAAAATACAGAACAATCAGATGAAGATATCAAAGGAAAACTGGATAAAGAGGAAGAAAACCAGTGCCTAAGAAATATTAATTGAGAACTAGAAGAACAAATCGAGAAATTCAAAGAGGATAAAAAGTTGCAATATGAAAGGTTCGAGAAGATTTAGAGTAATAACAATCTACTTGAGAACAAAGTAGCGCAAATCCAAAAGGAAGCATCCAGAATTCCAAGAAAACAAATTCAAGTTGAGGAAGAAGACATAAATTCAAATTCAGTCTTCACCACAGTTCAAAAACAAGTCAATCCAGCAGTGAAACAAATAACAAGAACCCATTATCGACACCCCAATTATAAGCATCATTTTGAACAATGACAGGGTCAAAATGAACATACACAGATGAATTATGATGTCAGACAAGCAAGAAAATCAAATCAACATACTAAGCAACAAACAAAAAGACCCATCCCACAAAGCAATAAAATAGCTCTGTTAAAAATATATATCTGATGGACCACATCAGAGACGATGTGACAATTTTTCTATGGAATTCGTAACTCATATTGCCTCATTTCATCAAGTGTCAAAATACAAAAAAATAAGGGATCTAGAGATGACAGTGCAAGCAAAAAAAAAATAGACATAACATTGGTCTTCAATAATATTTGAGGACAAAACTCCCCTTAAGGGGAAGGAAATGTAACACATATAAAATAATATATTAATTATAGTTTATTAATTACTAAGTGAAAGGGTGTAACCATTCACTACACATTCTCAAGTCTATAAAGGCGAGCCTCATTGTAAAATCTTATCATCTTATCTATTATCAATATTAAATATTACTTACCAACATGTGGGATTTCAGATTACATGTGGCCATTTTAGAGAATTTATGTGCGTTAAAGAAGATTTTACACTTCAATATCAATTCTCATGACCAGATTCCAGTGTACCATCATATGTCTTCATTCAGTATGGATATCTTGTTTCACTACATATTGTACGTGGAAATGATCACATATCACATATGTCTATTATGCATATTCATGATCATTGTACTATTATGTATTTGGGGACTGCTACACTTCATAATTGCAGTCACATGAAGAGATCTATTATTATAGTATAATGATGAGTGGCAGGTTTTTCTACCTGGGTCTTCATTACTCCACTCCTAGGACTATTGGAATGTATTTTGTCCATCATGTTCCCCTCTGACCTCAAAGATTAGGGAGAATTTGTTATAGCTGGATTTTCCACGCTCTATATATCATGTTTTTATGGCCTATCCCTGTCCCTATGCATACTTCTTGTACCCCGTTTTCTTAGTATTACTTTGATGCTCTAGAAAAAACCTTTAAAAGTCATGTTTATGTGTATATGCGGGACACCAACTTATAGTTCGCATGTACATGCAGCTTGCTCCACTATGACCCACATATATCAAGAAATATGCTCAAAAAATAAATATTTGGAGTTTTCCATCAGCAAGTAATGAATAACTTGACTCTTGGCCTTTCGTGTGTCGAGAAACGCTCCTATTCAGCCCTTCAATTCTCATTGAGTGGCTATATATTGATCTACTTTGAAGCATTGAATGAAGAGAACTTGTGAGAGCAAAGAAGCTATAGTGGAATTGTGCCCCATTCTTGCATACTTGGTTCTGCATCCCTTTGTCCTTGGAGAATTCATTGGTGCTCATTATGTTATCACTTCAGGAAAATCCTCTAGGTTGTAACTCAAGGATGACTGGTAACTTAAACTGTTTTTTGGGTTTTTTTATGAATTGGATCAAGCTGGATAACCTATATAACCTCTCACTCTCAAGACATGCATGAAGCTCACTCAATCATAAGGCTTCTAGTTACAACTTGTTCAGTAGTTTGACAAAAAGGTGCAGGGATGGAGAACTCACCAGGCTAGCAGACTTACACACATAACACATGCATATAAATGGCTAAATCCTATTGAGGATGGTGTTTATAAATCAAATATCACTAAATAACCAATAGGATGACACCTATCATCCTTTTAATAAATTTGAAAATTACCTAAATGCACATTTAGGCAATAAACACAATAAAGATAGAGATGGCTGAACAGATCACAAAAGAAGAGCTTATATTTAGAGTAAACCAAATGAGACGCTTGATAATGGAACGGGCTCATAAATCCTCAAAGTCGAACCTTTATTAATGAAATAATCATGGGCTTTATAGCCTTTTACAAAATTTACAGATCCTGAAAATCATATATGTTTACACAAAAATAAATGAAAGTCATAGTCTTTTCCCGATTAGGGCTTCAAATCCTTACTATCTGTTTATTTATCTAATGCAAATATCTAGTTCACTGAGCGGTCCTTTAATGATTGAAGTGGTCGCTAATCATTCCCACTGCTGGTTTACTGTGAAATTGCCACCAACAGCCAATGTATTGGCATTTAACTGAAGTGATTTTTCTCGTTTAAATCCCTATATTTTCCTCTATCTTGTCACCGCGGTCATTGATCGGACGCTGTTTCCTTTAACTCATCGGTGCTCCGAATCTCAATGTTTCCACATTTTTGGTGCTCCAAATATCCTTGTTTATCCTGCCTGAAACTTTTAGTTTTTTTACGTAGTCGCCAATCGAAATATTTGTCTTCTGTCCCATCGATGCCTCCAGTCTAAATGCTTGCCGCAACTTCAGTGCTCCAAATCTCAAAACTAGCACTCTCTATCATGCGCTCGTCGGCGATCAGGAGCGGTAATAAGTGATGTATCAGAGCCTTTTATTTGAACATTGCTGCTACATAGTCTTTAGTTTCTCTGATCGCCGAAATTTTTTGCTTCTCGCGGAGGCCTCAGTCTGTCTTTTTTCCACCATTGTGGCTCTTTAGTAGACTAACTCACCGATCGTCAGTCCCTTGATCCTCCAATCGCCGCAATTTTCCTTTGCTCGTGAAATCCATAGTCTATCTTTCTTCCGCCGTTGCGGCTCTTTAGTAAACTAACTCATCGACAATTAGTCTTTTCAAGCTCTGACGCGTAGTTTTCATTCCCTCCGATCAGCAATGCTTTTGATTTATCGAATGCCTTTAATAATTATATCGTCCGCAGTTGCAGAACTTCTAGTCATTGTATTCTCCGCAGTTGCGGCTCCTCAGAGAACTAATTCGCCGATGGTTTCGCTGTAGTTCTTTCGATCACCGTGGAGCCGCTTGGTTCTAAAATTTTTGACGATTAATCTTTAGTCCTTCTGATCGCCGATGATTTCTTCTTCTTGCGGAAGCTGTAGCCTATATGTCCTCCGTCATTTCGACGCCGTAGTGGACTAACTCGTCGATTCTTTTAAAGTTTTCAAGTCCCGAACTGCTTTCATCGCTGTCGGAGGTGACTAGGAGTTTCCATCGGAGCCTTTAATCATTGTTTTCTCCGCCGTTGCGGCTCCCTAGTGGACTATTTTGCTGCTATGTTGTTCTTAACCCCTTTGACCACCGAAGAGTTCATCTATTGATTGATCAGAATGATCCTTGTCATCGATCGGAATCCATAGTCTTTCCTCCTTCCGTAGTTGCGGCTCCGCAGAGGATTGTCTCACCTATATGTAGTCTTCACCACTTCTGATTACTGTTTAAAAAAATCTCCGATGGTGTAAATTTTTTAGCAATATGCCTATTTTCCGAAGGGGTTTTCCACCTGCTATTGATATTCCATCTTTCAGTGGCTAATGAGATGTTCTGATCCTCACCCAAGCCACCGAAACCACAACTTCTTGAAATCTGCATAAAAAATAGAGGTCTTCAAAACTGTTAGTGATCTTCATATCCTTTATTGCATCATTTAAATTCTTCATACTATCAAAAATAAATTTATTTTATTTGGAAGATAACATTTGGCTCCTACTCGGGGATGGGAACCTCCCTGTGAGGTCCCAAGAACCCCAGACCAAAACGCATTTCCCTTAAAGCAACTAAGTAACTTGACACTATTCTCTATTGTTCCATTGGGCATGGAGTATTATTCTAAAAGAAAAAACAACCTACAATCTACTAATTTACAATTATACATTAGAGGAATTTTGGGGTCTTAAATGGGCCTCCTAAGGAAAATAATAAAATAATAGTTAAAATAATAAAATAATATTGATTAATTTTGGAGGAAGAAAGAAAAAAACTACTTTTTGTGTTCGTATTTTCGACATATCTCCCTGTGTTTCTACTCAAATTTCGATCGGGAGAGCTCGTTGGATGCGGAATTTGATTCCGCATCCAACCAGTACCCACACTGCATACTTTTGACAGACCCCGCTACCCCAAAAACAAGAAATACCTAAAAAAACGTGATGATGATGTCATCATCACATTTTTTCAGGTATTTCTTGTTTTTGGGGTAGCGAGGTACGTCAATAGTATGCAGTGTGGGTACTCGTTGGATGCGGAATCAAATTCTTCATCCAACGAGCTCTCCCAATCGAAATTTGAGTAAAAACACAATGAGATATGTCGAAAATACGAACAAAAAAAGTAGTTTTTTTTAATGACAAATATGTCAATTCAACCATTATGGTTGACTTATTTTATTGAAATTCTATTGGTTCTTGAATTCCAACTCACAAAAACTTATTTTGGCACGTTTTCTTATAAGGCCCATTTTAGACCCCAAATTTCCTCTAATGAGGCCTCAGATCCTCAAATAAAATAGATTTTTAGGAACCACCCATTTACTGGACCATCGAATACCTCTTCACCTCCCAGATTCTGCAGTTTGAAGGTGTTATTCTTATATACCTGGTCTATAACAAAAGGGCCAATCCATAAAGAGTCAAATTTTCCATGTTTCCCCTTGTCTTGTCTGACATCATCCCACTTGAGGACCCAGTCCCTGACCCGTAATGTTGTCTGCCTTTGCTCTTTTGTTAAACATGCCCTTTATCCTCTGTTGATGAGCCTTTGATTTTCCTGTAGCTTGCTCCCATATCTGCTGTAACTCCACCAAATCCATCATCCTTCTCATCATATCATTTGGTTCATCTTCCTCTTTCGGAAATAACTTTGCCACTGGAAGGGTGAGCTGGATAGGAATGATGGCCTCACTGTCATAAACTAGTTTGAATGGGGAAGTCCCTATGGATCTTTTATCTGTCACCCTATCAGCCCATAAGGAAAAATTAAGCTTTGAATCCCAGCTTTTCTGATTTGTCTCTATCAATTTCCTAATGATCCGGACTAAGCTTTTGTTAGATGACTTAGCCAGGCCATTGCCTTTTGGGTAATAGGATGTGGAGTGCACCAGTTGAATACCCATTGATTCACACAATTTAACCAATGCCCCAGCTTTAAAGGCTTGTGCGTTATTAGTTACTAACCTTATCAGGTAACCAAACCTACTGAAAATGTTCTCATACAAGAATCTCATGATGACTTGATGAGTGGCATTTCTAGTGGGTATTGCTTCTATCCACTTGGTAAAGTAGTCAGTGGCTACTAAGATCCATTTATGTTTTCTGATTTGTCTCTATCAATTTCCTAATGATCCGGACTAAGCTTTTGTTAGATGACTTAGCCAGGCCATTGCCTTTTGGGTAATAGGATGTGGAGTGCACCAGTTGAATACCCATTGATTCACACAATTTAACCAATGCCCCGGCTTTAAAGGATTGTGCGTTATTAGTTACTAACCTTATCAGGTAACCAAACCTACTGAAAATGTTCTCATACAAGAATCTCATGATGACTTGATGAGTGGCATTTCTAGTGGGTATTGCTTCTATCCACTTGGTAAAGTAGTCAGTGGCTACTAAGATCCATTTATGTTGTCCACTGGAAGATGGATTTATTTCACCTATGAAATCCAGACCCCATTGCTGGAAAGGCCCATTCACTGTAACATGCCTAAGGGGCAAGGATTTGAGCTGCTGCTTCCCTACAAATCTTTGACATTGGTCACAGGCCCTTACAAAAGTGCATACATCAGCAAAAAGGACTGGACAATAATACCCTTCTTTTAATATCTTGTGGGCTGTGGTTTTCCAGTAGTGGTGGCCTCCACATGTACTAGAATGAAAGTGATGCATGACCTACTCTGATTCCTCTTTATCTAGACATCTTAACAAAATCCCAGACTGATCCCTCCAGTACAACAGTTTGTCAATTATGCAAAACTTAACAGATTTCAACTTAAGGGCTCATGCTTGGTTAGGAGTGAGATCATGAGAAACTTCTAATTTAAGCAGAAATTGAATACTACTTGAGTACCACTCACATGAAGATATGTTCTCAGCTACTGGTGGACTGCTATCCTGATCTTGATTTACTTCTGTTTCAGCTGCTACCATGGTCTGCACCTTTGCTGATCTGACATATGTGAAATTCATTCCCAGCAGTTCACAATTTTCTTTGGGCATGAGTTTGTCCAGACCTAATCCTTTTACCAACTTGGTTGGTTTCACCTCTACATCGAACTCAATGAGTTTGGCAATCCACTTAGCTCTTTTCCCATCAATGTCAGGCTGAGTCAAAACATCCTTCATAGTAGTTGAAGGGACATATACAATGACCTTTGCATGGAGAATGTAGATTCTGAATTTCTTCAAAGATTTTATGAGGGCATAAGCTTGCTTCTCAGTTGGTTCATTCTTCATCTCATCATCTCTCAGGATTCCGCTGAAGAAAGTAATTGGATGATCAAGACCTTCATCATTCTTTTGTAATAGTACAGCTGCCACTGTGTCATAAGATGCAGAAGAGAAAATGTAAAAACCCTTGGTATAGTCGTGACTAATAAGGGTTGGGGCCTCCATGATGGCTTTCTTAATGTCTTCAAAAAAAATTATTTCCTGGTCAGTCCACTTGATTTCTGCATCCTTTTTTAGCATAACTATTATATGCTTTACCAGCTCGGAGAAATTTGGAATGAGTCTCCTGAAATTTTTTATCTTGCCTAAAAAGGATTGAATGTCTCTTTTTGACCTTGGTATTGACAGCTGCTGAATTGCCTCCACTCTTATTAGATCGATCTTTACACCTTCAGCTGAGACTATGTGGCCTAGGAGCTTTCCTTCATTGAGTGCAAATTGGGACTTCTTGGGGTTCAGTGATATTCCATACCTTCTGCACTTCAGAAATACCTTTCTCAAATGCTGCAAGTGGTCATGATGGATGTGAGATTAAACTGTTAAGTCATCCAAATATATCAGCACATATTTATCTTTTAGCCCTACAAAATCTAGGTCCATAGCTCTTTGAAAAGTAGCCCCGGCATTCGTTAGCCCAAATGGCATTTTAGCATACATGAAGGTGCCCTAGGGGGTGGTAAAGGCAGTCTTCTCTTAATCATCTAGATGCATAGCCACTTGGTTGTATCTAGAGAAGCCATCAAGGAAGTACATGACCTTGGCCCCCAAGACTCTCTGCAGCAGATGTTCCATCTTGGGCAGTGGATAGTTGTCTTTTTTGGAACATTTGTTCAGGTTTCTAAAATCCACACACAACCTTATTTCTCCATTTTTCTTTCTTACCACTACTATATTTGCAATCCACTTGGAATACCTGATGGGGATTATGATCTTGGCTTTGAGGAGTTTGTGGATCTCTTTCTCAATCATTGGTAATATAAGAGGGCTGATGGGTCTCAGCTCCTGTTTGAAAGGAATGGTGTCCTTCTCCAAAGGAATCCTGTGCTGGATGATGTTGGTGTCATACATTTTTAGGTCACTATACTCCCATGCAAAGACATCAGCAAACTCTTTTATCAAGCTGCAATATTCAGACTTCTGTTCAGTAGTCATCCTAGTGGATAGATTTATCAATTTTGGATGGCTCTGGCTGCCTATGTTTTGCTCTTGGATAGCAAGATCTAGATCCCTTTTAGAAGGCTTGAAAGGGACATCATTGTGATTAAACAGTTCTTCCAGTGGTACTAGACCTCGAGGTATGTGGTTGCTGGGCAATTGGACAATATCGTTCTCAGTCACTTTATCTTTTAGCTTGAGCTGCTTGGATTCCTCCAGGTTAAGGTTTTCCTAGTCTATGTGTATGTCAGAGAATTCATCCACTAACTGAAGGAATTTACTAAGCTCCCCATCATTTTCAAACACCCTCCAAAATTTTACATTGTCTGGCAAAGAGGGCCTGTACTTGACCTGAACATCATAACTGAGCCTAGGGGGTAAAGGAGGAACAAACAGACTTGCAGAAATAGCCAGGGAATCATCCAGGTGATTCAAATCTCTAGGAATATGTGATAGTTCAAAAAACATAAATGAGTCTCTGAGTTTCCATACCTCGTCTCTGTAGGCCTTCAGTCTGATATTTTTCGTCTGAAAAGTGTCGTTGACCTATTGTATGATGAGTTCTGCGTCCCCAAAAATATTCATGTGCATGATCCCCATCTCCTTGGCCGCTTTAACTCCCAGCAGCAAGGCTTCATATTCTGCTACGTTGTTCGTGGTTTTGAAATCGAGCTTATACGATAGGTGAATGTTCTCCTTAGATGGGGAGATCAACACGACCCCTGTGCCTACCGAGTTTTGAGCCCTTACCCCATCGAAATACATGGTCCAGGTCGTTGTTGTGACTTCTTCGGGCTGCAGATGGGTGGGCTCAGTGAGTTGAACTGATGTCTGTTGATTATCATCTATTTGCAAGATTCAAGATCCAAAATCGATGTCCACAATGTAGATGGGGTGATTTACTGAGCGACTCTCCTTGCTTATAATGTACGCTAGCTAATTTTCCCTGTACAGTCTCTTCGTTTCTCCTTCGAACATGGGAATGGTGGCATATGTGAGATCCATCTAAATAGCAAAAGGCTGAATTTTGGAGGAATATCAGCCACTATGATGTCCATCATTACGCTTTTTGAAGGCAGCTGAGTTAAGTTTACAGCAAGGTCTTTGATGAGGCTGAATCACTTAACCTTCCTGGATTCAAAGGAGAATAAATCATGGTAGGGCTTGGTAATGCTGAGGCCGATCTCATCCATCACAGCCTTTGGCATTAAGTTATGAGAGGCTCCTGAATCCAGCAAACACTTAAGGAGGATTTTATCATGGATGTTCAAGGATATATAGAATGGTGGGAAAGAGTCCTTTAGGTCTTCAATGATGAGGACCAGGGTTATAGCAGGATTGTCATCTTGCAGGTTCACAAAGTCAATGTCAATGTGTACCTTGGGCTAAAGGGAATTCAGAATGGAGGTTTTAAATGCATCATTCTTCATCAACTTAATTAAAGGGAAAGGGATTTTCAATTTTTGAATTTCAAACTCAAGGTTGAAGAAATAATGCAGCCTATCTGGAAACCTTACCTCATGAACTGTACGTTTGAGTTTGACTTGATCAGGTGTGGCTGAAGGTGCTGATTCATGCAATGCTTTGGATGGAACAACTACTTTATTTGGTAAAACAACAACCTTTCTAGCAGGTACAGCAGGCTACTTGACGAGTACAACATTCTTTTTGAGTGGAGCAACCAACCTAGACCCCAGTTGGTAACCTTCCTGACTATCAGCCTAATAGATAGCCTCTTTAGTGATTTTCTCATCAATTAGGACTTCTTCATATTCTGCCTGGGTTAGAAAAGAATAGTCCACCTCATCCTCCATGTAGCGTATATTGTCTTCAGCTTCTCCTTCGTCTTCAATGACTTCCAGCTCTTCTTCTAATACAACATTTTGAAATGGAGCTCTTATCCTCTGCTCTTCCCCTTGATTTCTCTCCATTCTAAGAATATGAACAGGGGGGTTACCTCTTCTATAAGGCACACAATTTGGGTTCCGACGAGCAAAGTCATTTGGCCTCTTAGCCCTCACCGGCATATGTCCTTGGTCCTTCAATTTTGACATTTCAGCAGTCAGGTTATATAAGAGTTTGGTCATTTTTTCAATCTTGTTCTCTGATGCCGAAGCTCCACTATAGTTTGCTTCCTGCTTTCTCCTGTCTACCTTCCCTATGAGCTTCTGAGATGCCAGAATGTTTGACTCTACCTCTATGGTAGCGTCCTGCATAAGTGATAAGGAGGCAGACCTCCTTTCTCTTAGAAGTAGGCAGAAGTGAGAGTTGAAAGAATTCACATAAGTTATCATAGCTAAGGTACCGGTGGGCTTAATCTCAGTAGGGATCTTGCTGTACATGTTATTGAATCTTTTGGTAAAGTTGGAGACAGACTCGCCATTTTCTCTTCTCATGTTGCTGAAATCTGTGACGTAGTAGAGGTGGTCTCTGCTCTCTCCTCAATGCTTTAGGAAAACGTCATGTAGGGCCTCTATGCCTGCCACTAACCCAACAGACATTTCCTTAAACCACTTTCTATCCTAGCCATCTAGGCTTTGCACAAAGACTCTGGTCCATACGTCTCCTTGTTCTATATTTATATTTTTAACATAGCTATAAAAATCCTCTAGATGTTCTTTAGCAGTGAAATCCCCTTCCCCTATAAACTTAGGCATATAATTGAGGTAATCCCCTGTAGGCATGGCTGCGAGAGGATTTGGCAAAATTAGGGGTGCATACCTAACTACCAGGATCCTTTCCATCTTGGTCAATTGAGGGGTAGCAATATTGGAAATGGGTATGGATAGGGATGTGGAAGGCGACACTGATGAAAGTATTTGTTGAGAAGGTGGTGGTATACTTATCCTAGTGGAGTCACCAGGGATTGGATCTTCACAAGCAGCAGTGCTTGAAGATGCCCAAACCCTAGATTTTTCTGATGTATCTAAAAATTTCTGGGAATTAAAAGTTTCAACAAAAGAAATATTAGCAAAAATATTTCTTGAAATACCTGATGTAGCATTTTGTGCAGCACTGCTGGTCTGTCTTAGTAAAGCCCTAGCTTTCCTCAAGATTTATTCTGGATCTGAAACGGGTGTTGCTGGTGGCCCCTTTGGGTTTGCTCTGGTACTTGGTCTTATTGAAGCCACCTTATATCAATGGAGTCATCATATAGATGATTACAAACATAATAATGTCCAAGCCTTGTCTATCATCAAAGCATGGATCTATGTCGTATCTAAGGGAAGCTGAGCTTCAATCTCCTCTCCTCGACAATGGCGCCACTTTGTTATCACTCCAGGAAAATCCTCTAGGTTATAGCTAGAGGATGACTGGTAACTTAAACTATTTTTTGGGTTTTTTGTGAATTGGATCAAGCCGGATAACCTATATAACCTCTGACTCTCAAGACATGCATGAAGCTCACTCAATCACAAGGCTTCTAGTTACAACTTGTTCAGTAGTTTGACAAAAGGTGCATGGATGGAGAACTCACCAGGCTGGCAGACTTACACACATAACACATGCATATAAATGGCTAAATCATGTTGAGGATGGTGTTTATAAATCAAATATCACTAAATAACCAATAAGATGACAGCTATCGGCCTTTTAATAAATCTGAAAATTACCTAAATGCACATTCAGGAAATAAACACAGTAAAGAAAGAGATGGCTGAACAAATCACAACAGAAGAGCTTATACTTAGAGTAAACCAGATGAGACGCTTGATAATGGAACAGGCTCATAAATCCCCAGAGTCAAACCTTTATTAATGAAATAATCATGGGCTTTATAGCCTTTTACAAAATTTACAAATCGTGAAAATCAAATCTGTTTACACAAAAATAAATGAAAATCACAGTCTTTTCCCAATTACGGCTTCAAACCCTTGCTATTTGTTTGTTTATCTAATGCAAAGATCTAGTTCGCTGATTGGTCCTTTAATGATTGAAGTGGTCCCTAATCGTTCCCACTGCTCGTTTACTATGAAATTTCCGCCAACAGCTAGTGTATCGGCGTTTAACTAAAGTGATTTTTCTCGTTTAATTCCTTGTATTTTCCTCTATCTTGTCGCCATGGTCACTAATCGGATGTTGTTTCTTTTAACTCATCGGTGCTCTGAATCTCAATGTTTCTGCATTTTTGGCGCTCCAAATCTCCTTGTTTATCCTGCCTGAAACTTTTACTTTGTTGCCATAGTCGTCGATCAGAAGCTTTGTCTTCTATGCCATCGGTGCCTCCAGTCTGAATGCTTGCCACAGCTTTGGCACTCCAAATCTCAAAATTGGTACTCTCTATCATGCGCTCATCGACGATCGGGAGCGGTCATAACTAATGTATCGGAGCCTTTTATCTGAACATTGCCACTACATAGTCTTTAGTTTCTTTGAACGCCGAAATTTTCATCTTCTTGCGGAGGCCTTGGTCTGTCTTTTTTCTGTCGTTGCGGCTCTTTAGTAGACTAACTCTCCAATCGTTAGTCCCTTGATCCTCCAATCACCACAATTTTCCTTTGGTCACGAAATCCATAGTCTATCTTTCTTCCACCATTGCGGCTCTTTAGTAAACTAACTCATCGATAGTTAGTCTTTTCAAGCTCCGATGCATAGTTTTCATTCCCTCCGATCGGCGATGATTTTGATTTATTGGCTGCCTTTACTCATTATATCCTCTGTAGTTGTGGAACTTCTAGTCACTATATTCTCCGTAGTTGTGGCTCCTCAGAGAACTAATTCACCGATGGTTTCTCTATAGTTCTTCCGATCGCTGTGGAGCTGCTTGGTTCTAAACTTTTCAACGATTAGTCTTTAGTCCTTCTGATTGCCGACAATTTCTTCTTCTTGTGGAAGCCGTAATCTGTAATTACTCTGTCGTTTCAATCCCATAGTGGACTAACTTGCCAATGCTTTTAATGTTTTCAAGTCTCGAACTGCTTTCATCGCTGTCGGAGGTGAGTAGGATTTTCCATCGGAGCCTTTAATCATTGTTTTATCCACCGTTGCGGCTCCCTAGTGGACTATTTTTCCGCTATGTTGTTCTTAGCCCCTTCGACCATCGAAGAGTTCATCTTTTGATTGATCGAAATGATCCTTGTCATCGATCAAAATCCATAGTCTTTCTCCCTTTCGCAGTGAACTATCTTGCCGCTCCGTTGTTCTTAGGTCTTCCGAATGCTGACGAGTTTCTTCTATTGTTGTGCTTCCCACCATTGCGGCGCCTTTGGGAACTAGCTCACCGATCTGTTAAATTTTTCCAGTCACGAACTAAGTGTTTCCTCCTTCCGTAGTTGCGGCTCCACAGAGGACTGTCTCACCGATCTGTAGTCTTCACCACTTCCAATTACTGTTTAAAAAATGCTCCGATGGTGTAAAAGTTTCAGCAATATTCCTATCCGCTGAAGGGGTTTTCCACTTGCTATTGATATTCCATCTTTCAGTGGCTAATGAGATGTTCTGATCCTCGCCCAAGCCACCAAAACCACAACTTTGTGATTTTTTCATAAAAAATAGAGGTCTTCAAAACTCTTAGTGATCTTCATATCCTTTATTGCATCATTTAAATTCTTCATACTATAAAAAATAAATTTATTTTATTTGGGAGATAACACATTCCCAATATTTGCTTTTTCTTTGTAAGCTTTCCTTTATATAGAGGATTTAAGTGGTGGAGGACTCAGTTTCTCGATTTCGACGAGGTGCCGATAGAGGTTGTCATTTATATCTATGTTTACATTAATAGAAATATCCATTTCTCATGCATTACATGTGTCGCTATGTATATTTGTATCCATGGATGTAGTTTCTTTGATTATGTGTAGGATTTGAATATGCTAGAGTAGCTTCTAACACTTCATATATATCATACTTGTGTATTTCATTGTTGTTGAGGATGGAATGTAGGCACAAATATGACTGAAATCCCAGGGGGGATCTTCTACGAACGTCTAGAATAAGGTATGCTTCTCATTCATTAGTATTAGTATTGTTTATATCTTTAGCACGTTTGAAATGGATTGATTTCTGGTGTCATACTGTCTATTGTGGTCCACCCCAAGCCATAGGAAGTTTTCTCCATAACAGTATAAATAGTCTATAAATATTTAAAAATTCAGTTGGATATACTCCCCACACATTTCACTTGCGTATGTTTATGGTTAGCATGTTGTAGTATATTTCTTGTACATATTTGTAATTCATTAGATTACAACATATTCCCTTACATTTCCATTTGAGGAATATTACCATGGATACGATTCGCCCTTGAGACTTTGTTGCAATCACGTACATGTGGTGGTTGGGCCACCTTAGCACAAAGGAGTATTCGAACCAAAAGGAAAAACTCATGTTTGGATTTTTAGAGATACTTACGTAAATGCTGAATACAAGTGTAGACCCACCTCTAACCTAAAATCCATAAACATTCATAGTTCCACTAGGAAAACTTGAACTAGGCTTTCGATCATTAAAAATAGCCATACAAAAAATATTCATACCATACACAAAAATACCCATGTTTCATGATGGCATATTTTAAGAACTCATTGTGGAAGATAAACTTTATTATTTACTGACATATTAATGTTAGAACTCAAGTACTATTAATGGTCATTGTGATACCCTTGATTGTAGGGCATGTGAACAAGAACTTGAAAGAATGCATTGAGCTAAGAGTTTCTAAAATTTTTCCTATTGTGAATCATAAATAAAGATGAAATTAATATTATATGTAAAGTTTGTAAAATCGAAAGTGGTGTTATATTTCATTTTAATGTTTTGTGAGAGGTATCTTATTATATTTTTCTTACATAGCTTGTTCACTTTGATTGCATTTCGTGCTAGAAATTGGGGGAATTCATGCTAAGAATATGCCAATGTCAATGTGGATACATTGCAACCATCCATTGAATTATTTGATGGAAATGGGGTAGAGATTGTCAATCCTTACCTTTCAAGTAGTGCATCAAACAACTAGTTTTATTGTAGATATATTCTTAGAATTAGGGTATGTTTAGGCCCCACATAATTTGTGAAAACTAAATGTACAGTGAAGGTAGTAGGATAAATGAGTTTCACAAATTGATAAAGTGCTCAACGATATGTTGCATTTTTTTATGAAACCGTATCTCTATTTTATCTCCAAGGAGGTTTGAACTTAACTTATTATACAAATAGTTGTCATGAGTAAATTCAAAAAAGTAGCTTGGATTTTGTTTACAAGGTGATCTAGTGCAAGAGTGCATGGAAAATCTAAATTGAATACAAAATCATCTAGGAAATTTTATTAACTCAAATTTCAATGAGTTTGTTATGACTTTACAAGTTTTTATAGTTCAGTGAAATATTTGTTGAGGTTTTACAAAATTTTCTAATTATGTGAAATTCATCAAAAATTTTACAACGTTTTATAATTTTTAAAAGATTTGCCACATTTTTATAAGGCTTCATAATTTTTTGAATGATTCACCCAAATTCTATGATATTTTATAATTTCAAGAAAGGTAAGCCAAAAAATTATATATACATATTTATTATTGATAAAATAATCTTTTCACTTTCCCATGTATCATGGGGATTCACCCATTCATTATTATACATATAAATTTAGGGGGGGGTTCTTAGTATTTTCCCTGGTACGTGTCCTTGGAAAACTTGATTATCTCAAGGGAGAAGTACTCTAGGAAAGAAAGGTGCTTCAAAATTCTATCACTCATTCCCCAATAATCTGTAATGTACTCAAAAGGTTCCCTTAGCTTGCTTATAGAATACAACCCACCATGAATAGATATCGAACTCGTGAATTCATTGTATGCTGGAACATAGAAGTCCTCATAATTCTTATAAGTGAAGTGAGATGAAGTACTGCATGATGGAGCCCCATCCATGGAACTGTTCCCTTCTTCATATAGCTCAAAATATTCCTCTTCGGCTGCAATAGATACCAAAATCATGGCTCAAAATATTTTCAAGTAATCATTAATTTACACAGGAGTAGAGGAAAGTTATTTGATATCATTGTAATGTACCAATCTGATATGATGGTACATTAATTAACCTTCCAAGAGATTTAAACGAATACAATGAAATAGAGGAGTCAAACTAGTCAATTTTTACTAAGAACATGAAGACATATCTAAAAATATTAAAAGTAGGAGGGATGTGATAGCTAAAATATCCTTTGAACAATGTACTAGGACCATTTGTGTTTCAAAATCAACTATTTCTGAATTCTATTCAAAATTTACTTGTGTACACCTGCATATGCAAACTAGATCGTCAACTTGGCACTTCTCAGGGACTAAAGGTAAGTGGTTTCAACTTGGGAAGGATTGAATTAGTCCAAATTAATGTCTTAAATCATTAATGGTTTGAATTAAAATATTTCAGAATAGTTTGGATTGTATGAGAGGTCAAATAAGAAAAAATATTTTTCAGGACTACACAATTGGCTTGGGTTCGAGGCATGACAAAAACCCTAAGATTCTATCGGATAGGAAAAATTAAAAATGGGATTTGTTCATTAAGATGTTAATTAACATTGAAAACATAAAGAACTTGATTTCGATAAGCAGAAGGTCCAATATTGTGAATACATTGAAAACTATTCAAATTGGAATCAATTCTATACTAGGTATATGAAAATAAGGTAAACACCAAACTTTATCATTAAAAAAGTTCTATAATAAGTTCATAATATTGAAATTACATACATTAATTCAAATATAAGCTGAAATTCCTTTCATAAGAGGCTCACATTTGATATCATTTGGCACAAAACAACCATCATGGGAAAATATTGGATACCACTCTGAATTTGAATTGGTGGCTTCTCAATGCTTTCTATAAGACTCGAATCAGACTAGAAATAACTTCAAAACCTACAATAAAACCAATGTCAATGGTTGAATTCCATCAACCACACATCTAACTAAAGAATCAACTAGTTGAAGCAGTAGGTGCACATCTCCCAGCTGTGACTAGGGGTACATCTCCCAAGTCGAATGGAGAGCTCAAGAGATATAAACACCAAATAAAAATTCACCTAAATATGTGAGTAGGTAAGAATTCATTTCATTTATAACCTTAATAAATTCTTTTGCAAGCTATCCTAGCCTAATTTTCCCTCATGAGCTAGATCAAGAATTGCTGCTTTGGAAAGATTTTCTTTCTTTATCCTACTTTGTTGCTTTTTCCCTGTCTTTTTTTCATTTCCTTCTTTTGCTCATTTTTACTTCTTTATCCTTCTTTTCCAATGCTTTCCTTTTTTTGACTGCTTTCCTTCCTTTCTACCAAAAGCCATATTTTCCCTGCTTTATCCACTTTCTTGCTTTTTATTGATTTCTAGATTTGGTTGCTTTCTTCTAGGTTTCTCTTTTTTTTCAATCTTTCTATTTATCCATATTTTATCCTCTCATACTTATGTGCCCTCCTAGCCACACAATCACCAACATTATCCAATTAATATTGTATTCATAAAATAAAATAACTACGCACCATCTCAAACATTAAAAGTATTAAATTTTCTAACTATTAATGCCTTGTTCAAAATCAATCCCAGTAATTAATGTCTTATTCTCCTAAACCCATAGGGACTAGGTAGGCTAGGGACTTGGTCAAATGGTCACTTAGGAAGGGACATGACAAAGATGAAGAGATTGTGGACCATATGTTGTTCTCCTATGATGTTATGAAGAAGGTCTAGTAGGAGCTATCCAGGATTTTATGTTTCAATAAAATGTTGGAGATTGGGATCTTTTGAGTAGATTTTTTCTCAATGGTATTTGGTGGATAATTCATGGTATTCCTTTCCAATCTATGTCTACTAGGATATTTGGAAGTGGAGGAATCTGACCACTTTTGAATACCATCCTATAATTGTTGGCCATATTCTCAGGAATATTTTATGTGATTCCATGCTTTCATGGTGGGGAAGACTCCGATTATTTGTAACATTATTCAACCTTCCTTTGATTTCCAACATATGTTTGGTCATTTGATGGTGCGTCTTACATTTCGAGGACAATATCTAGTGAGGGAATGGTGTTCTTCTTATCCATTATTCATTCCTTTAAGTTATCGATGGGATGTGTCCATCAGTCAAACACCCATTGTGAACTCTTAGCTCTTTCAGGCCTTCTTTTTTTTGTCGTGAAAGAAATATGCATTCCCTTCATGTTAGTGGAGATTAAAAAATTGTGCTAGATTGGGCTCTTTTCAAGGGAAAGCTTCAAGTTATCTTGTTAGACTGGTGGAAAATTCAAGTTCGAAGGCTTTAGGAATCTTTTCACTATATCTCCTTCCACCATGTTCTAAGGGAATTCAATTTTGATGCAGATTTATAGTCAAAGAAGGGTTCCGTCCTCTCCTGAATGTATCCTCAAGTTTGAAGAATGGATTGACAACCATCTGGTTTCTTAGGGATCTCTCCCTTTCTATGATATTTAGATCTCTTTCTTTTCATGTGTTCCTAGTGGTCTGTTCATTTTCCTCTTATGAAGTTTGGTTTTGTAAAGATGCTTCCCTTGTTGAAAGTTGGTCTGGTATTTTTTTTTTGAAAAAGATGATTTGTATGAAAGTTCCAATAATTTTTTGATTAATAGCTAACAATGTGCAATGAATTCTAGAAAATTTTTGATTAGTCTATTTCTATCATTTGTGAAAAATAAATAATCCAATATAAAAATTTATATATAGTTTGATTTTAATAAAAACAATTATAACTTTTTTATGTAAAAAAAAGGTCTCTCAAATATACCTAAATAATCTATATGATTTCACAACAATCTTGAACCATATTAAATAGCAAGCATTTGAAACGGTTAAAATATTAACATGAAATATACAATATTGAATATCCAATATATACATATCCAATCATGAATATCTAATGTCTTCTTATTAAAGGTTGTCTTGTGGAATACATCAAGCTTAATCTTTTAGAAAAATGTTTTTCTTTCTTAAATCCTACACAAATATTTGTTTTACCTATTTTAAATATATCTTCAAAACACATTATTGATGATCACCACTCAAGTTCTGAGATGAAAGAATATGGAAAAATGTTTCCAATGATATATTGTGGACTACATAAAACTTACCATACATTTAATACATAAAAAGTTACTTAAATCCTAAACAAATCTTATTTTAAATATATATTCAAAACACATTATTGACGATCACCACTCTCAAATTTTGAGATAAAACGATAGATGGAAAAATGTTTATAGGTTAAAAGAAGCATAATTTGCATGAGATTTCACAAGCGAGAATGGCGTGTGAAAGCTGAGAATTGACAAATGGGATTTCTTCATCTATGGAATTTACACCATAGATGGTATGTTTAGGGTTAAATCAAATCATGTCTCACTTTCCTTGACAAAACATACATAGGGTGGCCTATCATAATCACAATGATGACAAAAAAATATCTTTAACCGTGTGGAATATCTTTGTGGACAAAAATCATAAGCAATCTTCGTTGTGTCCTTCAATTAAAATAAAAGAATGAAAGTGAAATTATTCAACATTTTATCCGGTTTATTCTCTAATCACTAAAGACAGGTGGCATTCTTTTTACTTAAGATCATAAATAATTTTATAAATTAAGATTCTCCATGATAATAAGCAATCATAAGCAATCTTCGTTATGTCCTTCCATTAGAATAAAAGAATGAAAGTCAAATTATTCAACATTTTATCCGGTTTATTTTCTAATATTGAAGACACGTGGCATTCTTTTTCTTTAAGATCATAAATAATTTTATAAATTAAGATTCTCCATGATAATATTTCGGAATTTGTGATATAAACTACCATAGTCAAGTATTGATATTGATATTTATAGTACATAAAATGATAAAAGTTTAATGGTTTTGAGTAAAGTAAATTTTACTTTATATAATTGTTATAATAATAGGGATATTTTCGTTCCCAATGCCGTTCTGGTTGATAAGAAATAGCGGACCATTCGTGTGTGCACAGACTTCATAAACTTGAATAAAGCTTATTCGAAAGATAATTTCTCTACACCATTTATAGACCAAAATTTGGATGAGTGTACTTCGAGCGATGGACAGTTTTTTTTTTATGGCATAATCAAATCGAAATTAAATCTGACGATCAACACAAGACTACTTTTATTTGTCCTTGGGCTACGTTTGCATACCGAAAGATGCCTTTTGGCCTTAAAAAAGTCGGAGCTACCTTTCACTAAGCCATGACCTTTTCCTTCCACGACCTTAAGCATATTATCGTGGTTCATCTAGACTATATAGTTTCTCACTCTTGTCTGAGTCTGGATCACCTAGCTCATTTCCGCTAGGTTTCTTAAAGACGTCGTCCTTATCAAATCTGGTTAAACCCTCAAAAGTGAATCTTTTGTGTGAAATTGGTTTGTTTATTAGGGTTTATCGTATCTAAGGAGGGGATTAGGGTCGATATGTTGAAGGTTGTGGAAATACTACAATTGTCTCCCTCGCGCATGATTAGACATTGAAGTTTCCAAGGGATGGCTAACTTCTTACAGATATTTGTCATCAATTTCGCCATTTTGACCAAGGGTTTCATGCACTTGTTGAAGAATGATACTTCGTTCATACGGGATGAAACAAACAAATAAGAAGTCATTTTGCAATATCATCACTGAGAGGATGCCATGTTCAATAATATGGAACACTAGCTCCATCACAAGATAAATATGCATCCTTTGATATGGGCTACAAGGTCATGAATGATTTACAAAGTGGATCACAACCATGTGAGTAAAAAGATAGATATTCACGGTTAGAGTTGTGTCACAAATTAGTATGGCATGATCTTGTGCAACTTAGGTTTTATAAGATAAAAACCCAAGGTCTCCATCTGAATCTAATGAAGAGTATGAATCTTAACCATTTAAATAAAGTGGTTGTAGTCAAACATGGAGGATACCACTGGAGTATTAGTTATAAAGGTTGAACTGATGACCAACGCAAGGTAAACCACCATAATAGAAAGTGGATCCCAAGGTACTATCCAAAACTCTAGGTCTTCATCTTCAAGTGACATTCGTTGGAAGTGATGGGGAGTCGTTTATGAGAAAGAAGGCATTGATGAATCCGTCAGCAACTCACATGAGTAAAATGGTAGACTGGATGAGATAAGATGGCATAGATCAATATCATAGACGATAAATAAAAGGGTCAAGACAAACTACATAATGGCCAACTGAGGTTAAGGATCCTTGAACAATGAGCATGACATGAAAAAATCACTCTGGCAACATTTAGACTCAAAGGAAACAAAGAGACACATCTATAATGTAGAAGACATTAATAGATTCCCCATATATTTAGAGAAGTGATCAATGGAGGAGTAGTAAGTGTGAGTGCAAGTTGAAACTTGAAGGATAAAACTAGAACTTGGCTATTGGTAGACCCAAAGTACTACTATGTTGAAGGAGAAAAGTGAACTTGCTTCCAAGCAACTGATAATTTATGAATATTATTCCCTTCCTTTTTTATTTCTTATAGAGGTTTAACAAGTCCAACAAGGCAAACTTGGTACCTTTTTCATTGTTGGGTAAGCTTGAAGAAGAAATAGAAGGATGCTTGATAAATTACTGATCCGTGGATTTCACGAGCCCAAATTAGTGAGTGCTCGGTGAATTTTTCACAATTTGAGAGCCTGAAAACACCAAAGAAGACTCTAGCGAGGAGATTTTTCATATTTAGTTGGAAAGGTATGACAAAGGGTTAAATTATCACCATACCGACTCTCCTTTGAAAACAAGTGCAAATCCTCAATGTAACGAGCGTGAAGGAAAGAAATATCACATAATGTTCCATTCATTTGTGAGTATGGGGAAACCAACAATAAACGCAATGCTTTTGTCCCAAAAATTTTAACGAGCATGAGAATGGAATAAAGAACACTCGAAATATTTTTCACATTTTAAACCAAAGCAAGAAAAATAAAAAGCAAGATGAAACAGGTTCCTTTTTCATAAGTTTAGTCTCCCAGGTCCTAAAAATATATAAACCTATACCTAGGAATACTCTTTAGTCACAGTGAACTAGAGTATTTCTTTTTTTGTAATTAATCCACAAGGTCCGAAAAAGGGTTAAACTTATACCAATGTGGCTGATATTTCAATTCCTTTAATGAGTTTATAAGAACAAGTAAACTGAAATCTAGTCATATTTAGGGGGTCAGAGCATAGGTTAAAGGTAACTCCATATGGAAGGAACCTACTCATCAAGGGTAGTAAAAAAAAAGAAGTATGAGGCTCGTCTTTTCACACAAGAGAACTAAGAAGGCTCCCAAGATCGAAAAACTTGCAGCATGGGAGCCATAATGATAAAAAGGGTTCTAACTAGGGTATCCCATGTGGGATAGGTTCTAGTCCATGGAAGAACAATGACCATTAAAGAGTACTAGGAGGTTACAAATCGTGGTCCATGGACAAAAGTGGGTCCTATGGCTTAAAGTGGGATAAAGTATAGATGCAAAATGCAATGTGATGGTATCCTATCATATATTTCATGATATAATACACACTTTCCATCCATAAGTGTGAAAATAACTTGAAAATATATTTTAATCATCAAACTCTAGGAAAAAATCAAACAACATTAGTTATAATAATAAAAATAGAAAAGAAACTATGTAAAGTGGGTAAATATTTAATTTTTTTTACCACAAATAGTAAATTTTGGTTTAAAAAACTAAGTTATTTTATTTTTACCTTGGAGTGAAGAAAACAACCCTAGATATTCAATTGCTTAGTGTGATCAAACCGGCGGAACATTCCCGAAACCGTGAGTTGTAGGTAAACCATCTCTATTTCCTCTTCAATTTCTTGTAATTTATTTGATGTTTGGTCTACAATTTGATATGGTTTTGTGGGTTTATAAAAGGAAAAATGAATATAAACGGGTGGATGCTTGTACACTCGTGTGTTCTCAAAAAACAAGTGAGCTTACACTAGTGTGTGGCATGCATGTTATAGAATGGTGCACACAGCTTTTCCGCGATGTAAAAATGAAACTTGAACATTGACCCAAACATGGTTAAAAGTTTGCAGATATGGCGACTAAATGGCATGAAAGGGATCATGAGGACATGTATAGAGATGACATGCATGAACCATTGACACTGAGTTCCATACGACGGTGTGGGTCACTCAAATTTTTCCACGACCAATATTCGGGATCAACCGAGACTTTTGCAAACACTAGTAAGGTTCATGGATCCCAAAAAAGGAGTATTTGATTTTCAAGGTGAGATTTGGAAATCACTATTGAAGATATCTACTTTATCACCAATTTGTCACGTCATTGGGTATCCATGAGCTTGATTGGTTTGGGTTGTGGCAGTGGTGCATTAAGTGTGCAAGACTATGTGAATACCTATTGTGTTCCAAAAGCAGAAAAATATGGTCGTCAGATTACTATTGTGAATATTGAAAGTTTCCAACTAAAAGTCATTGTGACCAGTATTTCACGGATTTTCGGTGTGGTGACATTACACTTAGATACTTGCAACCACATGCACCTGGGTGTGGAATGCTTGCGAAATGTATTTTTCTATTGGTACCTCGGTCATGCAGTGAACATGAAGAAACAACTCAGTGACTGCAAGTTAGGAAAAATGAGGAAATTTGGTTGTCCAAGCATCCTAACTACTTTTTTCTTTGAGAGGGTTCCATCTTTGATCCCTAGAGTGACCCTCCCATACCCACATCCACGCGAGCCTAGACTTACCAGGTGGGGTGATGTCTTAGTAAGATAGGGGGGTGGAGATATCAGAGGTGGGTATGATGACAACTTTCAGTCATGGTGGAGTTGGCAGGTTCCTAATTTTGAGCAGTTCCCATATGCAGGATTGGATTTCTGTGACAATGCTAAACTCATTCTTCCTCAAGGTGATGTATGGGGAGAGATTGGTATGTTTTTGGTATGTCTTTGTTTCTAAAAAGTATACATATGTATATCTATGAATCTATGTCTTTTCATAATGTTTGATGTAGATATTGGACTGGTATGGCCAGATGCCCATCCCAATATATTCTTGCAACTGATTGAGGCAGACGTGGTTGATGCCATGCATAGGACTCTTGAGGGAAAGATGATTTGACTGACTTATGACATTCCTACCCTCTATATGGATAGGATTTGAATAGATATGGAGGAGCATGTAGTGGGGGTTCCCCTTGCATGGTTGATATTGATCCAGAAGGTGTCTAGATATTTCCTCTATTTCCAAGAAGTAGTGGAAAAAGTAGCTGAGGCTCTAGCCTCTCCTTATGGTTTTACAACATCATGAGGGATTATGATCCCAATTTTGTATGTTGGTATGTATTTATTGACTAGATACATGGACTTGGATTCAATCTATATATTTTGGACCTATTTTGTATCTATATGCATATGGTGATTCATATTTACATGTGTTTGTGGTGTATGTCTAATTATTTTTTACAGTGAATGAGATAAATTCTAGTTGACAACATAGTTAATGTATTTTGATATATTGAAATGTGTTAGTATGTAATGTAATCAAAATGTCTTTCAAGTAATCGAACCTTTAAAAACTAACGAAGTAAAGAAGGATTCCTCACTTGATAATTACAATTAAGTTGATATACAACTAATTGAGTGTCAAGTCTAACCTAAAGACATGAAATACCATGAGAATTAACATATCGTAGTAGCTTAATAATGGTTCTATATTCATCCATGTTGTTAATGGTGGGGACTTAACAATAATTGTTGACACACAACTCTATCGCTAGGGGTTTACTTTGCACTGATGTCAACAACTGTCGACACAAACTCCTTAAGCATCGGCCTAGAAAGGATTTATACTTTCCAATAACACCTACGGAGCGAGTGGAGTCTCACCCGATATGTTTAAGGGGAGCTACAGGAACCACATTTCTGCAGTGGAGAGGGGACATGCTCTAATTCATAACCATTCGTAGCATAACCATAAATCTAGATTTATATCATATTATTATGTTACCTTAGTTGCATTAACCAATATTTAACCATTCGCAACATAATCAAAATTCCCAATTACATTAACATGTATCTAACCAACTATGCATCAAAAATCATCAAACCATTGCGAAACATTGGTCATACAAGATAACAACAAAGACAGTGCATAATCATCCTCATTCATGAAAGAGATTCACATCAGAGAATACCGAAAGAATCTACCAGACAATAATATCAAACCCATGTCGGAAAAACATATTATAATCCATAGATGCGAAATCATACTCTAGTGAATACCACCAGATACTTTGAAAACTTTCTTGGATCTTATGTGATGATAGTTCTACCTTGATTGGTTCATGCTTAAGGAATATTATCTAAATGCTTACAAATATATTTCTGCTTATAGGCTCACTTGGCCGTTACAAAATGGTCCAACTGACCAACTACTAACTAACTTGACCAAACATCCTTGTTTGTTGGCTTCTTTTCCCTTCGTGGTTGGTCATTTGTTCTTGTCTACACCCTCTCCACCGCTGGAGGTACTGCACTTTGTGTTCTCTAGACCCGTGCCAACAAACATCTCTTGAAGCAACTAGCTATCCTATGGGCGAATAGATGACCCAATTGGCCAAAGCAATATTGAAAGTGTGATGGCTAGTACCCTCACCAAATCCTATGAAGGAATCAGTAGACATATAAAAACAAAATGAAACTTGCATGAGATGCACTCAAATATAAAAATTTACAAATTTGTACAATTATATACAAGAAAAAACGCATAGCGTAGGTGTAATACTTTTTCAGGTAGACCCATTTCGAGGCTCCAACAACTTGTTTCCATTGTAGTCCACTAATTCATATGCCCCTTTCTTCAGAAATTTAGATACTATGTAGGATTCTAGCAACATTGAATTAGACATACCTAGACCCAAGGGTTCTTTGTCTTGGTCATAGATTAAAACAAGAACCCCCTGAGAGAAAATCCTAGGTTTAACCAATTTATCATATTAAGTATTTATCTTTCATTTATGTACCTTGTTTGTTGTGAGTGCATCTCTGCATTGTTCATCTAGGTGTTCTAAATGTAGCAAACGTTCTTCAAATACAAAGGTATTAGGTAACAATTGTATAGTGATATTTAATGATGGTATTTATCATTCAATAGGTGTTATTTCCTCCACCCCGTGAATGAGTTGGAAAGGTGAAAAGCCTGTAGAATTTTTAATAGTTGATCGGTATGTCCAAAGTGTAAGATAAAGCATGATGTGCCAATTATACCTACTAGAATTTATGTTCTTCTTCAGAGTGGTTTTCAAATTTTTACTAACAACTTCCACCTATCCATTTGCTTGTGGGTAAAACGAAGATGAATGATCTTGTTTAAAACCAAGCATAGTATCTAATTCGGTCATCAGCCTTAATGCTAGGCATTGCTTTCTACCACTTAGTAACCAAAATAATGATATACTTATGAACCCTGGTCGAAACTATGTTGTATGTCATGAAGTCCACCCCCCATTTAGTGAAGGATCCTACAGCGATGATGGGAAAGAGAGGAGTAGGATGTGACTGCATTTTTTTGTTATACAATTATCAAGGATGATAGCTCTTAACAATATCCAATATTTAAAGATGGCGAGCCAAAAATAACTGGCACAAAAATTTCTAATATGTTTCCAACCTAGACAAATAACCCCACATGCTCCACTAGGTCATCACTTAGGACTAACTCGAACTCTTTGTGAGTAAAAAAACAACACAAGATTGAAGTTACCCATATTATATACAATGTATCACCTATAATGAGGTAGTTTTTAGCATTAATTCGTATTTTTTGTCATTCTTCCCATTAGGAGGTTGCGAGACAATTCAAAGTTCGAATATATAAAAAGATATCTCCATAACAAAGGTCAGAGGTTGAAATTAAGAAGACATGTTCATCTTGAAATGATTCATCTTCTATAATAGAATTTTCGTCACCATGTAACTTAGAAATAAGTTCCATGAAGACCAAATAATTTTTCAATTTAGCAGATTGAAAATCAAGGTCAAAATCCTAGAGTATGAAAACCATTTGTTGAAGTTTACCCCGAATATATGTTGAGATAAAAAATATTGTAAAGGATTTACATATGCAATGGAATTGGTAGTTCGTAGAAAAATATAGGGATGCAACCTCTGAACAACATTTATTGTTTCTAAATCCAAATTCTCGACATCTGAATAACGAAGTTAAGGTCCTATAAGAGATTGGATGATGTAATAGATGATGTTCTCTTGGAGCTGATCATATTCTTAAACCAGTACTATGCCAACCCTAGAATCGGATGTGTCTAGATATATAATGAAATCGTCAGTGTAATATGGGGGACATAGTAAAGGGGATGACAATAGTTATTTTTTAAGGGCCTCAAACAATTATTGTGCAGCTTCATCCCATAAAAATTAAGTGTCTTGTTTAAGTAGACACATGGAATCTTTAGTAATTTTTTCATAATTGACTATGAAACTTCTGAGAAAGTTGGATTTCCCTTGTAGACTCTAAAGCTGTCTAATTGTTTGAGGAGGAGTCAAGTTCACAATCACCTCAACGTTTAATGGATCGACCACAATTCCTTTGCTGGATGGAATAAAGCCTAACAATCATCCCGAATCAACACAATAAATATTTATAGGGATTTAATTAGATCTTATAGTTTCTACATCCTTCAAATATTGATTGTAGATGATCTAGATGATCTTTTCTTTTGTGAGAATGCACCAGGAGATAATCTAGGTAGGGTTCGACCATATTTTTTATGTCATGGAAGGCGAAGATCATGGCCCAGTAAAATGTAGCTCCTGTGCTTTTCAAACAAAGGGAATTTTCTTATACATGTAGGTACCCCAAGGACAAATAAAATAGTTTTTATGCTGGTCTTTGGGTTTAATTTGGATATGATTAAACCCCTAACAACCATCCATAAAACAAAACATTTCACTACCTGCACATGCATCGATTATTTGATTGATGAAGGGTGTAGGGTAGTTATATTTAGGACACACTTTGTTTACATATCTGAAATAAGTACTTTAATATCCCTTATCTAAATCAGATCTGGATATTTACTCTTACTATTGATATTATCAAAAGTGGAATAAAATTTTACAAGAAGATTAAGCACATTCTTCATCAATCAAACACATAGGAAGTAATGGCATAAACTTAGAGTGATAGAGGGTTAGTGGGAGAAACCAAAAGAAAGGTATGGATACTGAAATTCATATCCCTAAGAACTTGGATGTTGGGACCTTTTAGGCTTCAAGCATCAATGAGGTTGAAGTCTACTACCAGGCTTTTAGGTGTCCCAACCGGTGCAAACTAAGATTTGAAGAATCAATTACAAGAAACCAAGGATATGGAAGGATTAGGTAATTTATTAGTCATTTTTTAGGAATAAAATATAAGTTAAATGGGTTCAAAATAGTTCTAGAATAGTTTGTAAGAGTTAGAGGAAGTTTGGGAAAAAACTAGGAATTTGTCCTAAAGATTGTTTACGCAAAGGAGGTTTTCCAAAAAGTACTCAAAATTAATAAAATAATGTTCTATTAGTTCTATTTGGTTTTTGGATGAATGTATGAACTTCTAAAACTTATATAATTGAATTTGAGCATACAAAATAGTCATGGAATTGAAAACAATAAAACTAGTCAAATTTGACTAGCTAATGAGCATAGGTAAGAAAATAAGATGAATTTCACTATTGTAAATTGTCATATATGATAATAACTAATATAATAGTTTTATCATACCATATTTAACATCATAAAACTCATATATCAGTATTTTAACCGCGGCATCACTATTAGGACATTAAACTTACAAAAAGGCTCATTAAATGAGCATTGGAATGCATCTCTCACATAAATTTTGGCATTATGAACTTATTGAGAATAAATATTATTGTATATAATATATAAGAGTGATGAAATAATATTATAAGATCTATAATATCATGGAGGATCAATTCTCCCTCAATAGTGCAAAAAACTGAATAATAGGGGCTTGAAACCAACAACCGACACCAATCTGACAATTCTGAGAGAATAAGTGAAGTCTCCTTCATTGGAGCTCTGTTAGTTTTGTACCTAGGAACTTGTTCCCTAAGTGAATTTTTGCCTAAGTCACTTAGAAAAGGGAAAAAGGTGACCCTCACATTAAAAGCTACTTAATGAGACTTTATAAAGTTAAAGTCACTTTTTGATAAATTTAAGTGGGTGAGTAAATTTATTTAAGTGATTTAAATAAATGTGATTTTTACTCTCATTGAATCTTAGCCATTGGATTGGATCTTTCTCCACCGTTGGATTATATTCTCACTTAGGGTTTAGACAAAAAGGGTTGAGGGAGGCAAAACACTTCACTTTTTCATTTTGGAGAAGGAGAGACTGAGCTGAGGGAGAAGGAGGTCGAGCTAGGGCATTGGCAGGATTCCCAAGAAGAGAGACTGCACAAAAATCAAGGGTACGGTCTGCATTTAATGCTGGTACAGACTGCATTTATTGCTGTACAGATTGCACGGAAGCCGAGGTGTGTACGACCTGCATTTATTGCCGGTACGGACTGCACAGAAATCGAGGGTGTACGGCCTGCATTTATGGCTGTATGACCTGTACAAAAATCGAGACAATACGGCATGCATTTAATGCTGCATAGAAATCGAGACAGTACGACTTGCATTTAATTGATAGCACAATTTTTGAGGTGTACGAACTGCATTTAATGCTGGGCATGTTTTTCAAGATTTTGAGATGAAATCTTGGGTGGAGATAAGTTAAATTTTCACTGTATTTCTGTTCTGATTTTTTGCTAAAGAAAATAAAATCTCTCTCTCTCTCTAACTGGTTTTCCCCATGGGGGTTTTTCCAGAGCTTGATTTTGGCCAAAAATCTCTGAGTCTAAAATTTTATGGTGTGATTGTTAAATGTGTTTTTCAGCCTATTACTGTATTTTACTGTGTGTTTAATTGTTCAGTAAAATTTCATAAGTAACCTATAGCCAATGCAAAACCGACTGTATGTGAAAACCAATAAATGTTGACATAAACCAGAAAATAGTAAAACGTAGAATTTCTTCATGGTATCAAAGCTTGGGGGTAGAAAACAGTGATAGTTTGCAGACACACAGAAATTTTCAGATCTCAGAATTTTTTAGTATTTTAGCTTCTGTCAGTGAGCAGCACTTTGTTGGGTTGGTGTAGAGATGGCTACAGGTCTTAGACTGGAGGATAGGCTAGATGGGACAAGAAATTTTGTGCCGTGGAAGGCCATATTTTTACTGATACTGGAGGAGAATGAGTTATGGCCGGATGTAGTTAGGAACACTGCAGCTAACCCGGTTTTCATTCCCACATCAGCATATGCAGCAGCTCTATCGGCTTTCAACAAGAAGGATTGTAAAGCTAGGAGGATCATTCTAGATGCTATTAAATACCACATAATCCCTCACATTTCAGGCAAGACTAGGGCACACTTGATGTGGTCAGCCTTGATCAGTTTGTATGAGAGTTCCAATGAGAACAGGAGGATGGTTCTCAAAGAGAAACTTAAAAGTATAAAGATGAATGGGGGTGAGGGAGTCACAACATATCTTACCAGGATTTATGCAGTTCGGGATGAACTTGCAGTGGTTGGGGAGGTGTTAGCACCTATAGAGCTTGTACGCACAACAGTTAATGGGGCTTCAAAGCCCTGGGGTGCATTTGTGCAATCCATAGTGGGCAGAGAGAACCTACCTACCTGGGATAGACTTTGGGATGACTTTGTGCAGGAAGAGACTAGGAGAGGTCTTGTACAGGGCAGTACATCTCACAGTGGGGTTGATGACGAGAATGTGGCTTTGGCAGCTAAGGGCAAGAAGAAGAAGGGTCCCAAGAAGGGTGGGGCCAAGCAGCACCAGCAGCACCAGCAGAGTTGGAAGAAGAAAGACTTGAGTAAAATCAAGTGTTATGCATGTCAGGCATTTGGGCACTATGCTTCACAGTGTCCAAGCAAGAAGAAGAAGAAGGGACAGGGACAATAGACAGCAGCCTCAGCAGAGGTTGATGAGTTTGGTGATGCATTTCAGAGGGATTTTTCCCTATATGCTGGGCAAATGGAGAGAGAGAGAGAATCTCTTTAGCCACCAACACAGACATGGATATGGATTATGAGCATTCATTGTTGGCAGGTCATCAGGGGAGTCCATCCACCTCTACTACTTGGTATATAGACAGCGGAGCCTCGAGCCACATGACTGGAGCTCGAGAGATGTTCTCAGAGCTATCTCAGATAGGTAGAGATGTGGAGGTTGTCCTTGGAGACAACACCGTTGTTAGAGCTGTTGGTAGGGGGACCATTACATTTCAGAGGGAGTCGATGAGTCTCATGACTCTAAGGGATGTGTTGTATGTCCCTGGGCTGAAGAAGAACCTTGTGTTAGTTTCCACCATTGAGGACAGGGGTCTTGGGGTGTGTTTTTCAGATGGGAGAGTGCAGGTGTATCCCAAGGCTATAGGTATGTCTAGTGCCATGGACATTGGAGTCAGATGTGGAAAGCTGTACAAGCTCTTGTTTCAGCCACAGTACACTCTAGCACACAGCAGCAGCAGTGAGCTATGTGAGCTATGGCATCAGAGGATGGCCCACCTACATCACCCAACTCTCAGATTGTTGAGGAGCATGGTTATAGGATTATCGGAGTTCATCATTGAGCAGAGTGATGTGTGTAGGGGGTGTTCATCATTGATCAGTGACACGAGAGCTGCAGGGGTGCTAGATCTTATCCATTCTGACATATGCGGTCCTATGTCATCAATGTCTTTGACAGGTTTTGAGTACTACATTAGCTTCATTGATGACTACTCCAGGAAGACCTGGATCTACTTCTTGAGGAGCAAGAAGTCCTCACTTGTGTTGAGAGTCTTCCAAGGGTTCAAAGCCCTTGTGGAGAAGTAGACAGGGAGGAAGATCCGGATGTTGAGATCAGAAAATGGGGGTGAGTATACCTCCAAGGAGTTCGATGCATTCTACAGACAGGAGGGCATTCAGAGATAGTTGATAGTTCCTTACACTCCTGAGCAGAATGGAGTAACAGAGAGAAAGAACAAGTCGATTGTGGGGGCAGCCAGAGTGATGCTTCATGATCAGGGGTTACCTTTCTTTCTATGGGTAGAGGCATGTAGCACTGTAGTTTATCTGTAGAAGAGGAGTCCTCACAGGGCAGTGGGGAGTAAGACTCCTGAGGAGATGTATTCAGGCAAGAAGCTTGAGGTGGGCCACTTTCTCATATTTGGCTCGTTGACTTACTCTCACGTCCCTTCTGAGAAGAGGACGAATTTTGATCCCACCACAGAGAGAGGCATATTTGTGGGATATGACGAGACTTCGAAGGCCTATCGGCTTTACTTACCTAGCCTGAGGAAAGTTGTTGTCCGGTGGGAAGTGAAGTTTGATGAGGAAAGAGCCTTCAAGAAGTCTAGGGAGTTAGAGCAGGGGGAGACACCAGCTCCCACACCTCAGTTGGTACAGGATTCTTCGATGCAGCTATCAGGTCCACAGGTTTCTGGAGTGATTGGATCACAGGGTATAGGCACAGCTTCTATAGGTTCAGTGAGTCAGGTGGATAGCACTTCAGGGATAGTTTCAGGTACAGGTTCAGGGTTGAGTCCTCAGATCTCAGGTTCATCAAGTACTAGTCCTCGGGGTGTTGGAACTTCAGGTACTGAGACTTCCTCAGATGAGGAGAGCCCAAGACCAGTTTGGGAGGAGCAGTCTTCAAGGAAGAGGAAGCCTAAGTGGCTTCAGGAGACCTTGAAGGATGCAGAGGCATTTGGTAGGCCCCAGGAGTAGATCAGGATAGTGGTGGAGCCAGACAGGTATGGTGTGGTGCCAGACAGGGATCGTATGGCCCTTGTTGTGAGTCTTCGTGACTCTGAGCCATCCACATTTGAGGAGGCTTCCCAGCATCAGGTATGGAGAGATGCCATGATTGAAGAGTACCATTCCATCATGAAGAATGATGCTTGGGAGATAGTGCCGAGACCCGAGGGGAAGTCAGTTGTGACTTCCAAGTGGATTTACAAGATAAAGCATGCTGCGGATGGCAGTGTGGAGAAGTACAAGGCTCGGTTTGTGGCGCAGGGGTTCTCACAGGTTGAGGGAGTTGACTATGATGAGATATTTTCTCCAGTTGCTCGGTATTCTTCTATCAGGGCAGTTATATCTATAGCAGTAGAGATGGGTTGGAAGATCCACCAGATGGATGTGAATACTGCATTTCTCAATGGTCTTCTGCAGGAGGAGGTATATTTAGAGCAGCCACAAGGATTTGAGATCCATGGGAGAGATTCTCATGTGTGCAGGCTAAGGAAATCCTTATATGGACTGAAGCAAGCTCCTAGAGCTTGGTACTCCAGGATTGATACTTACTTGACATCAATGGGATTCCAAAAGAGTGAGGCTGATCCCAACCTACACTTCATTGTGGTTGGATGAGATCCGCTCATTCTTCTGCTATATGTTGATGATCTATTTATCACAAGTGATGAGCGTCTCATTGCACATTGCAAGAGAGATCTAGCATCAGAGTACGAGATGACAGACATTGGACTGATGCATTACTATCTGGGGATGGAGGTTTGGTAGGAGCCTGGACATATTTTCCTTGGACAAGGGAAGTATGCAGTTGATATTCTGAAGAGATTTCAGATGGAGGACTACAAGCCGATGTGTACGCCTATGATCACCAACTGGAAGCAACTTCATGCTTCCGAGGGTCAGTTGGTGGATCCCACTTTATATCATCAGCTCATTGGGTCATTGATGTATCTGTTCAATACCAGGCCAGATTTGTGTTTTGCGGTCAACACTCTTAGTTAGTTCATGGTTGAGCCTAGGAGTGTGCACTGGACTACCGCAAAGCACATACTGAGATATCTTGCAGGTACGGTGGATTATGGTCTGGACTACAGGGGTTCGGGTGGAGTCAGCTTGGTTAGGTTTACTCAGTTTGGGCTCGGCAGCAGTGTCGTGGTTCAGTTGGAAACAAAAGTCCGTTGCACTGAGTTCTGCTGAGGCTGAGTATATGGCAGCCAGTTAGGCTACTTGTGAAGCACTATGGCTTTGCAAGTTATTGGTAGATTTATTTGATCAGCAGCTTAGGCCTACAGTGATCTATTGTAACAATCAGAGTTGCATTCAGCTCTCTGAGAATCCAGTGTTTCATGACAGGTCGAAGCACATTGAGATCAGGTACCATCTCATCCGTGACTATGTTCAGAGAGGGGCAGTTGAGCTACAGTATATATCCATTGATGAGCAGGTAGCAGACATTCTGACAAAGTCTTTGGTGAGGGGGAAGTTTGTCTTCTTCAAAAATAATTTGGGAGTGGTGCAGAACACCTTCCTCGGTAAGAGGGAGTGTTAGTTTTGTACCTAGGAACTTGTTCCCTAAGTGACTTTTTGCCTAAGTCACTTAGAAAAGGGAAAAAGGTGACCCTCACATTAAAAGCTACTTAATGAGACTTTATAAAGTTAAAGTCACTTTTTGATAAATTTAAGTGGGTGAGTAAATTTATTTAAGTGATTTAAATAAATGTGATTTTTACTCTCATTGAATCTTAGCCATTGGATTGGATCTTTCTCCACTGTTGGATTAGATTCTCACTTAAGGTTTAGACAAAAAGGGTTGAGGGAGGCAAAACACTTCACTTTTTCATTTTGGAGAAGGAGAGACTGAGCTGAGGGAGAAGGAGGTTGAGCTAGGGCATTGGCACGATTCCCAAGAAGAGAGACTGCACAGAAATTGAGGGTATGGTCTGCATTTAATGCTAGTATGGACTGCATTTATTGCTGTACATATTGCACAGAAACCGAGGTGTGTATGGCCTGCATTTATTGCTGGTACAGACTGCATAGAAATCGAGGGTGTATGGCCTGCATTTATTGCTGTACGGACTGCACAGAAATCGAGACAGTATGGCCTGCATTTAATGTTGCACAAAAATCGAGACAGTACGGCCTGCATTTAATTGCTGGCACAGTTTTCGAGGTGTATGGGATGCATTTAATGGTGGGCACGTTTTTCAAGATTTTGAGATGAAATCTTGGGTGGAGATAAGTTAAATTTTCACTGTATTTCTGTTCTGATTTTTTGCTGAAGAAAATAAAATCTCTCTCTCTCTCTCTAACTGGTTTTCTCCATGGGGGTTTTTCCAGGGATTGATTTTGGCCAAAAATCTCTGAGTCTAAAATTTTATGGTGTGATTGTTAAATGTGTTTTTCAGCCTGTTAGTGTATTTTACTGTGTGTTTAATTGTTCAGTAAAATTTCATAAGTAACCTACAGCCAATGCAAAACCGGCTATATGTGAAAACCACGAAATGTTGACATAAACCAGCAAATAGTAAAACGTAGAATTTCTTCAAGCTCAACTTAAAAGAATGAATGGATGATATGTGAGATGGATATTGGTCTTCAATGTCTACTCCTTTACTTGTTTTGGCTTCACTAAATAACATAATAAATAAGAGAAGAGACTAGAAAGGCTTGGGGCACATCATTCAAGATAGCTGAGGCACACCACTCAGAAAAGAAGCTATGATTTAATCAACATAAAAATATTCATGATAAAAAGTTGTGAAATGGACTTGGAATAATTATTCTATATACTTATTGACGTGTTTTATACAGCTGATTGGCACCTCTCCGTCCGAGTGCTGACATCCCTCAGGTCGGCACACAAAAGGACACTTATGGATTGAGGTTTGCCTAGTTTCATTATACCTTGGTTGATGATGAAATACATTACCTATATGCCCAGCTGGTTACTTTGCTATTTTGAGATTTTGAGTGCATGCACGACTATCTCTATTGACATCTCGCGCATATGCGTGAGTATTATGTTCAGTAGGTCGCGCATACATCTATGCGCGGGTTGCTCTTGTACAGAGTCGCGCATGATGCGCGGGTTGCTTTACTACAGACCCGCGCATATTTTCCTCAAAATTAGTTTTTA
>LPNX010714896.1:252038-280203 GCA_001517045.1 Pseudotsuga menziesii
TTCAGTGTACATCTGTGTTCATCTACCACTTTGAGTTTTCTGACTCCTCCTCTTCTCCATTATACCTGGGGAATCTGATCATGTCTCCTACATGACAGATAAGTCTAGTTGTCCTATCTATCTGTTATACGCTGCCTTGGGTCATCTCTGTGTCGTGCTCACTGTTCAAGGATTCTTCTCACTATCTGATTTATAGCCTGATCCAATCACCGTTATATCTGTTATCCTTTTCCTTGTGTCTACCTTCTTTTGCCCAGTTCCTAGTCACTCTTGTGATCTGTTGGAGGATCTATTGCCTTCCCTATCACAGTATGGTTCAGTTTCAGCACTTCCTGATGACGAAGACCTAGAGTTTGACGGTAGTACCTCTGGATTCACTTTCATCATTGGTGAACTCCTTTGCTTCAGTTGTCAATTATCATCTATTGGTTGACAAACTGTTGAATCCTTTCCATGTTCAACTTCAGCTTACCCTTATTCACATGGCTTGGATTGTACTTGGTTCTTTGGGATCTTGTATGAAGACCTTAGTCCCTCACTTATGAACTAAGTTGCGCAAGACTATGTTCCGTTTCTATATCCAGCTTCCAGATCTTTGAAGACTCATCATTGTTATATTGTGGCTTTGATCCACCTTTGTACCTACGTGGTTTTACCCGTATTATATGGTGTACTCTCATATTGTAAAGGAGCTAGTGTTCCAGTAAATTGAACATAGCATCCTCAGATATAGCTTTGTATATGACATTATTATGTATTGGTTTCAGGTACTCCTTCTGCTCCACTGGACTTCTGAGTTTCTCCAGAGTTAGTATTATAATGTATTTCGGCCATCGTTCCCCTCTAACCTCACAAATTAGGGGGCATCTGTTATACAGCTGATTGGCACCTCTCCGTCCGAGTGCTGACATCCCTCAGGTGGGCACACAAAAGGACACTTATGGATTGAGGTTTGCCTAGTTTCATTATACCTTGGTTGATGATGAAATACATTACCTATATGCCCAGCTGGTTACTTTGTTATTTTGAGATTTTGAGTGCATGCACGACTATCTCTATTGACATCTCGCGCATATGTGCGAGTATTATGTTCAGCAGGTCGCGCATACATCTATGCGCGGGTTGCTCTTGTACAGAGTCGCGCATGATGCGCGGGTTTCTTTACTACAGACCTGCGCATATTTTCCTCAAAATTAGTTTTTAAAAACACGCGTTAATGGGAGATTAGTTGTTTCATTTACCTTAATCCCATTAACTGCTACAACCTCCCTAACCTTCGAGAACTGCCTCATTTCCTTCAGATAAATAGAGGCCTTGGGGAGGGATTTGGATATTCATACTTGGAGAGCAAAGTTATGCTGGTGGATTTTCTACAGAACCTTTGGAGCAGAGAAACTCAGAGTCCTTTGGTGACAGAGGAGTCCCTTGTTCAGACATTGGGTTGTAACCTAAACTCCTTCTATTATTGTTAATAAAGCAGATTACTTCTTCCATATTGTGTTTCATGTGTTGTGGCTTGGTAAATGTTTATATTTCATTATAATATGTGATTTGCCTAACCTGCATCTTTATATATCAATCATACTGTATATTGGAAGAATATTTGTTAACAGGTTGAAGGAGGAACTATCCTGGAGATTGTAGAAGTGAAGCAAAGAGGAAGGAGTTAGCTTGGATCAACCTTCGTTTATTACAAGTAAGTTCCTGCTACTTCCCTATTTCCTATTTGTGCTTTTATAATCAAATTGTCTGCAAGGTCATAGTATGTTGGTAACCCCCAGACCTAGGTTATTAGGTGAATTATCCATTACAACAACGTGCTGAGAAACTCATCCACCTATTGGGAAAATTACCCACTTGCAAACCCTAACCCTAAGCCATGCCTTCCTTGAGGAAACTAGAAAGTTAAGGCTTTAGATGATGCTTCCCATGTTTACATCACTCAACAAAAGTGGAAATTGTTTCATCCTTCAACAAAATTTTCCTTTTTTATTACTAATGATGTTTTCTTGCTAGCATCCTTTCCCCAAATTGGAAACCATGCTCTCCTTGACCGAACGTTTCCTACTTTGTGACTGACTACGTTTCTTGAACTTTCCTTCTTTTTAAACTTCCTTGCTTTTCCCTGATTTTGATAGTTGCCATCTTTTTTATGACATATTGATTTTTCATTTTTTTTTGTATAGTTTCTATTTTTCATCCTATGCAAGTTGTCTCACTTAATGTGCCCTCCTTTATTGACAACTCATTCCCACATGTAATTATTTTTCATACTAATTAAATAATTACATACAAATAACCAGAATTTAGAAATTAATATAGTACATTCCTCCATAGTATTAAATAATTAAAAATCTTAAGCATAATTTATTTAATTCAATTTTTAACCCCTAGGCATTGACAAGGTCAACACTTTCAATGTACTTCAAGGAAGGGACATTACAGTCCTCCCCTCCCAAGTTTGCTTGTCCTCAAGAAGAAGTAATCCAGGGTGCAGAAAAATGTGTTCACCCTCCCAAGTGGCATATTCACTGGGAAACCCTTTCCACTACATGAGTATGATTATAGCCATTCCCCTAATGACTAACCCTTCTTCCGTAAAAGTTTAACTTATTTAAGATAACTGAGTAGAATACTTGGATCCCACTTCCTCCTCTGCAAGAATCCAAAAGTTCCTGCCAATTTTGGAAAGTTGTCATTCCAAGATATTTCATAGTCCTACTGTCTCAACTGCATCCTCCCAAACATCAAGAAAAACAATAAATATTCATCATCACATAAAATTAAAATGAGGATGTGAAAATCATACCACCACACTGAAAAATGAAAAATCCCAATGCAAAATTGAATATATGTGACACATCCCCACCCAACATAAAATTTCTTATGTGCATGATGCACACCCGCACTGAATCTCACAATTTTTTTGTTGGAATGACATAGATGTGAGTGCCATTTGACAAAACAATTATAGGAACCCTCCAACAACCATAGATGCCCATATTACTCACAGAAGATGTAGGACATGTCTACTAAAAATACCTTGGTGTAATAAAATGGTACACCCTCCAAGGTGCATAAATCAAACAAGTACATATCCATCCATGCCATGGATGAAAATCCTCCAACTTCCAAGTCCATATGGGAATAATATTCCTTTACCATGTGCACAATCCCAATGGCTCAACTCTCTTCCAATAGTCATGCAATCACCACCATGATTTGAGGAATAAAAAATAGGATATCAATGAATTCGCTAGTGCTGAGAAGGGGGTGGTTCTCTAATCAAATCCCCATGGATGAGTGTGGGAGCCTCCTACTCCTTACTTGGAACCAAAATAAAGAATCGCTTCACCCAATTATCATCCTCATGCATTGCAGTTGTAGTAGAAAGTGTAGAGGATGAACAGTCATGAACCAAATTGAATCTTTAGTAATACTAATCCAACAAGAAAGTGGGTGAATCATTGACTCCCTTTATTGGTTCATAATATGTACCATATTTTTCCTCCTCCAAAACTATATAACTTTCACCAAGAGGCATCTCCAAATCTCTTTGAAATAGTACAAGTGCTTGGTCTCCATTTTGTTTTCTCTCAAACTCTTCAAGCAAATGCAAATAAAAATGCACCTCTTGTCCATATGTACTGGAGGTATCATTATGGATGAAAAATATATCTTTGTTGCTTCTTGTAAGGTAGGAAAATATCAGTAAATATGAAAGACTTATCATAGAAGCACAAATAATTTTTTCCTTTATGAATCTCCATCTTGGCTATGTATTCATCCACCCAATCCATAAGTGAATAAAATATCTGGCTTGATGATTTATGTGATATGTAATAATACACCCTCTTTAAAGCTAAGTATTCTCTCCATACATGTAGCTCTTGTTGAAATATTTTAAATTAAAAGAATATTGTAAATGTATTTTACTGATGTACCCCAAGGGAGATGTCTTATTCCTCCATAAGTATGTTACTATTATATTTGGTCATCATAGGTTCATGAGGTATAACCTCCATTGTAATTTGGATCAATATTACCTAATGAATATAATATAGTATTGTTTTGATTCTTCTTAGCTGATGTCATCCGAGTTAGTTTAGTGGGTCCGTCTTGTTAGGTTAAAAGTCAAGAGACAAAATGAGTATAAATAGAGGAGTTGTGGTTCTCATTTGAACACACACACTTGAATGTGTATAGTGCATAGGAGAGAGAGAGAGAGAGAGAGAGAGAGAGAGAGAGAGAGAGAGAGAGAGAGAAATACCATCAAGGAGGAGGATCACATGTTTTTGGGTTTTATCTAGTACATCTATATAGAGGAAGTTTTGTTGGGTTTTCTCCCCCTTGAGGGTTTCCCAGGATAAATCTATGTCTATCTTGTGATTGTGTGTCTTTCATTGACTCTGCATATGCTATTGTTGTGAATTTCAATTAAATACCAATGATATCTATCTAAGAAAATGAAATATTAACATGGTATCAAAGCTAGCCCGAATAGAATAACTTTCACAAGGTGAAACTCTCTCTCCTCTCCCTTCGGAAAGAAATTAGGGTTTATGCAAAATTAGGGATTTTGAAGATTTTCTTGCAAATAAATTTGTGCCTCCATATCGAAAATATATTGAGACCTACATCAAACTTTTTTACTCGGTCAATCTTTAAGAAACACAAACCCTAGTTTGGCCCTGAACCAAAAAATTGCAAAATACCAGAAGAAGAAATATGCAGAAACTGAAATCTCGTAAGAAAATTTTGAAGGGTGAATATTTTGAATCTCTAAAAACCAAGTGGACCAACCAAATCACCTTGATTAATCCCATCTCCTGTTAAGGTCATCTTTTCATTTTACGAAATTTCAATTTTTAGTGACCTCGTGGATAAGATGGCCCCAAGCACTAAGCTTGAAGACAAGCTGGAAGGAATAGAAAACTTATGTGCATGGAAGTATAGGATTAATCTCATTCTTAGAGATAATGATCTTGAAAAATACATCAAATATGAAGTTCCAGAACCAGAAGAAGACAAAGATAAGGAGAAGAACCAGAAGGACCTAATCAAGGTAATGAGGATCATTGTTGATTCTATCAAAGATCACTTATTCCCTCAAGTTTCATCTAAAGAGACACCAAATCAAATTTATTACTCCCTTTCTAGAATGTATGAGGGAAAGAACATCACTAGAAATATGAATTGGAGAGCTCAACTGAAGGGTACCAAGATGAGTAAAGGAGAATCCATTCAATATTACTTCACAAGGGTCTTCCGGTTCAAGGAACAACTAGATGCCATTGGATCCTCCCTTGATGAATATGAACTAGTTAAGAATGCTCTCAATGGTCTCAATAGACCTTGGGATTCATTCATACAGACTATGTGTGCCAGAAAAGAAAGTATGAAGTTTGACATTGTATGGGAAGATTGGATCCAAGAGGAAGCTAGAGTAGCTAATAGATAAGCTCTACTTGAAGAACATGATCAAGCTCTATCCACCCATACCAGAATAAAAATACAATCAAACTTCAATAAGGATAGTCACAAGGAGTATATACCTCCAAACAAGTTTCAAAGGAAAAGAGAAAATAGTCAGAAGAAAGACTACTCCAAATATCAATGTTATAACTATCATAATATAGGACACCTTGCTAGAGAGTGTCCAATGAATAAGAAAAACAACAAAAGAAAATAGGCTCATCTAGCTGAATATGAGTAAGAATAAGAAGAAGAAAGACCTCAAAAGAGACAAGCAAAAGAAGAAGATGTAGAATAATATGTACTATTATCTTCACTATTTGGGTCTATAATACATGGAGAAGATACATCGCTTATTGACAGCGGTGCTTAAAATAACATGACAGGGAAGAAGCAAACTCTTACAATACCTGAATAAAATAACTCTCCTAGGAAATTATCATTAGGAGATGACTATCAATATCCCATCAAAGACATTGGTGAATCATGATACAAGGTTGACTCTGGATCAAGCTATCAATATCCTCTGACTTTCACCATTTTTGATCCTACTTTAGTCACAAATCTCACTTTTCCTTTGAATAATAAGGTTGCAACACCACCACGCCAATCACATTCACCCTTGAACATTTGCACTCAAGTTCATTCTAGATGGTCATTAATCCAACTAGCAACTAATTCAGCTACCTTGGGAACTATGTTGATGGTTTAGTTGTTTTGAATCCTACTTCCATGAGTAGTGTGAACATATCATCCATGCCAAATATTTCATTACCCCTTACCGTAGGATAAATCGATACCAAGAGGAAACCCTCAGTTGCTGGGAAATTACCCAATTCGATGGTTTATTCATCCTGGGGTCCATCTGGTTATCTACCCATCCCTTTTGTGACTAGTACTATACCCCTACATATTGGATTACCTAATGTTTTTGGGACTCAAATTAATCTGGTGGGCACATATCATCAACCAATCAATCCCTTGAATTTTCATTCCCCTCAATTCCATCATGTAGGTATAGCCCTGCAGTATTATTAATACCAATATAAACATATGTTTCCCCAACAACCTTTTGCACCTATACAATCTTGATCTTAGTACACGGGTATGATTCAAAAACCTCCATACATTGGAGGACCTGCTTATGGTCCTACCGGTGTCTTAATGCCTCAAAAATATTACCGGTATCCTCAACCAAACATATAGTTACTTTTTATGGAAACTTTAGATTTACTAGATCGATTGTGTTTGATAAATGATCCCATCTAACATTGAAAGTTTTGAACCCACATTCCAGCAAAAATCTCATATGATATTCCAAAGTTTGATGGGAAAGATAGTGAGGACCCTGTTGAGGCCTGGAAAATCACAGGTAACAACAGTTAGATATTCTCCCCAGTAAACATTCCCAACTATCCCATTACTATTTGGTATGGGGAATCCATCTAGTTTATGGTCTGGCTACCATAGGTCAAGTGACAAAAATAAAGGGTTTTACCTGTTACGGCCTAGTCCACCGTGTATGTTTTAGTTTTTGTATTTAAGTATGAGATGCAAGTGCCTATCTAAAAATGTAGATTGATAGAGAATGCGAGGAGTGGTCACAATGTGATACGCAGGCTCTTACCTCTCGTTTGAACTCTCTCACATCTAAACCACACATGGAAAGAAAAACTAAAACTATCTAACCTATCACTAGGGAGCAAGATTATTATTCATCAATGAGTAATGTATTTTGTGCATGCATCAAGAAAAATCACGGATAGATGTTACTTATTTCAAAACACATGAATATTTATAGATATATGAACAACCAGATAGCTAATTGTTCATGAACAACATTCATTACTCATAGTGGAAATTTCATAGAATAAACTAGAGTGCATTCATAACAAGAACATAGGTTCAAAGAGTTAGAATGATCTCATAGTTAATGGATATAGTTGAAAACGAAATAGTTCACATTCAACAAATCCATAGCACAGCATTTGAAACCTTCCACAAAGCTTTCTCCAAGAAGAAACTTGTAATTTCTTTATGCAAAAGGAAATAGTTCTTCTTACATTATACTCTCACAAATATATCTGGGAAAAAGTCCTTCTCTGCATCTAACTCTCCTATACTTATACAAAACAACAAAAACTTTGTGTTGCCACTCCCCTAGGCGACGTTTGGACTCCCCCAACCATTTAATCTCACAATGTTGTCCTTTTGTGAGTGTTCATGATTCATACAATGCGTTACATTTCAGATGAAGACTTATGAGTACTTCATAAAAGAGACTGGCTCGGTAACTGATGAACCTTTTCCAAGCCTGGGCCTTTGCTGCTATTGATTCTGCTTTGTCTTTTATATATGTCTTCTTTGAAGTAGCAATTACAAAACTAGGTCTGAAAAATTCTCTAGGTCTGTCTGCAATTAAAACGAAAAACTCATCATTAATTCGGATTGCATCCAATATCATCTAACTTTCAATAAAACGTAAACCATACTATCAATAAAAATAAGCATAAAAAATGAAAACCAGCACTGTGTTTTCATTGTGAAAACCTTAAATCGAACAGAAAACTTTCGTCGCCCGTGAAATATGATAAAAGATCATAAAAACGATGGGAAATCCTTATCGGTGGGAAAAACTAAGCACTGGGTTGACAAACTCCTCATCGGCGAACATAAACAACTAAATGTCTGATGGTTAGTTCACTAAGTTGTCACAATGGTGGAAACCGTATAGACTAAGGATTCCATGTAAAAATAAAATGTCAGCGCAATAAAGCATTAAAAGCTACTGTACATACATTGGAAATTGAAACCATTACGCCCTAAGAACAACAACATCGGCGAGCGGAAGGAATAACCATAATGTGTCGGTAGAAAAGTTCAGTTTGTAGCCACAACGACGGGAGACAGACAGACTAGAAGGTTCCGCAGTCAACATAAATCATTGGTGATTGAAAGATTTGAAGACTATGTATCAACAACCAAAGTCTCAATGCTACCACTGTGTCGGCAATGCAAAGGACCAGCCCCCCCGATCAATAGTCAAAACCATTCCGATAGCGAAAACAAAACATCGCAAAGTAAAAATTGATTAATAAAACCAAGGCAACAACAAAAATTAGAACTAGCCAACAGGTCATTCATTGTTTAGCTTCCACAATGGCGGCTATGTAGAGAACTACGGCCCTGATTCACTATTCAAATGACTTCCAGCAGCGATGAACGGACATAAAACATAGCGTTAAGTGCTCAAAGGCCTTCGGCTTGGTAGCATTGAAATAGTTCGTTTAATCTCCGAAACAGTAGCAGCATAGAGAAATAGAACCCTGACTCAATCTTCCACAAGTCTCCGATAGCAATAAAACCAAACCATTCAAAAATAGTCAAAAATATGTTAAGTTCAATAGTCAAAAGCATTTGTAGACAAAAAAAAATCATTCATCCTCCCAAAGCAGTTAAGAATTGAACTCAATTCAAACTCAGGAAAATCCAAAATTGTAGCAAAGGAACAACCGAATTTAGGAAATGAATAAAACCAGGAAAGATAAAATCAACAAGTAGGGTCCAAAATTTAATTTTAAAAATTTTGGAAAAAAATTGCAACTACAACAATTGGCGACTATCTGGTGAACCCAGATCTCTGGAAAACTTATTCTTTGATCAACAGACTATTTTGACCATAAAAACTAACATGCTGAATTCCTCTAGATGTCTAGATTTCCCAAATGACAAATGTATGTACTTTAATAATTGATATCAGTCCAATTTAGGGATCATGGGAACCAAGATTTAAAAGTCCAGATAACTCTTTTGAGGCTAGGAATATGAATTTCATTTTTTACCTCTATCTTTGGGTAGTTTCTAGCTTGGACACCACAGGATTGTAACATATGGTAAACAAAAATATTCATGTGTTCCTCATTCCCATGCCATTTTGTAATTTTTGTGCTTTTGGACTTTTGTCCTTTCTTTTGAGTCCTCCTGCATGCCTTTCTTTCTGAATTTTTTTATTCAGGATCCTCTATCCATAGTGTTCTTTTGTGTGAAAGATGTATTATATTTTCAGCTCATGGACGGAGAAGAAATTTGGCAATTTTGTACTCATATGATTTAGTACTTTGTTTTGATACATATTGCTTTCTCAGGAGATTCTTGACTCTTATTTTCCTTTTGGCTTTCAATTCTTGGCATGGGATCATTTATATATAATATATTGTTTACCTTGCTTCCTTTCATGGGTCTTTTGCTGTCACTCCCTTGGACATTTTTTAAATGTGAGATGGATGGAGCCTTGAAATAGTATTCCAGAACTTTTGATCCTGAGTTATTTTACAAGGATTAAGTAGGACTTCAATGTGTTCATAGCCATTTAGGAAAAGTGCTAAACTAGAAGAAATTATTTCAAATTAAACAAAAGTACACAGTCTTATAGTCAAGGATTTTAGTTAATCCAGAATCCCGATGCTCTCCATGCAACCAAAAGTTTGCTTCTTTTATTTAAATCCATCAAAAGATAAAATAAACAACAAAAATAAGGTAAATCCAAAATAAACAACTAAATTAGTTTATTTATGTACAAAACAAAAACGAAAATCAGGAAAAAGAAGGTTTGAGAACTAAACCATTAACTGGTAAGTTCTCTTCCCACCCCTGTAAATCTTGCAATTTGTATGTGAAGGGGCCAAGTTTTGCTGCAATCTGAAAAGGGCCTACCCATAACTGTTGAAATTTTGTGTGTTTCCCCTTTTCATCATGCGGGTGATCCCACTTAAGAACCAGGTCTCCCACTTCAAAATCCCTTTTTCCAGCTTTATGTTTATCAAACCACCATTTCACTACTTCTTGTTGATGCTTAAAATGTTCTTTGGCCCTAGACCTAGACTCTTTCGCATTCAAAAGATTATAGATTCTAATTTGCAGGATTTCGTTATCTGTGCCTCTAGACTCTTGAGCTATTATGGAAGATGGTAGCATAATGTTAGGAGGAAGTATAGCCTTGTTTCCATAAACAAGGGTATATGGTGACACACCTAAGGAATTCTTGGGTGCGACCCTATCAGCCCAAAGAGCATTCGGTAATGCTAAATGCCAACTTCTCTAGTTTTCCATCACAGTCTTTTTAAATATCCTAATCACATTCTTGTTTGTAGATTCTGCCAAACCATTTCCTTGTGGGTAATAGTTCGCATAATAATGCAACTTAATTTCTCTTTCATGAGCAAATGCAGTTAATCTAATAGAAGAAAAATAAGTAGCATTATAGAAAACCAGGTAAATTGGAACCCCAAACTTGGTCATAATATGATCTTGCAAGAAATCCATGACACCCATCTTCATTCACTTTACGTAAAATAATGGCCTCAACCCATCTAGTGAAGTAGTCAGTTGCCATCAAAATATATTTGTGTTGCAAGGAAGAATTTGGTTTTATCTCGCCAATGATATCAATCCCCCATTGCTCAAATGGTTATGTTATCATCACAGGCTTCAATGGCCCTGCTGCTTTGGCTTGTCTTCGTCCACACCTTTGGCAGATATCACACATTCTAACATGGGCATGTGCATCCTTAAACAGTGTGGACCAATAGTATCCAGCTCTGAGAATCTTATGGGCTGTCATATCTCTAGAAAAATGACCTCTAGCAAGTCCATCATGTAACTATATTATGACCTTTTTTGCATCTTCTTTCTCTAAGCCTCTGAGAAGGAATCCATCATAATTCTTCCTGAATAAAATTCCATCAATGATCTGATATGCAGCTGATTTAAGGCACAACGCTCTTTGTTGTTTGGAATTCCAATGTTCTGGAAACAATTATTCCTTAAGGTAATGAACAAGGTCTTGGTACCAGGAATCTGGAGCTGTGAAAAGAGGACATGCATCCATCATATGTAACTCAGCTTCATTCTCCCAATTGTTTTCTTCATTGTTGTTACCTTTAGCCATTAGTTTGCACAGTCCTTGCCCTTTAACTATGGATGTTGGTTTGAATTCGAGGTCATATTCTTGTAAAGTTGTTACCCAGTTGCCTCTTCTTTCTCCTAATTCATTTTGTACGAAAAAGAGACCTTACAACTGGGTGTGGAACTATTACATTCATCCGGTTCTTAAGTATGTACTGCCTAAATTGTTTTACCGCTTTGAATACTGCATAAGCTTTTTTATCCACAGCTGGGTAATTCAATTTGGCCCCCTCCAGACCAGTGCTCATAAATGATATGGGTTACTCATCTCCCCCATATTCCTTCTAAGTAAGCACCGCTGCCAATGAATCATCAGATGCAAAAGTGTACAAAATAAAATCCTTCTCAAAATTTGGACTTTTGAGAGAGCGTGCATGAGCAATAGATGTCTTTATTTTACTAAATGCATTCTTCTCTACATCAGTCCACTTGAATTGTACACTTTGTTTCACCATTTGTTGCAAAGGTTTAACAATTTGAGCGAAATCTGGCACAAACCTTCGCACGAAATTTATTGTCCCCATGAATGATTGCATATCTTTTTTGTTATGGGGTAATGGGATCTATTCTATATCTTTGATCCTTACTGGCTCTATGGAGATCCCATTTTTAGAAACCACGTGACCCAGTAGCTTTCCTTCTATAACCGCAAACACACATTTCCTTGGATTCAATCAGATGCCATATTTTCGACAACACTTGAAAATTTGTTTTATATGGAATGCGTTTTCTTCTCTCTTCTTTGAAAATAGCATGACATCATCGAGATATACTACAACACTATGGCCAATTAGACCACGAAAAGCTATATCCATAGCTCCAACGTTGATGAGTCCAAAGGGCATCCTTCTGTAAGCAAAAGTTCCCCATTTTGTTTTGAATGTAGTTTTTAGTCTATCTTATTCAGCTACTAATACTTGATTATAGCCAAATAATCCATCTAATAATGAAAATAACTCAAAACCTGAAACCATCTGTTAACACCCAAAAAGGGTTCACTACCTCATCTACCCCATTACATGGCTCATTTGTCCATTTTCCTACCATATTTCCATCAAAAACCCATAAAACCATCTAAAAAGCCTCCAAAAGGCTTAAAATGCTTCCAAAAGGCCATAAAACCCTCTTTTTCTCCAAAAATATCCAAAATCCCTCCAAAAAAGAAAAAATCTCCAAAAAAGAAGAAAAAATATAAAATAATGAGGAAAAGGAGGAAAAAACCCTAAACAGCTGAAACCCTAACCCTAAACCGGCACTCCACCACTATAAATAAGTGATGGAGACCCCTTATTTCATTATCCACAATCACAAGTATCCTGCCTCTGCCAAAATTGCTCTTGAAACCCTAGCTCACCCTTGAGCTACTTTCACCGTGAGAGCCCCTTTTGGCCCATTTCCACCATTGGAGAAAGAGAAGGAGTAGCTGGAGCTCGGAACAACCTCTTGGATCAGCGCAACGGGCTTCACCAACCTCCACATTGGAGGTCAGATCAATAAAAAATCATTATTTAATTTTTACTGTTTTGCTTCATGAACATGTTTAGATTAGTTTTTATTTTAGTTTAGCATCTTTTATTTTACATATTATTGAACTGCTACTAAGGAATCCATTCTCCATAGTAGGTGCTCATTCGCACAAGCTAGGGATAAAACCCTAGCTACAGTTTTGGCGACTCCGCTGGTTTTTATTTTATTTTATTTCCCGTTTTGTCCTTTCGACTGTCATTTTTCGGCCGCCGTAAACCGCCGTTTTTTCCTTCACAGTCGCGTTCCGATCGTGCCTTTCCAGCCCTTAGCTGTGACCTGACCGCGCCTTTCCAGCTCTTAGCTACGACTTGACCGTGTCCTTTTCCCTGTTTGCTGCGCTCCGACCGCACCTTTTAGCCGTTTTACCCGCGTCTCGACCGCGCCTTTCCAGCTCTTATCCGCGACCTAAGCGCGCCTATTTCCTTCAAACCCACAGTCCGCCCGCCTGAGTTCTCCAGAAACCCGCGACCTGTCCGCACCTGTTTCCTTTAAACCCACGTTCCGCCAGCCTGTGTTCTTCAGAAACCCGCGACCTGTTCGTGCCTGTTTCCTTCAAACCCGTGGTCCGACCGCCGATCCGATCTGATTTTTGCACTTGTTCATGCTTTTGAACCCAGCCCCTTTGCTGCCATATTTTCTGCACCTACACAGCCATATGTTCTACCTGCAGCCCTACAGCCTTTTCTGCACCAGCATTTTTGTCCCCCTTTACAGAATTTTTTAAAAATTTCAGCATTGTTTATTCAGATAATTTTGCATGGTAAAAGTTTTTTTATTTCAGTATTATTGATATTTAGGAAGTTGCCCTAGCACTTCTCTTCTGGGTTCATAACCTCATGAGCACACATTCTGTCACCTAATTCAAGTGAGACTTAAAAAATACTTAACTCAACCAACAATCTAACCCCACTTGGGGAACACAAAAGAATTTTTGTAGTTAGGTAGGATCGAGGGGATAGGCTTCCAAAAACACCCCTCGGTTACTTACACTTGAGACATAGTTGTTGTCCATTAGGGAACCAAAATCCCCTAGTATTTTTTGACACGGTCACAACCGGTTTATCAGAGGGCCTCTCCCTTAGGAGGGTTGAAGTCGTGAGATTGGTTTCGGAGGTCTGAGTGGAATACTGAACTCCATTCAGTAACTGAAGGGCTACCTTTCGCAGTTCTCGGGATATCCCTGTATAGGGGTATTGCGGTTAAAGGACCAAGTGGCAGATTTACCTTTTTGGACATGTCATGAACGGGGTATCTTAGTTGCCATTCTTCTAGGATTTGACTACCCGGTGTCCCTCCCGGTAGGGGGATACTTTAGCCACTTGGCTTCCTTATTCATATTGTCTGACTTGGACTTCATCACCTTGCAGAGGATATGTCTAGTTGAGTCATAATACTTCTAGTTAGGTGTTTGCATGCTCCCTTACCTCCTTTTGGTCTAGTGAGCCCACCGTTTTTTATTTGTAGGCAACTTGCTGTTTTTTGGTATTCTGACCATTTCTGTTGACACTCCGCCTACTGTAGCACGCAGTTACAGTAGGTGTTTTGAGTTGGTTGTTGGCCTGAGCGCCCTATTTTTTGAGCTCTCCTTCTGCACACTCAGTTGCATTAGAGTTTTTGAGCTATTTTGTACCTACCTCAACCCACAAAGATTTGACTCCATTTGTCACCATTGAGTCCCCGAGACATTCTCGGTGCCTCAGAGGCAAGCCCCCACAGCATGGTTCACTTGAAACCACGTGTCATTGACACAGATCATCATCACTTGATACCACTTATCATAGATCTCGAGCCTTGTCACTTAACTCCACTCGTCAGCGGCATAGGACTCCGTCACCAGATACTGACGCCCCTTATTTTACGTCTGATTCTGAGCTAGAGTCTGAGAACCCCCTTTACACTGCCCCTACTAGCTCCATGGCTGGCGTGACTCCCACTCCCATCTTGGTCAGGACCGTTGGTGGCACATCCACCACTACACCGGTTACCACACAGGCTATGGGTATGCCCTCCACGGGGCCCCCATTTATCGTTCCCCTCACGGCACCTATTCCCACTCCACCAATGACCTCAACCTTCCCATCTATTCCACCCCCGTCACCTGCGACTGAAGTGTCCGACCTATGTACCCTGTCCCATAACACGCGAACTCCTACCAATCAACCACCCTTGTTGCCTCAACCCCCTTTGGTACCTAGTCACATTGGTGCTACACCCATCCATACAATTCCTTTCCTCTTCCCTCCCTCAGGAGTAGTTAGCATCCCAGTCATGGCTACCCTCAGCCTCCCGGGGTTAACATTAGGATTACCCGTTTGGTATCTTTCGCCTCCCGTTCCCCCGCCGACACCAAATGTCATCCTGCAACCGGTGCAACCCATTGTCACTACTAGTCAACCAACTTTCGGTATCGCTACCCCGTCGTCCTCCACGAACCCCCCCCCCCTCCTCTTACCAAACCCACTGGGGGCAGAGGCCCCCAACCTTACACTACTGTCCCACCTCCTAAGACAGTAAAAAATCCCCCTGTGTTTCGTGCTCCTCCCAAATGTGTGCTGTGCGATGAGTTGGGCCATGCGACTCATCTATGTCCTCAGTTACTGGCGTTACAAGAATACATGCAACTGCTTGACGACGACCCCACTATCCCGGTTGTCCATCTAGATTCAACCCCTAAGCCTCGCGACAAATCCCTCCGCACTAACCACTCCTGTGCCCTATGCGATGTTTACGGGCCTTACTCCCATCACTGTCCCGATCTCCCCGAGTATAGAGTAGCTCTCTTTGAGATGAAAAATATGGATATTGAGACGGCACCCCCCACCATTGTGGAGATCCACCCCCCGGACTCTTCCTCTTCCGAAGAGGTTAATACCATTTATATGATCTCTTCCACCACTACCCCTTCGTCAACCGATTTGACGACACAAACATTCCGTACGGATGAAGAGATTCTTGAGGCTCTCACTGCCCCAGATTATCCCTGGGATGACATGCACCATCGTTCCCACTTCCTCCTAGAGGTATCCTTCTCTAACACTGCTACCCAATTTGCCATTGAATCCAAAGACTTCCTTCCCCCCAAGGTCGACTGGTTCAAGGACCCTATTCCTGCTCCTGACGCCTTCGAAGAGGGTAACATGGCCAACATCTCACCTGTCATCCAAATTGATATCGCTGCCCCAGGAAGCACCCCACCGCGGCTCCGACCCCCTAACCTACGGTCCACCCCATGTGGACCGTGCAAATAGTACCTGTTTCCACCATTGGAATCAGCACGACGAGACCATCACGATGGTCACCTCGTTGCATTATTTTTTGCTACATCATTTTTGCCCATTTTTTCGATACCAATAGTCGCCTCGGTTTGCGTGCCACTTCGGCCACTCTTCGTTTTTAACACTTTTCATATCGCCGGATTCATTTTTCCGAGCTCGTGATGATGCTTGAGATCATTTCTCGCTCTCACTTGGTACAATTTCAACATTGCGTCCCTACACCTTGCCGCATCGATTTGCACGCCACATCAGCCGTCCTCAGATTATTTCACACTTTTTACATGAGCCATCCACTCCTATCATACTGCAAATGTTTCGTTATTTTGCCACCATTCATTCACCCCGCAAGGAGGCCCACCAGTGTTCCCCCCCACCCTCAGTCCTGGTCTCATAAATATTCCTTGATTGAACACTTCCTCCTTGCTTGGCCATTAATTCAGAGTCTTCTTATTTGCTTTCAGACTCCTTAAAATTGAAAGCAACCATGAGCATGAACTGTCATGGGCTCGTAAAATCCACACGATAGTACCATTCCATCATTTCAGAGTCTTCTTATTTGCTTTCAGACTCCTTAAAATTGAAAGCAACCACGAGCATGTACTGTCCTGGGCTCGTAAAATCCACATGACAGTACCATTCTATTACTTCAGAGTCTTCTTATTTTCTTTCAGACTCCTTCAAATTGAAAGCAACCACGAGCATGAACTGTCCTGGGCTCGTAAAATCCACATGACAGTACCATTTTATATACACACTTCTTCTAGTTCCCTAACCCATGAAGAAGTCCCCCCGCGCCTCTCGGCGCTATGATCAATCCTCTCGGAAGCACCCCCAATCAGGTCACCTTTGTTCAGAGTATTCTGCAATCTCCTGCCATTTTACCACAGCTTGAGTCTCCCTCAGCCCATTCATCCTCAGATCCTATACTGCTATGATCCCTTTACCACCAGTCAGTCTCATATGCATGGGGGATTCACTTGTTGACCAATATCCTATCACGTTAGTTCATATTGTGGGTTTTAAAATTATTAAAAAATGAACCAATATATTGCAGGTATTGGGGGGATGAGGGGTTTAAGGTGGGGTTGGGTAGGGTGGTTTATAAGGATTGAGGTATAAAAAGGGGTGGGGAGGAGGTTTTAAGTATTGGAAGGGGGTTTCAACAAAAAGAGTTTGGGTCAATATCTCTGGAAATTAAGGGTATTCTTTAATATCCCACGATCTCACGTGCTATGTGAGATGTTCACTAAGTGAAGTCCCCGTGCTCATATGCTGCCCGATCATCCCCGCCATCATACTCTGAACAAAGGAAGTTTGAGTCCACCCACTCTACTTGCCCAGTTATTCCCCCCAGTTTATCACTCCTGCCATCAGTACTATCATAGTTCATTTTTTCACCTCGCACTCTTGTCAAGGAAACATCATTGCCTTGATAGTTGCAGGTCTCCCTCTGTCGACGACAGCCCCTCTATTCCAGAGGATAGACCTAGAGGCCCCTGCGCCTTGGACCCATCACCATCTGTGGTGAGTGCCTACAGAACATTTTGGGAGGAGTCATCATTACCTCTCCGAATAGTTGTTTCTCACATGCTCAACTTCAGCACCTTAATCGCATCGTTGAGAATCGCGCAGGATGTATATATGCTCCATGGGTGGGACTGGATAGTTCTCTTTATCAGAAGGACGATTTAGGTTTCTGAAATCCACACATAGCCTGATTTCTCCAAATTTCTTCCTTACTAGTACCAAATTTGAAACCCATTCTGAGTGTTTGACTTTGAATATAATTTTGGCATCCAATAATTTTTTTACTTCACTCTAAATTAAAGGCTCCAGTTTTGGATGCATCTTCCTCAAAGGTTGTTGATAAGGCTTGACTCCAGATCTAATAGGAATGACATGTTGTATAATCTTGGTGTCATATGTTTTAAGCTCTTCATATGTCCAGGCAAATACATCATTGTACTATTTGAACAAACTAATGAACTTATTTCTTTCACCTGGGGAACAAAATTTTCCCAAATTACATATTTGTGTTTAACTTCAGTTTCCAAATTTATCGGCTCGAATTGCAAAGACAAGCTATGAGTCTTGACATTTGCCAGTCTTCTAAATTTGTTATCTAAATCAAACATCTTCTATAACATCTTGACCCCTTAAGGAATGAATTTGTCGAATTTTAACTCAGCTTGGTGTTCTTCGTCATCGATAATTGCCCCTTTAAAATTTTCATCATTCATCAAACATTCCAAGATTTGTTGATCATCATCAAAAACTCGTAGATTAGTAATCATGTATGGAACTGAAGGCCTGAAAAGTAATTCAATAGAACACTTGTTATTTGAATGTAGAAGCCTTACAACTAAGGTAGCCAACAAGTCAACTGCTACATTCTTAAGTCTAGGAATGAATACAATAATAAATGCATAAAAATTTGTCAGCAAATCCCACACTTCATTCTGATAATATTTTAAATGAGGTGAGATGCAATGTATCTGTTTTTGAATTTGCTTTACAATTATTTCAGAATCCCCATACACTTTCAAATTTTCTACTTTTAATTCAATTGCTTTTCTTAGTCCTTGAACTAATGCTTCATATTCAATTATGTTATTAGTACATTCAAACTCTAATCTACATGAAAGAAAATGTTTATTTTTCTTTGGATCAATCAGGACACAGCCAGCTCCCGATCCTTCCAAAGTTTTAGATCCATCAAAAAAAGTATCCAAAAACTATCTACTTCTACTATACTTGAATAAAAAACAACATCTGAAACTAAGTCTACTATTTTATAGTCAAATTCATCAGCCCATGAAAATCGAAGGAGATCGGGCTGCGTGTCTGGTGTAACACTGGATTCTTCTGCTTGGTAATTTCCTGGTTCGAGCTCAATAAAGTAATTTCTCAACACAGAATTCACTGGTTCATTCTTACCATCGAACTGAGTAACATCGTGCTTCATATGGGGCTCTCTTAATACTTTTATTTGATTGGGACTTCCCTTATAAGGAAACCACATATGTGACCAATCTGATGCAAAATATCCATTTAGCTTTGCTTACCAATCCCGACTCAAAACAAGTCCATATGCCTCAGGTATGTCTACTACTACAATATCAACAAACTGACATACCTTTTCATTTGAATGTAATCGAATCAAAAAATCCTCCATTTCCCCAATTACCTTCACATTTGTTCTGTCTAACTGAATAACCTACTAGGTAGATGGTTTAGGCTGTCCATTTATCTTTTTGTAGACTGAAAGTGGCATAACATTGATTGATGCCCTTGAGTCTACTAAACAATTGTGTACGTTATGGTTGAAAATTTCAAAATTTAATAGAAATGGTGAGGTTTTGTATTTTAACTTACCTCCCACACTCGCTTCACCAATTTCTTCTTCTTTAGGTTGATTGTCAGTGGGAAGATTTTCTTCGGGTATTTCAAGTGCTTTTAACAATCTTTATTTTTGCTAAGGCACATTACACATTTCAAACAGTGAGATATTTGCCTTAGCCCTATTAATATCTTCCACAATATCATACTCCATCTTATGTTCTTTGATATTCTTTTTTACATCATCAGTCTTCTCCTAAATGGGATTAACAGGCATGTTTATTTGCTTTGGATTTTGACTCGTAATGGTGAATTCAGGTATTTTATCAGTTGTGGTGCTCTTCTGAATTTTCTTTACATTCTTTTGAAATCTCTTGATTTTCAGGAGTATTGATATGTCCTCTTTTATCAAACCTTGACTTCTTGTTGTCACGTTTGCTTCTGATATCTCCTCTTATTTCAAATAGCCTTCTTCTTCGGTATCAAACATCGAGACACAGTCCCATAAAACCAGATCATCCTCTTCTTGTTTTTCTGTGGATTTATTTCCCTTTTCCTCTTCATCATCAGCTTCTATTAGTTTAGAGTCCAATAGCTAATTCATTACTAATGTCATCGAATTGATCCATTGAGGGCAATTTTTTTCAGAATGAGGCTACTGATGAAAGGTGAAAAAATTATCCATACCCACCTCAGTTAAATTCATTGATCCAGAGCTGTGTGGAGGAGGTTTAGATTGATTGTTGTCCTCTCTCCTTTTATAGTAAGGCTTATCATATTTCTGAGTTTATTTTTCCTTTTCCAAATCTATTATTCTGTTAGATAGTTTCTGCATCATTTTAAACATTCCTTCAAAGTCCTGTGACTGCTCCTTTTTAGGCTTAGACAGTAATAAGGCTTTCTTACCAAAAGTTTTTTTTCCCGGCTGCTCAAGATAATATTCTATGCTCTCTTTTTCAGCTTCTACTCTCTCGGCTTCTTCATAAGTTTTTGACAACGTAGGTTTTACTTGCATCTTGGAAAACATGGCCAAGTCAGGCCCTAATTCCGAAGTATAGTATTCAATCAAAACCTTATCGGACAGTTTATTAGTTGAAGAAAAATTCTTAAGATAAGCAGCAAACCTTTGGGTGAAACTATGCACTTTTTCTTTTCTTTCTTTCTTTAAAGCGCATGACCCCTTCATTAACCGTGCATGAGTTATTTGGAATGCATACTTACTTCTAAATATTCTTTCAAATGTATCCCAGTCTATGATTGAGTTTGCAGGTAGATCAAAATACCATGAGGCTGCTGCTCCTTTTAGGGTATGTGAAAATAATCTGCAAACTACATCTTCAAGTTCTCCAGCCCTTATTCCTTCTATATCCAAGTAAAAGCTTTGCAAATGATCATCTACCAAAATATTTTCACTTGGGCCAAACTTGGGCAGCATTTTCTCAAAAGCATGAGATAAATCATGTAAAGGGGGTGCCAGGTTTAAATGTGACCTAGCCCTCCAAGCAGGTGGTGGATTCGGTGGGTTGGGTGGTTGATTTGCATTCACATTTTCCATGAGTCTGGGTGGAGAATGAGGTGGTGAGTGAATAGGGGTATGAATAGGTGAACAACAAGGTGTATCTAGGCCCACTTGATTCAAATCCTGAACAACTTCCTGTAAGGTTGTTTCTACCAGTTCTTCAAAATCTCCAACCAACACTGTGTCTTCCAATATAGGATGGTATTTCTTCTTATATTCTCTTCTGGGAAAGACAGGAACAATTGGTAATCCTCTAATATTCTTCACATATTCCCTAGTATGTCTTCTCAGATCACTAACTACTTTGTTATCAATAGAATGCAGATGCTCTTTACCCTTGTCTTCAGGAATTGGATTGGGAAACAAACTGCTTTAAGAACTATCACCAGTGGAATAATCTTGAGAAAATAAGTTTCCTCGGCTAGCCACACACTGGCTGCCCTCCTTCTAGCGCCCAAAATTGTTGAGGCCTGGAAAATTGCAGGTAAAAACAGTTAGGGATTCTCCCCAATAAACATTCCCAACTAGCCCGTTACTGTTTGGTATGGGGAATCTATCCGGTTTACGGTTCGGCTACCATAGGTCAAGTGACAAAAATAAAGGGTTTTACCAGTTAAGGCTCAGTCCACCGTGTATGTTTTAGTTTTTGTATTTAAGTATGAGATGCAAGTGCCTATCTAAAAATGCATATTGATAGAGAATACGAGGAGCGGTCACAATGTGATGCGTAGGTTCTTACCTCTCGTCTTAACTCTTTCGCATCTAAACCACACATGGTAAGAAAAACTAAAACTAACTAACCTATCCCTAGGGAGCAAGATTATTATTCATCAATGAGTAATGTATTTTGTGCATCCATTAAGAAAAATCACACATAGCTGTTACTTATTTCAAAACACATGAACATTTATAGATATATGAACAACCAGATAGTTAATTGTTTATGAACAACATTCATTACTCATAGTGGAAATTTCATAGAATAAACTAGAGTGCAATCATAACAAGAACATAGGTTCAAAGAGTTAGAATGATCTCATAGTTAATGGATAACAGCTGAAAACAAAATAGTTCACATTCAACAAATCCATAGCACAACATTTGAAACCTTCCACAAAGATTTCTCCAACAGGAAACTTGTAATTTCTTTATGCAAAAGGAAATAGTTCTTCTTACATCATACTCTCACAAATCTATTTGGGAAAAATTCCTCTACATCTAACTCTCCTATATTTATACAAAACAACAAAACCTTTGGGTTTCCGCCCCCCTAAGCGCTCTTTGGACTCCCCCAACTGTTTAATCTCACAATTTTGTCCTTTTGTGAGTGCTCATGATTCATACAAAGCGTTACATTTCAGATGAAGACTTATGAGTACTTCATAAAAGAGACCGGCTTGGTAACTAATGAACCTTTTCCAAGCCTAGGCCTTTGCTGCTATCGATTCTACTTTGTCTTTTATATATGTCTTCTTTGAAGCAGCAATCATCAAACTGGGTTTGAAAAATTCTCTAGATCTATCTACAATTAAAACTAAAAACTCACCATTAATTTGGATTGCATCCAAGATCATCTAACTTTCAATAAAACGTAAACCATACTATCAATAAAAATAAGCATAAAAAATGAAAACCAGTACTGCATTTTCACCGTGAAAACCTTAACTTGAACAGAAAAATTCCTTCTCCCATGAAATATGATAAAAACTCATAAAAAGGGCAGGAAATACTTATCGACAAGAAAAACTAAGCATTGGGATGACAAACTCCTCATCGACGAATGAAAACAACTAAATGTCGGATGGTTAGTTCACTAAGTCGCTGCAATGGTGGAAACTGTATAGACTAAGGATTCTGGGTCAAAATAAAATGTCAGTGCAATAAAGCATTAAAAGATGTCATCCATACATCGGAAATCAAAACCATTACCCCCTAAGAACAACAGCATCGGCAAACAAAAGGACTAACCATGATGTGTCGGCAGAAAAGTTCAGTTCGCAGCCACAATGGCAGGAGATAGACAGACTAAAAGGTTCCGCAGTCAACATAAATCATCAGTGATCTAAAGCTTTGATGATCCAGGAGGATCCAAGAAGGAAAATTTGTTGTAACTAATAATTCATGAGAAACATGTGAAGGGGGTCTTCTCAAGCTATATAAACCCTCTTATTCTCCATTTTCCAGGTCATGCTTTGGAGTGGAGACCTTGTAGCTAAAGGAGAGAAGGGAGATTGCGTAGCTCTGTAGGAGGAAGGTAGAGTGTTTATACTCATTTTACACCGTCTTCAGGCTTTAGAGTTGCTGGAAGTAGTCTTGTTGTGTTTTGGGCAGCGGTTCTCTTCCTGACCATTGTCGCCAAGGTCATGCTTTGGAGTGGAGAATTTGTAGCTAAAGGAGAGAAGGGAGATTGCATAGCTTTGCAGGAGGAAGGTACGAGTGTTTATGCTCGTTTTACATCGTCTTCAGGCTTCGGAGTTGCTAGAAGCAGTCTGGTTGTGTTTTGGGCAGCGGTTCTCTTCCTGACCATTGTCGCCAAGGTCGTGCTTTGGAGTGGAGACTTTGTAGCTAAAGGCGAGAAGGGAGATTGCGTAGCTCTGCATGAGGAAGGTACGGGTGTTTATACTCGTTTTACACCATCTTCAGGCTTCGAAGTTGCTGGAAGCAGTCTTGTTGTGTTTTGGGCGGCGGTTCTCTTCTTGACCATTGTCGCCAAGGTATCATTGTATCATTGCCATGTATTTTGCCTTATGCTGAGATTATAGATCGGCCCTCCTATTGAGAAGCAGGCCCGGAGAAGTAGTCCATCCTAGACGAACTCCGTTATCAACTTGTTGTCTTTATGTTCATATTGTCTATGTTGTTTGGTTCTCTTCTTATGGATTTGTGAGCTTCATTCATGCTCTTTATGCAATTCATGTTAACGTCATAGAGTAGCAAAGATCTTGTTTTCAGATCAAGTGGTATCAGAGCAAGCTGACAAGTGTTGCAGGTTGTGGACTGTTATGAGAAAAAGTTTGCAGTGTGTGAAAATCCAAGAATTGGAAGCAGTTTGTGTAGGAACCAATGAAGCAAGAAGTAGATGAGCATACCTGCAAGAAGCTTTTGGGGACCAAAAGCCTTCCTAGTGGGGAGGAATGATCGAGGAGGATCTAAAAATGCCAATTTTAAAAATCATCATATTGCAAAAAAAATAGTACCATGTTGAATAGCTCGTCAAGCCGATTCCAATGGTGCAAATGGCGTGTCAAACGGACTTCAGATGCAAAAGATATTGCATTTTGAAGTTTGGCCCCGACAGGGAAAATTTTGGCTGAAGTGCCACGTGGCACTCCCTCAAGCTGCCACGTGGTAGTCAAAAAGTGCATTCTAATGACATGGCATGATAATGTGTCATGATGATGTGGCATGATGACATGGCATGGTGATGTGGCATGATGACATAGCATGTTGATATTGCATGATGATGTGGCATGCTGACATGGCATGATAATGTGGCATGATGACATGGCATACTAAATGGCATGATGATGTGGTATGATGACATGGCATGCTGATGTGGCATGGTGACATGGTATGATGAAGTGGCATGATGACTAGCATGCATGCATTTGTGCTTGAAATGAGTTTTAGGACATTCATGCATTTACTCATGAGAAATTGTAAAATGATTAATATTTGAAGTGAGTGGAAAAATTACTCACATATTACTCATTTATTTTATTCCTTGAGTTGTTATGAAGTTAATGCATGTTTGTAACCAAAAACAAACATGCCATATTTGTAAATAATTTGTAACAAGTTGGTTTATGTTTGAAAAACCAACATGCTATTTAAAAAGGGATTTTGTTATGTAATGGATTATTGTTGGATTTTGCAAATGTCATTATGGGGAAGTAACTAAATGTGAAAACCCATGGGCATGTGGGAATGAACCATATTTTTTGTCTATGTTCTTAAAATCCATACCAATTTGTAACTAATCCCAATTTGGATAATCACATGTATCATGCCACCAAGAGTAGCTTCTCCTATTTAAGCACTTGTCATGTGAATTTGAAGGGAGCTCAAATTTGGAGAGATGCAGCCCATAGAGGAAGAAAACATCTGAGAGGCCCCATTGGGGGTCTCCATTGGAGAAGCTCATGGAGACGCTCCAACTTTGTAGTTCCAGATTAGAGAGCAAGCATGGATCCATGATGTCTGAAGGTGATCCAGCGTAGGAGACAAAGAAGTAGAGTCAGTTCGAGGAGGCAACATTTCAATTTGCATTTGAAGGCAAGTAGCGACCATCTACACTCTCATCCCGAAGGACAAAGGTGAAGGGATTGGTTGGTAAGAGTGTGACTTTGGTTTTATTGATGCACTTGTCATGCAAACATATTGTCGTCTATTGAGACTATCCTGTAGAAGATCGTGTGGCGTAGCTTGAGGTTCGTGGCTCATAGAGTTAGTTGAAAGAGTGCGATTTGCAACATTATGCAAGTCTTTGGTCCGCTCGAGGTTCGTAGCTCGTAGATTCAGTTGAAAGAGTTTGATTGGCTACATTGGGAAAATATCTTCATGTCCAATTTTGGCAACTTCTCGAGACAAAGGAGGCAGGCATTTGCTTGCTTGAATTCTGTAGTCTTCGATTGAGTCCTATAGATTGTGCACTTATGTGACCCATCAGAGGAAGTTATGGTGAGGCGGTAGATAAGAATAGATGATGAAGACTCTGCAGGTGAATTCGTTGTGATGTATCTTATGTATTTGTGCATCTTTGCAATGGATTGGTCACTCTATTTTGGAGTAGGCCCAGAGACGTACCCAGGAGATCTGGTGAACTCTGTAATCAAATCATGTCCCTAATGGGCTTGAATGATTTTCCATTTTCATGTGGATGATTCTATGTTACACACTTATATTATGCTCATGTTCACTTGCACTAATGTCAAAAAAATGATCCTATTGGTCCCGATTGTTTCGAGCGGTTTCGATGACTTTTCGAGCTCGCCCTGGGATCAGATCAAGTGGTATCAGAGCAGGAGAGGATGAAAGGAGAAGGAAAGAAGCTCAAGCCTATTATATATGTTCCCTTCACCATCTTGGAGAAGATTGGGATGAATGCTTTTCACTTAGAGCTACCGCCATACATGCAGATCTACTCAGTGGTGAATGTCGAGAACTTGAAACTCTATGAGCCTCCCATGATCATCGATGAAAGGGAGAATGTCTCATTTCCATTAGTTGATGAATTTTCTCATGAGTACATGGATGAGATAAAGGAATATGTCATCTTGGAAAAAAGAAAAAGGACTTCTCGCAGAGGTGATGTTGATTATCTTCGAGTGGGCATCAGAGGCACTCATCCAAGCAAAGCCAAGTGGATTGAGAAGGAGAAAGTGAGGGAGCAATTCCCTCACCTATCTATTGATTAGTAAAGGCTTTTGGAGGCCAAAAGCTTCTCAGTGGGGAGGAATGATCCAGGAGGATCCAAGAAGGAAAATTTGTTGTAACTAAGAATTCATGAGAAACATGTGAAGGGGGTCTTCTCAAGCTATATAAACCCTCTTATTCTCCATTTTCCAGGTCATGATTTGGAGTGGAGACTTTGTAGCTAAAGGAGAGAAGGGAGATTGCGTAGCTCTACAGGAGGAAGGTACGAGTGTTTATACTCATTTTACATCGTCTTCAGGCTTCAGAGTTGCTAGAAGCAGTCTTGTTGTGTTTTGGGCAGCGTTTGTCTTCCTGACCATTGTTGCCAAGGTCATGCTTTGGAGTGGAGACTTTCTAGCTAAAGGAGAGAAGGGAGATTGTGTAGCTTTGAAGGAGGAAGGTACGAGTGTTTATACTCATTTTACACCGTCTTCAGGCTTCGGAGTTGCTGGAAGCAGTCTGGTTGTGTTTTGGCAGCGGTTCTCTTCCTGACCATTGTCGCCAAGGTCATGCTTTGGAGTGGAGACTTTGTAGCTAAAGGAGAGAAGGGAGACTGTGTAGCTCTGCAGGAGGAAGGTATGAGTGTTTATACTCATTTTACACCGTCTTCAGGCTTCGGAGTTGCTGGAAGCAGTCTTGATGTGTTTTGGATAGTGGTTCTCTTCCTGACCATTATCGCCAAGGTATCATTGTATCATTGCCATGTATTTTTCCTTATGCTGAGATTATAGATCGGCCCTCCTATTGAGAAGCAGGCCCAGAGACATAGTCCATCCTGGACGAACTCCGTTATCAACTTGTTGTCTTTATGTGCGTATTGTCTATGCTGTTTGGTTCTCTTCTTATGGATTTTTGAGCTTCATTCATGCTCTTTATGCAATTCATGTTAACATCATAGAGTAGCAAAGATCTTGTTTTCAGATCAAGTGGTATCAGAGCAAGCTGACAAGTGTTGCAGGTTGTGGACTGTTATGAGAAAAAGTTTGCAGTGTGCACAAATCCAAGAATTGGAAGTAGTTTGTGCTGGCACCAATGAAGCAAGAAGTAGATGAGCATACCTGCAAGAATCTTTTGGGGACCAAAAGCCTTCCTAGTGGGGAGGAATGATTCGGGAGGATCTAAAAAGGCCAATTTAGCAATCATCATATTGCAACAAAAATAGTACCATGTCGAAGAGCTCTTCAAGACGATTCCAATGGTGCAAATGGCGTGTCAAACGGACTCTGGATGCAAAAGATATTGCGTTTTGAAATTTGGCCCCAACAGGGAAAATTTTGGCTGAAGTGCCACGTGGAACTCCCTCAAGATGCCACGTGGTAGTCAAAAAGTGCATTCTAATGACATGGCATGATAATGTGTCATGATGATGTGTCATGATGACATGGCATGGTGATGTGGCATGATGACATATCATGTTGATATTGCATGATGATGTGGCATGCTGACATGGCATGATGATGTGGCATGTTGACATGGCATGCTAAATGGCATGATGATGTGGTATGATGACATGGAATTATGATGTTTCATGGTGACATGGCATGATGAAGTGGCATGCATGCATTTGTGCTTGAAATGAGTTTTAGGACATTCATGCATTTACTCATGAGAAATTGTAAAATGATTAATATTTGAAGTGAGTGGAAAAATT
>LPNX010714896.1:280365-353902 GCA_001517045.1 Pseudotsuga menziesii
ATTGGAGAAGCTCATGGAGAGGCTCCAACCTTATAGTTCCATCTCAGAGAGCAAGCGTGGATCCATCATGTCCGAAGGTGATCCAACGTAGGAGACAAAGAAGAAGAGTCAATTCGAGGAGGAAACATTTCAATTTGCATTTGAAGGCAAGTAGCAACCATCTACACTCTCATCCCGAAGGACAAAGGTGAAGGGATTGGTTGGTAAGAGCGTGAATTTGGTTTTATTGATGCACTTGTCATGCAAACATATTGTCGCCTATTGAGACTATCCTACAGAAGATCGTGTGGTGTAGCTCAAGGTTCGTGGCTCGTAGAGTCAGTTGAAAGAGTGTGATTTGCAACATTATGCAAGTCTTTGATCCGCTCGAGGTTCGTGGCTCATAGAGTTAGTTGAAAGAGTGTGATTGGCTACATTGGGAAAATATCTTCATGTCCAATTTTGGCAACTTCTCGAGACAAAGGAGGCAGGCATTTGCTTGCTTGAATTCTGTAGTCTTCGATTGAGTCCTATAGCTTGTGCACTTATGTGACCCATCAGAGGAAGTTATGGTGCGGCAGTAGAGATGAACAGATGATGAAGACTCTGCAGGTGAATCCATTGTGATGTATCTTATGTATTTGTGCATCTTTTTAATGGATTGGTCACTCTATTTTGGAGTAGGCCCAGAGACGTAGCCAGGAGATCTGGTGTACTCCGTAATCAAATCGTGTCCCTAATGTGCTTGAATGATTTTTCATTTTCATGTGGATGATTCTATGTTACACACTTATATTATGCTCATGTTCACTTGCACTAACGTCAGAAAAATGATCCTATTAATCTCGATTGTTTCGAGTGGGTTCGATGACTTTTCGGGCTCACCCTGGGATCAGATCATTTGAAGACTATGTATTGGTGACCAAAGTATCAATGATGTCGTCATGTCGGCAATGCAAAGGAACAACCCCCTCGATCAATAGTCAAAACCATTTCGATAGAGAAAACAAAACATCGCAAAGTAAATGTTGATTAATAAAACCAAGTCAGAACTATCTAATGGGTCATTCATCGTTTAGCTTTCGCAAGGGCGGCTACGTAGAGAACTACGGCCCCGATTCACTGTTCAAATGACTTCTGGCAGTGATAAACAAACATAAAACATAGCATTAAGTGCTCAAAGACCTTCGGCTAGGAAGCATTGAAATAGTTCATTTAATCTCTGAAACAGCAGTGGCATAGAGAAATAGAACCCCGACTCAATATTCCACAAGTCTTCGACAGTGATAAAACCAAACCTTTCAAAAACAGTAAAAAATATGTTAAGTTCAATAGTCAAAATCATTTGTAGAAAAAAAATAATCATTCATCCTCTGAAAGCGGTAAACAATTGAACTCAATTCAAACTCAGGAAAATCCAAAATTGTAGCAAAGGAACAACCGAATTCAGAAAACCAATAAAATCAAGCAAGATAAAATCAACAAGGAGGGTCCAAAATTTTAAAAATTTGGGAAAAAAGTTGCAGCTACAACAGACCCTAACATTCATGTTATTTCCTTTCATTTATGGTGCTCCTCAAGTTCATTAACGGATGACTCCATTCAATTGAGGTTATTTCAAAGGAAAGTCATCGGTAATTCCACAAAGTGTTATATTGAATTACCGTCAAACTTCTTTACATATTTTGTCTCTTTGGCTATGGAATTCTTAACGCATTTTCAGTACCAATTCATTATGAAATTGGTACTAAATTTTTGAACTCACATTGAAAATACACCTCTACCCACATTTTGGATCTCATTCATGAGTGGAGGAGGCGACATAGGTTAATCAAATCCCCTATCCCAAATCAAGTGTTGGTCGATTGGTTTGCCAAGTCATTTATTCCACCTATTGCTAGAGTTTTTTCTATCGGAGGATTTGTTATTGAGGAGAAATATATCAATCATGCTCAATATTTGGGTTTTGTCTATTCTCAATCCGACACATTATATGATTTGATTCCAAATGCTCCCCGGCATAGAAATGATCATTTATGACTTGTCAAGGAACCTCATGTTGATGGTTTGGTAGGTTCCATCCAATCCAAGTCCATTTCAAATAAGACTGGAAAGAAAACCCAATCAACTTATTCTCCGTCCCCCATGTCTAAAGTGAACCAAGTCCAATCCTCGGCATCCTTAGGTGGTAAGAAGAAAGAAAAACAATATCCTAACAAGCAAGAGATCCAATAGCAAACCAGTGAAACCAAATCACCACAGAATCCTAAGTATCCTTGTCTTATTTTTTAGGATTACCATTACAACAAATACTATCCCATCATGAGGAGATCAATTTTTTCTTGAAAAGTACCACCTTCACTCCACAACAACAACAATTGATTTCACAAAATCAAACCCCTTAGCAGGGGGCAATGGAAATGATTCTCATCATGTGGAATCCTTCATTTATCATGTACTTATGATGAATGGGGCAATTAATGTAACTAATCGATCCAAGGCATATGAATCTACTCCAACACAGTATAAAAATTTGATAGGGAAGGATTCAGTTGAAGTGTATTCTTCAACTCCTCCCTCGAATGACTCTTTGTCAATAGAGAAGTATATTCTTGATTTAGGGTTTCATCCTCCCAAGGAAACCATTTGAAATTCATTTTTTATACATAATTCTTGTGCTGCCTAACATTACAATGTTGTAGAATATTTTGTACAGGCACCTTTTGCAATGTCCACACTAGAAGTTCTACAAAACTGTCCTAGTCCAAATAGAACTCTTTTGTCAGCCCTTAGAGATATGGACCCGAAAAATTGTAACACTATTATGTTCCAATTGGATTATTTTGACTTGATATTATCTCATTATTTGTATTTCCAGATTCATATGACTATTGATGGAAATAATATCCATCATACCTTTTTGGATGAAGGATCCCTGACTTCTATTATATCATTGTCTTGTTGGTGGGATATGTTAGATTTTTATCATTTAAGCAATATGATATTAGGATCTTATCTGATAGAATAACATGCACAATAATCAATCACAAGAGACAATAGACACAAAGATTTCTCCTCAGGGAAACCATAAAGGAAAAACCCCGCAGCTTCGTCAAAGATAGAATGAGCACCAATGGTAACAGTAAAACCCGAAAACATAAAGATGATCTCCGACAGCTGATCTCTCTCACTTGTGCCAGTACTTTCTTTCTCACTCATGCACCCCAATTGAGTGAGTGTGTATATGCATCTCAAATGAGGAGCGCCTCCCTCTATTTATATTCTTTCATTCACTTAATATTTGACTGAATTATGTAGGCTCGAGTAATCCTAACTCAATTATGTAGGCTCGAGTAACCACAGCTAGGGTACTAATGACCCGAATTACAATGGAGGGGACTTCCTCATGAATTTTAGTAATTCTCTCAATAGGAACATTAGGGTACAAATAAATACAAGTGATTCTCCTGATAGGAGCATCGGGGACCAATGAAATACAATATATACAAGTGAATACATTTCAAAATTTCAAATACATCAACACTCCCTCTTAACTAGGAAGGTATTCTCTTGACATAATTGATCAGCAAAGTCTTCTTCTCTGGATCATCATCAAAGATGGATCATCACTAGATCATTACTGGATCATCATCAAATATGGATCATCATTGGATCATCATCAAAGCTGGATCATCACTGGATCATCATCAAATATGGATCATCACTGGATCATCATCAAAGCTGGAACATCACTAGATCATCATCATCACTACTTCTGTTATCTGGATCAAATGGTGTTATCTCTTAATTCTTCTCATCACAGGAAGTTCTATAGAGGCAACCCTTTTTCATGCTTGTTTTAGGGCTAGCCTCCATGTAGGTCTTCCTATATAGAGCCATTTCTTTTTCATACTAGATGTAGGCCTCTACATATCTAGTCTTTTTTCATGCTAGATGTACCTCCACCAAGCCAGTCCTTTTTCATACTGGATGTGGGTATCTATAGAGTTAGTCCTTTTTCATAATGGATGTAGGCCACTACATTGCCAGACCTTTTTCATGGTGGATGTACTTCCACAGAGCCAATCCTTTTTCATAATGGATGTGGGTCTCTACAAAGTCAGTCCTTTTCATACTGGATGTAGGCCACTACAGAGCCAACCCTTTTTCATGCTGGATGTAATTCCACAGAGCCAATCCTTTTTCATACTCGATGTGGGTCTCTGGAGAGCGAGTCCTTTTTCATACTGGACACAGGCCACTATATATCTATCCCTTTTTCATGCTGGATGTACTTCCACAGAGCCAATACTTTTTCATACTGGATGTGGGTCTGTACAGAGCCAATCCTTTTTCATACTAGATGTAGGCCACTACAGAGCCATCTCTTTTTCATGATGCATGTACTTCCATAGAACCAATCCTTTTCCATACTGGATGTGGGTCTCTACAGAGCCAGTCCTTTTTTCATACTAGATGTAGTCCACTGCACTTATATATTACCATGGGTGGCCCCGCATACCACCATGTCAGAAGGGAACAACACTTACATCTGACCATGTGAGGAACCAATCCTACCACCATGTCAAAAGGGAAAAACACTTACATCTAACCATGGGAGGAACCAATATGATGACCATGTCAGAAGGGCACATCACTTACATATGAACATGGGAGGCCCTGCCTACCACCATGTCAGAAAGGCTCATGGACTCATCACTTCCTCTTGGAATGAACCTCGATCTGGAGAATCACCAAGCTTCTCTCTGAAGTACTCAAACTTCACTCTGACCATTTCTAGCATAGAATCACATCAGGGATGATTATGTCCAAGGATAACCTATGAGCTTCGCCAGGACTGATTACATCCGAAGACAACCTATAGGATCATTTACATCTGAGCAACCTATGAGCTTCACCAAGATTTTATTCTCAGACAACCTGTCTAACCAACTATGCTAGAAATCCATATTTCGAGAGATCTTGACATGGATCACAAACTAGAGCTTCACTACTCCTCTCTCGACTGTTCTTAGTGCCATGCAGGACTCCTTCCTACTTAACCAAGAGATCACACATGATCCCATACTAAAGGAGCACCCTGAAGTGCTCTTCCTATCAATGGCACTACCTTCCCAATCCGAATCCACATAACCTTATAGGTTAATCTTTTGATTCGTATCACACTTGAGCCCATACTCAACAATACCCTTCAAGTACGTCACTATGTGATTTGAAACCATCAGGTGAACATGTCTCGGATCTCTCGGGAACTAGCACAATGTGTTCATAGCAAAGAAAATATCTTGTATTGTATTCATTAGGTACATCAAGGACACAATGATCTCATGATACATCATAGCATCAATCGAATATGATTAAGAATCACTCAATAGCTTCACGTTTAATGCCATAGGTGTGGCCATGTCCTTGCATTTTGTCATCATGAACCTCTTCAGGATCTCCACTGCATACTTCCCTTTTCAAAGGGGGATTTCCCACATTCATTCCTAGAAGTAGTGCATCATATCCACGTCCTTCATCTTCAACTCGACAGCAAGTATCCTTCTTGCAACTTTAATGATTTCATATTTTCTATCAAGAATAATTCATCAACATATAATAGGAGCATCACTGGTATTCCACCTTCAACCTTGATGTAAAGGTTGGAATCCACTTTACTCTCAGTAAATCCTATATCCATCGATAAGATGCCCATCCTATCATACCATGTTGAACCTCAGGATCTTCTGCAGTCACTCCCTATGAAGTGAAGCATCATTCTCCCTCTTCCTTTCATACTCTATGTATTGAAACATTATGTACTGGAGTGACAAGTAGCTTCCTCTACTGCTAATATTCTATGTATCCACCTAGGGTCACTGGATACTAATATCCTCTATCTTGAAAATGTTCTTCTCACACCCATATGTGAGCTTGTCATCCTCTATAGGATTTCATCTTCAACCTTGTAGAAAATGTTAATATCTTCATCACTCTAGGTGATCTTCAAGCTCCTCATGTATGTGTTATCCCATGGGTGTCTTCTGAGCTCGTACAAGGCCTTCTTTAATTTGCACACATGAGTTTGCCTGTCATGAGTCTTAACTTCCAGTGGTGACACATGTCTCTTCGTAGTCTATGCCTTCTTTCTATGAGAATCCTCGTGCTACAAATATTTCCTTGTATCCCATGATCTTTCCATCTACTCATGTTGGATCTTGTAGATCCATATGGAAAACACTATGTTATTCCATTCAGGTCTCGATACCGCATCCTAGACATCATTCTTCTTGAACTGGTACTCTCCTCCCATTTCTTCTTGGCTACTTCTTCATAGCTTGGAAGGCTCTACATTAATGATGTCACTCAATAGTGTCACATAACTAGAGTATGTCTAAGGCCTCCTTCTTTCTTTGAAAGTATCGTCATATTATTCTTCATTTTGTAATATTTCTCGAACTTCCGTCACTTGTTCTTCGGAACAAGTCTCATCCTTCTTTTCTTGTAAGCGATTGTATGAAATATTTCCTACAATTCAAATGCATTAGTTGTATGGTTAGAAACAGTTCATAAGCCATATTCATAATGACAAGTTCTTATGCATAAATATATAATCATGAAACTATTTTAGCCAATACAACATTCATCCATATCTCATGGAAACTTTCTAGATGCCTTCCATCTCTACAATGACATCATTGAGATTGTGCACTAATCCAATATGTCAGCAAAGAGGTTTTATTCTAGATAAGTAGAAATGGAGAGTTGTATAGCACCATGAGCTACTTACCCACCACATGCATATTAGTAGTATACTGTCATTAATGCAAACATTCTATCATGCATAATACACCAGCTGAATATAAACAAATGCATAACAAAAGAATATAATGAAATGAGAGTTGAATACTTATCTTTATTTGTTTCATGGGTAGAATCCTTCTTGAGCCTTCAGCTTCATCATCTTCTTCATTCATAATAACATCATTTCTTATCCAAATACTAATATGGATAAGAGGTTTTTCAAGAGTTGAGTCCTTCATATTCCTCATTGCTTGAGGGATCTTCTTTGGATCATGAGAGCTTGATCTTCAGTTTCTCCCATCTTCCTCTTTCTCTTATTATGATCCAAGATTCTTCTTGTGTGCACTCTTCCCAGAGTCTGCTGAAATTAATTACCTCCTTCTGGCACACATTCCTCGAATGAATTAATCCCATGATCCTGGAAGGCCATTCAAAGTGGTTATAATAGTATCTTATTCTTCTTCGACTGCTTCGTCATAGAATCAAACACTTCCTTTTGTTGTCATCAGGGATGACACGTGAGGGATGAGGTGATATTTAATAGAAACTTCAATGATTCTCTTGGCTCTATCCTTGACCTCATCTCCCTCTGGCTCCTAGACCTTTCTTACTGAAATACTGATCCAATTCAATTTCTTGAAGGATCACAAAGTTCCTACACTTCATCTGATTTATATTGTTTTCTTCAAATAGCTTGGTCAAGGAATCAAACATATCCTTAGGTGTCTTAAGGGAAGAAACTTGTGGTATAAGGTGATGGAATCAACAATAATCCTCTTGGCCTTGACCAAGTTCTTCTTGTGTAAGGATTTAGCCTCATCTCCCTCTGGAACTGGAACCTCTCCACTTATGTAGGTGTCTAATTCATTTTATTCAAGAACCAGTGAAATCCTATACTTCAATGCTTGGAATTTGTCATCTTCACCAAGCTTGACATCAGGCTTTTGTGAGGAGACATTTTAAATGAGAACCTCAAATGGAAATACAAAAAATTAGATCTTATCGATTTGAGGTGTCTGATCTGGTTCTGGATCTGGCTGATCTAGGGTTTGTCAGAGAAACCCTAATTTTTAAAACTTGGAATATTTCAGATCTTATTGGATATAAATATGCACCTCTTCAAGGTGAGCTGTCCAGTGTACTCCTTTTCTGAAATAGTGGAGGGAAACTCCCAGGACATGAAGCTCTAGTTTTCCAATTTCTTCGGCATAAAAGTCTGCTACTATTTCTACAGTATCTCCAAAATTACTGCTCCTCTATGTCTAAAATTTTGTACTGAGATAGTCTCATCTATCCTCTTTCCAAAACCACATTTTTTTATCATAATTGGTTTCACCAATTAGGACTTATGATAGTTTTCCCATGGTGAATTAATTCAGGATTGTTCAACATAACTAACTTGTATAGACTGCCGTGTGTCCCTATTTCACCATCATGGTCTGAAACTTTTACCATAGAAAGTACAGTTTGTTGCCTATCTTTATCATCTTGCAAAATTTCATTTGGACCTTTGTAGCTGGAGATATAGTAATTCTCCCTAGGTGTCCTATTTAGGGATCAACCCTAGAAGAGGCTAGAACCCTGATTTGGAGGAATCATATCTCCTAGAATATAGCAAATATGAGGTTAAAACTTTTTTCCACTAAGACTTCTTCAATCGTGAGATATAGAGAATGTACCAAAACTACAAGTTTTAGTATTTTAGGGTTTTTTCGGGCTTGGGGTCAAATTAGGGTTTGACTTTCCCGAAGTTTCACTCAACCAAAAAATTCAAAATTGGTCTCTAAACTTCAATTTTGATGAGGAGAGAAATCCTATGTTAGGTTCACTCAAAAATTCCTCTTCTACAAAATTCCCTAATTTCCCACACCAAAAGCTGAAAATGCCCAAAATCAAATTCTGCTTCGATAGAAAGATGTGCCCTTCAATGGAGAGTCAACCTAGCTTGCTTTTGTTGATGGATTGTGGAGAGAGACCCAAAAAGTAAGGAGCCCTAGATTCTGGAGTTGCATAGTGTCTTCTTCTTAGGTTAGCTCTGATACCATGTTATATTTTTATCATTTAAGCAATATGATCTTAGGATCTTATCTGAGAGAATAACATGCACAACAATGAATCACAAGAGACAATAGATACAAAGATTTATCCTCAGGGAAACCATAGAGGAAAAACCCCACAACTTCCTTAGAGATAGAATGAGCACCAATTGAAGCATTAAAAACCTGAAAACATAAAGATGATCTTCGACAGTTGATCTCTCTCACTTGTGCCAGCACTTCCTCTCTCACTCATGTTCCCTAATTGAGTGAGTGTGTATATGTGTCTCAAATGAGGAGTGCCTCCCTGTATTTATATTCTTTCGTTCACTTAATATTTGACTCAGTTATGTAGGCTCGAGTAACCACAACTAGGGTACTAATGACCTGAATTACAATGGATGGGACTTCCTCATGACTTTTAGTAATTCTCCCTATAGGAACATCGAGGTACAAATAAATAGAAGTGATGCTCCCGATAGGAGCATCGAATACCAATGAAATACAATATATACAAGTGAATACGTTTCAAAATTACAAATACATCAACAGGATATTGGTTCTCCCATCATCACTCCATCTCCAGCTACATTGAAGTACATTAATGGTTGTGGTTTTCAACCTTGTGGACTCTTAGGTTTAGGTGTGGGATTAAAGACCGTCTTCATCCATGTAGAGGTAATTTATCCACCTTTGGACTATAATATTATTTTTTGTCAAAATTTATTTTATGCAATGATCACCATTACCTCCTAGGTATTTTGATTGGTACAATTTCCTCATCAAAGAAATATCGCTACCATCGACTAATTTGACTTTTTCAATCCAAATGTCCAAATGAATGCAGATAGAGGAGTTCCTCTCTTGGTACAATATCGTCCTTAGTATGAAGATGTAGGAATAGGATTGCTTAAATATTCTTCCCTCATAGGAGTATTTCCTTTACCTTCTCCTAATCCTACACACCTTATAGCTTCGGTGAATAAGATTTCACGTCTAAAATCCAATTTATTTCCGCATAGCCTTGATATCACTCCCTCGCATCATTACGATCATTGTTCTCTTTCTATGTCAATCTCGTTAAAAAATGAAATGGATCCCCCTCCCATTAAGTTGAGTCTTCCACGAGATTTAATGGCTAAACCTTTTTTTCATCTCCTGTCCCATTTATTTTTTATTTTCCTTTGTTTTTGGCGAATTGTTTCCCATTAGTAACTAGAATGCTAATCTTGTGAAGAAAAATAGTTGATGAATGAAATGAAGCTTGGGGGGCATGTAGTTATCCTTTAAAATTTATGCCAGGGAAAATATCCAGACCTCTAGACAAGATGTTTGAAAAAATCCTATTAATGGGTATCATCCTAAGTACCAACCTATGGAAATCATGTCAAGAAGGGAACCATCAAAAGGAATTATACCAAGCATAGTTTATGTCAATTGTATGCTCTTTAGAAAATGAAACTCAATTTTGAGTATAGTTCATCTTCTGTTTCAAGATCGTTAAAAAATGAAGCTGATTCTTTAAGCATTCGACCAACAAATCTTTGAGATCATTAGAAATAGTAACATGGTGTTGAGCTTAGTTCATTTTTTGTTTCAAGCTCATTAAAAAATTAAGCAAATTCTTTGATCTTACTTTTCATTTTTCATGCTTTGGTTAAAACATGAAAAGTTGTTTGAGCTTACTTTATCTCTCTTTTCTCTTTGGATTCAAACATGAAAAAGGTTTCAAGTCATTTTGATACCATAATCATGCTCGATAAAAACAAAGTAAAAGGTATTGAGTACACTTTTTTCTCTTTGTTGGGGTTGTAAAACATTTATGAAAAAAGTAACCCCCTTGGAGTTGTCTTTAAGCTCTTTTCAGACTCTTTAAATAGGAAAAGATTTCCAAGAAAACTTGATTCTTTTACGTTTGAAATAGCGTTTGAAATATTGTATGTTTAGTGATACTTTACCCCTTTTTCAGGATGTTTAGAATAATTACAAAAAAGGTATACTCTACTTCATCATAACTAGAAGAGTTCTCCTATGTATTATTTAATACGTTTTTGGACCTTGGGGAATAAATTTATGAAAATTTGTGTCCTGGAGTCTTCTTTATCATTTTTAGACTCCCTAAAAATGAAATACATGATTGAGTTTTCTCTCTTTCGACTTGTTAAATTACACATTGAATAGTCATTTTGGGATCGAACCCCTCCTTTATGAGGTTCATAAAATGTGTGATATTGGACTCATCCATGATGAGATACATCAAGTGTTTGTTACCCTATTCCATATTGTTAAAAAACAAAGAGGAACTCATCCATAATGATGGGAAAATTAAGGGAATATGAATATATATTAATCTATATTAATGTCAGCTCAAAGTCACCCTTGAACATGGAACACGTTTCTATCTTATTCAAATGGTTGGGTAATCAACTTATCTTTGATTCATACCAATTCCATGAGTCATCTTACTCCTTTGGGTCATCCAAAGAATACTGCATTTTTTATATTATGTATTAGTATTTTCTACATTAATTCGATGCCTCCAAGCCACTTTTCATATTATTATATGTTCAAGGGATGTCTTCACCTAGGATCAACCTTTGTAGTCATAAAGCATTCTATTGTGTCACTCATCCCTAAAATAGTCTCTTGTGTTCACGATCTATATGCATCACTTTATTGTGTTGGTTTCATGTCAATGACATGGGATACATTATGGCCCTCCATCAACGAGTCTATTCCTATAGAAATCAACACATCATCCTTGGATTGGACTTAGAAACTAGTCAGTACCTTGGAACTTTCATTCCTCAATGTTGTTGAAATATTGTAACTTCAAACGATATACTAAATGTATTTTACTGATGTAACCCAAGGGAGATGTTATTATTCCTCCAACGGGGTGTTACTATTGTATTTTGTCATCATAGAGTCATGAGGTAAAACCTCCATTGTAATTCAGGTCATTAGTACCCTAATGAATAATATAATATATTGTTTTCAGTCTTCCTAAGTGAAGTCAGCCCAGATAGTTTAGTGGGGCTGACTTGATTAGGGTAAAAGTCAGTTGGCTCAATGTGTATAAATAGAGGAGCTATGATTATTATTTGAACAAATTCTCACTCACTTGAGTAGCGCATATGAGAGAGAGAGAGAGACAAAACAAAAGGAGGAGAACACTTTTTTTGGGGGTTGTCTTTTATACATCTTATACAAAGGAAGTTTTGTTGGGGTTTCTTCCCCTTGAGGGTTTCCCAGGATAAACACTGTCTATCTTGTGATTGTGTTTCTATCAATAATTATGGATATGTTTCTTATATGATATTTGAATTGAACACTAATGAATCTAGTCTAGAATATGAAATATTCACATGGTATCATATCCAACATAATTAGAGCAACTTTCACAAGGTGAAATTCTCTCTCCTCCCTATCTGGAAGAAATTAGGTTTTCTACAAAAGTTGCAGCTTTGAAGATATGCTTGCATAGAAATATGTGCCTCCATGGAGAACATCTATTGAGCCCTATATCAAATTTTTTGGGTTGTTAGATCTCTGGGAAATACAAACCCTAGTTTGGCAGTGAACCAGAAAACTGCATTGAAACAGAACCAGAATTTCTGTAGTGCTGCAACCTTTCAAGTATGATTTGAAGACTGAATATCTGGGATCTCTAGAATGCAGTTGGATCAACCAACTCACCTCCCTCAAGGGTATATACTGGTATGGTCATCCTCCTATTTTGATAAATTTTATTTTTAAGTGACCTACTGGACAAGATGGCCCCAAGCACTAAGCTTGAGGACAAATTGGAAGGACTAGAAAAAATCCTGGCTTGGAAGTATAGGGTTGGTCTCATTATGAAAGAGAATGTCCTTGAGAATAACATAAAGGATAATATTGCAGAACCTGAAGAATATGTAGCTAAGGAGAAACATGAACAATAACTAATCAAGGAAATGAGGATCATTGTTGATTCCATTAACGATCACTTGATCCCTCAAGTGTCATATAATAAGACACCTAATCAAATGTATGATGCACTTTCCATAATGTATGAGGGATGTAAAATCAACAAAAAAATTAATCTGACAGCTCAACTGAAGGGAACAAATATGAGCAAAGGAGGATCTATTCAATATTACTTCACAAGGGTCTCCCAGTTCAAAGAGAAACTAAGTTCTATTGGAGACACCCTTGATGAGGATTAAATAGTTATGACTTCTCTCAATGGTCTCACTAGACCTTGGGACTCATTCATTCAAACTCTATGCGGTAAAAAAGAAAGTATGAATTTTGACATAGTATGGGAAGATTGCATACAAGAAGAAGCTAGAGTAGCCAATAGAGAAGCACTCATGAGAGAATATGATTAGGCTCTAGCTACCCATACTAACGGAAGAAAAAAAATCAAACTCCAAGAAGAGTAATCATAAGCCTTCAAAGAATAAATTGCATAAGAAGAAGAAGGATTACTCAAAGAATCAATGCTACAACTGTCGTAAGATAGGACATCTTGCTAGAGAATTTCCATCACCAAAGAAGAAGAACAACAACAAAAGGCATCATGCTCATCTAGATGGATATCAGGATGAATAAAAACCTCAAAAGAAAACTAGAGGTGAAGATGTAGAAGGATATGTGTTATTCTCTGCACTCTCTAGGTCTGTAACGCCTGGAGAAGACACATGACCTATTGATAGTGGTGCTTCTAAGCACATGACAGGGAAGAAGATAAATTTGTCAATTCTTGAAGAGAAGAACTCTCCCCATAAGCTATCATTGGGAGATGACTATCAATATCCCATCAAAGGTACTGGTGAATCAAGCTACAATATTGACTCTGGGACTTCCATGAAGATGAAGAAAGTACTGTATATACCAGGATTGAAAAAGAACCTACTTTCCATCTCTTCTCTAGATAAGAAATGATATAGAGTTTGTTTTATATATGGACAAGTACTTATGTGGTTGAAAGGAAAGACATTGAAGATGTTGTAGTCATTAAAGAAGAATACAAACTCAAAGGAAATCTAGAGACAACCCTTTTCCATGAGACTACCAGCTCAAGTGAATTCTGGCATAGGAGAATTTTCCACATCAACAACAAAGCATTTCCTTATGTGAGCAAGGTGGTAACAAGGTTGGTATATCTGAAGATCAAACATGAGGGTACTTGCAAGGTATGTGCAAATGGAAATAAACATCAAGAATCCATTTTCGAAAAGTGAAACAAAGACGAAAGGTACGTTAGAAATCACTCATTCTTATGTATGTGGTCCTATGCCCTCCATATCCTTGAGTGGATATGAGTACTATGTCACATTTAATGATGACTATTTAAGAAAGACTTGGATATACTTCTTGAAGAATAAGAGTGAAGTGTTTGGGAAATTCGAGGAATTCAAAGCCTTGATAGAGAACCAGTTAGAAAAGAGAATCAAGACACTGAGATTAGATAATGGTGGAGAATACACTTCAAAGGAATTTGAAGCATTTTGTAAGGAGGTAGGAATCAAGAGGGAACTAGTCACTCCCTATAATTCCCAATAAAATGGTGTTGCAGAAAGAAAGAATAGAACTATCATGGAAGCAGTGAATACCATGATTCATGAACAAGACCTCCCTATGCACCTATGGGATGAAGAAGAAATGATAGTCGTATATGTGCAAAATAGATTATCTCACAGTACTCTTGGATTCAAGAATCCTAAAGTGATGTATACTGGAAAGAAACCTAAAGTAATCCATCTCAACATATTTGGTTGTGCAGTATATGTACATATTTCGAAAGAGAAGAGAACCAAATTGGATCCTTATGGAAAAGAGGGAATATTTGTAGAATACTATGAAGTCTCCAAAGCCTTTAGGATATACATTTTAGGATTCCATCATATCAATATTAGTACGGATGTAAAATTTTATGAAGAGAAACCTCTTAACAAGTCTAGAAGGCGTCATCTTGAAGAAGTGCATGAAGAGGATGTACCTCCCAGAAGGATAGAAGCTGAATCATCTCCTAAAATAGTAGCATTAGAAGATCATGCCATGCTAGAGCCTCAATATCCCCCTACTATGGATATATATTGAAAGATAAAACCTGCTTGGGTAAGAGAAATCATACTAGAAGCATAAATATATGGAGCACCAGAAGGCTCCACAAGAAGCAGCAAAAGATCAAAGCCATATTCTAGCTATGTAGATTTGATGTGTGATATTGTAGATCAAGAACCCACTAGCTATGAGTAATATACATATAAGAAATAATGGGTTGAATAAATGAAAGAAGAATACCATTCGATCATGAAGAATGATGTTTGGCATATTGTTCCCCCCAAAAAAATAGGAGCATGGTATCTTCAAAAAGGATCTCCAACATAAAACATGTTGTTGATGAAAGTATTGAAAAGTACAAAGCAAGATTTGTGGCTAGAGGATTCTCTCGGAAATAGGGGATCGATTATGAGGAGAAGTTTTCTCCAGTAGCAAGGTACACTTCCATCAGAACTATCATGGCACTTGCCTCCATGATGAAGTGGTATTTACACCAGATGGATCTAAAGACAACCTTCATTAATGGTGTTAATGACGAATAGGTTTGCTTCAAAAAACCCCAAGGATTTGAAGTCGAAGATAGAGCGTCTCATGTATGCAAGTTGAAAAATTATTTGTATGGACTGAAGAAAGCTCCTAGATCTTGGTATGGTAGAATAGATAACTTCTTGACAAGCATGGGATTTACCAAGAGTAAAGAAGATCCTAATATTTATATGAATATTATGGATGATGAAACAATCATTCTATTGTTGTATGTGGATGATATATTTCTGTCTAGAAATGAGAAATGTATCAAGGATTGCAAGAAGAAGCTAGCTGAATAATTCGATATGAAAGATATTGGATCAATGCATTATTTCCTAGGGCTGGAAGTGTGGAAGAGACAAGAAGGAATCTTTCTAAATCAGGGAAAGTATTTAGTAGAAATATTGAAAATATTTGATATGTTGGATTGTAAAGCCATCACCACACCCATGGAAACCAACCTAAAGTTGTTGTCTAATGAGACATCTGAGCTAGTGAACATGACTCACTATAGACATATTATTGGGTCATTAATGTATTTAACAAACACAAGGCCAGATATATGATTTTATATGTACACCTTGAGTGAGTATCTAGTTAAACCTAGATGGGTTCACTTGATAGCCGGAAAGAAAGTGATCAGGTACCTAAAAGGTATGATTGATTTGGGACTTTACTATGGGAGAGATCCTGACTACAAATTGTATGGATATATAGATTCATATTGGGCAGGAAGTGATGTAGATAGAAATAGCACCTCAGGTGAATTTTATTGTCTGGGATCCACCATGATCTCATGGCTTAGTAAGAAATAGTCTAGTTTTTCTCTCGGTACGACTGAAGCAGAGTACATTGCAGCTTGATCCACTTGTTGTGAAGTGATATGGATTCAGAGGCTGATGTCAGGATTATTTGACATGGATTTGGACACCACAGTAATTCTTTGTGACAACCAAAGTTGTATAAAGATGATAGAGAATCCGGTGTTCCATGAAAAATCGAAGCACACAGAAATATGATACTTTTATATAAGGGATATGGTACAAAATGGACCTATCAAGCTCCAGTATGTGAGTATCAATGAGTAAGTTTCTAATGTACTGAACAAGCCTCTATCTTGAGTGAAGTTTGAATATTTCTGTGATAAGATTGATGTAGATCGAAAAGACATTCCTCACAAGGAGGAATAGTGATGGGACTATAGATGATGGAGATATGGACCTTTCTAAAAAAGGAATATCAGGTCAAAGACATGAACCCTCCTCGGACAAAGGGGGAGAAGGTTGATAATATGGAACTTCCCAGGAAAGGGGGAGTAATGGTGAGACTAACATCAATGATGTATGACAGTGATGATGATGGTATGACATTCATTTATGGATGATAGTATCCTCTCTAAGGATGGAAGGCATAACACTCTATTCATGAGAGGGGTCCTTACTAGATAAGGATGGCCCTACAGATATTAATCTTCCATGAAGATTACCCACATTCATTTGTTGATGACAGTATCCTCTTTTGAGGATGGCATGTATAACACTCTGTTCATGAGAGTGGTACTTACTAGATAAGGATGGCCCTACAGATATTACTCTCGCACGGAGAGTACCCAGATTCATTTGTGGATGATAGTATTTTCTCTTGAGTATGGTAGATATAACACTATTTTCATGAGAGTGGTCCTTACTAGCTAAGGATGGCCCTGGAGATGTTACTCACTTATGGAGAGTAACCACGTTTAGTTGTGGATATTGTAGAATAAAGCTCACTCAATATTGGTCCTAACCTTTGTGCTATGTATTCTCTACGATGAGTCATCAAAGATAACAAGACTAACATTTTGTATGTTGTCAATATCTTCTTTGCAGACTCTCCTCTTGTATGGAGAGTATTCCTACATTCATATCTAAATTCCATAGAATAACACTTGCTTAGGAGTGGTCCTAACCTCAGTGGTATGGATTATCTATGATGAGTCCTCACGGATGCCTCAGTAAAACACTCACCTGGGAGTAGTCCTAACCTATGTGGTATGGATTTTCTATGATGGCTCAACATTTTCTTTGCAGTTGAGATATGCTCTACAAAAAATACTCTTGCTTGGAAGAGTATGCCTACATGTAAGTGTATATACCGTAGCATAACACTCACTTTGGAGTGGTCCTAACCTAAGTGGTATGGCTGGTCTGTGATGAGTCCTAATGGACGATAGGGTGGGTAATGGGTGTGGTCAAGATCTACATTAATTTGTAGATGATTTAGATGACCAATTTCATGGATCATGCTATTGGAGTATTGCATTGTCCTTGGAATTAGGTCCTAAAGTGATCGGGATTGATCATCCCGTAAATATATCATGTGTACTTTAGGTAGTGTGGTGGTGAAGGATCAAGCAGACTCAATTATAGTAGAAAAGGGTCAAGTAGATCGAAGTACGGCCATAAAGGATCGAAAGGATCAAAGTACGGCTGCAGAGGATTGAAAGGATCAAAGTACTACTACAAAAGGGTCGAAAGGATTGAAGTGCTACTACAAGGGTCAATAGGATCAGAAGGCTACTACAAAAGATCGAAGTGTTGTCGCAAAGGATAAAGAAGATCGAAGTGATCCTATAAAGGATCGAGAATATCGAAGTGCTGCTACAAAGGATTGAGAAGATCAAAGTGTTGTTGCAAAGGATCGAGAAGATCGAAGTGCTGCAGGAAAGGAACAATAAGATACAAGTGTTGTTGCAAAGGATCAAGAATATCGAAGTGTTGCTACGAATGATCAAAGTGTTGTTGCAAAAGGATCAAGTGATCGTGTTATGCAGAAGATGAAGAGTAACTGTTCCATACTAATTGAGAAAATTTATTATGACGTATAGATGTATTAACTCGATGTACTATTTAAATTATTATCTCTCTGTTATCCTATAGTCTTTGATGATGTTGTCAGTAGAATAAACTTCTTATTAAGGAGAGTGTTGAAATATTGTAACTTAAAAGGATATTCTAAATGCATTTTACTGATGTAACCCAAGGGAGATGTTAATATTCAAACGATGGGGTGTTACTATTTTATTTGGTCTTCGTAGAGTCATGAGGTAAATATTCTATTGTAAGTCGGGTCATTAGTACCCTAATGAATAATGTAATATTTATTTTTGAGTCTTCTTAGGTGAAGTCAGCCAAGATAGTTTAGTGGTGCCAACTTTATTTAGGTAAAATTCAGTTGTCTCAATGTGTATAAATATAGGAGCTATGATTCTTATTTGAACATAGACTCACTCACTTTAGTTGTGCATAGGAGAGAGAGAGAGAGAGAGAGAACATAAGGAGGAGAAAACTTTTTTTTCGGGTTGTCTCCTATACATCTTATACAGAGGAAGTTTTGTTGGGTTTTCTTCCCCTTGAGGGTTTCCTAGGATAAATACTTTCTATCTTGTGATTTTTTTTTCTATCAATGATTCTGGATATGTTGCTGCTATGATATTTGAATTGAACACTAATGAATCTAGTCTAGGATATGGAATCTTAACAAATGTTAGGTTTCATTGCTTTCAATAATAGGTTTACATGATTGACCTATGATCAAATGATTCCGTGAATGTTCAAATCCATCTCATCTATTCACATTCATCAGAATGTATTAGGATACCATAGGGATCATTACCATCATTGATGATTTCCCTTGCACTTGTTAATTGTTTAAATTATTGATTGGTAATCAAGTGGTTTCTACCATGTTCGGCCTCATCTCCTTTATTCACGTGGATAAAATCATATCGTGGTGAGTTTGGGTTGAATACCTTGAGGATCATGTACTTTACCCAGGTTGTGATGGATATGTTTTTGATGTATTGTCACACATATCCACTTTGTATTGGTCATGGTCATGTTATTATCTCATCATGGATCTACTCTGTATTTCCATAGCCATTATTTGTCCACGATTATTTTAGGTACAGATCCACATTGTATGTAGGTGACTATATCCTGTTTCAGTACTTTCATAGATCTGCAAGGTATCCGTCGAAAGCCATGTTGTGATTCATTGGGATGATAAATTATGTAATGCATATGATTCCTTATTTGTTGTTTATAGGTTTCCAACTGATGGTTCCTTTCCTTGATCCTTTATCCTTTATCTATCAAAGTATTTAACTTATAGTGTTACTCTAGCTTCATACTTTGGGGGGGAATCTATTACAAATAATTTTATTCCTCGCCATGATCACAAACCATGTCCACATTCTACTTGCATTAATTCTTGAAGTCCATAGCAAAAACCTCCTTAGAGAGCCTGGATATTTTTCCCTTTAAATACTATATTTTGAGAGGGTGACATACTTTTCTCTCTAATAAAGTGGTCACTCTCCAACGACATACTTTGCATCATTGCAGGGTGTGCCACCAACTCAATTTTCTTGTGTATAAGGTGTGTCACTCTTGTATGAAAGGAAAAAAGATAAGTCTCAAGAAATCTCACAAAGGATACCCTTGTGGAGGTTTATTCCTTCCATTTAGGGTGGATCCCACTTTCTGCCAATATTAGTAAGATCCCACCTTATCCTTATCCCTTAATCCTCTCCTCTCTTCCTCATCTCTTTTGGCCTATAAATAAGAGCTCACCCTCATGGTATAGGAGGTGACAAAGAGAGAAAGTAAATGTTGTATAAATTAGACGAGATATGATGTTTGATACCTTACTCTTGTGGCAAGGATCCATTGGAAAGAAATTTCAATAGCAAGGCATCATGGTTGCATTCTTTCCTTTATCCTATTAATACCTTAATGTTTTCCCCTCCCATAAATGATGTGTAATTTCATTTATAGCAGTTCTCCTTGGTCAATTGTTTAGATATATAATATTATTCGGTGTTTCCATGTTTTCCTTTGATTCCTTTTTAGGTTATCTCTTGATCAATGAGATTGTGATATCTTCAATCCAATGAGTAAAACCTTCAGAAAGAGGTACATATTCCTTTTGTTCTAGTGATTTGATAAATATAGGGAAATGTTTTCATTCTTGGTATGTATTGTTCTATATCTAAACCATTTAGACTATGGAACCAATCTATTTTTGCATTGATTTAGTTTTCATGTTAATAGAACATTTTAAACTTTTCCATGCTTGAGAAGCCATGAATAAATGCTAGATGAGATTCTCTAAGAACACACATCATATTGGAATCTTACCACACACAGTGGTAAGAATTGTAAAATCTAGATTTCACAAGGGAACCATGGATAAGTGAATGGAAATGCCTTCCTTGTGTTGTGTGGATTAGTAGATATCTAGAAATGAAGGAAGTCTTTGAAAATAAAGGAAATCATTTCTATTCACATTGTAATATCGTAGATGGCTGACCTTTATATCTAGGAGTATTCTGAGGACGTGTAAATGGAGGATATTACAACGTTAAAGGTCAGCCATCTATGATCCTTATATAAAAAATATATAATATTTTTCTATTTCATTAGTATCGGCCTCGTACTTTGTCATTATATTAGTGAATTCGTTTGTCATCAAGAAAGATATGTGAGATCTATCTTTGTTCGATAAAGTTTTCTATTGTTCATTTCTTTGATCATGTTGATTATTAAAGAGTTTTTTAGGAGGGTCTTTGGTTTCATCGACGAAACAAATGTTTTTCTTTCTCTCTTTAGTTCCTAGATTTTCATCCTAACTCGATGTCAATTACTAGAATGCTAGTTTGGGTTCACCTTCTTAATTTTCCATTACATTTATAAAATTTACTTGTTCTTGAGGATATTGGAAATGAGTTGGACACTTATATCAAATCAGATATTAAGAGATATCTCATGGCATGATCTAAATATGCTTACATTTGCACACTTGAGGTCAACCTTAAGAAGGTTTTTCTGGACAAAGTGTTTCTCATAAGGAAAAAAAATGAATACACTCAACTTTTAGATTGCGAGAAAACAAAATCGTTGTCAGATATGTCATTTACCAAGACATCAACAAGACTTATTTTGTAAGTAAGAGTGATCATATATTATATAGCGTAAGGAAGTACATAGAGATTCTAATAGGCCTGTAGCTTCAAACCAACTTCATCCATTAATAAGTAAACACCTTGACAAACTTCCCTTACAAAATGGGAACCAAGACCAATAGGCCTCTCGATCCTGGTGACTACCGCCCATTTCAAAATATCATAATATTACTTATATTTACAATAATGAGCATCAATTCTAAGATTCACCATAGTAGCTAGACCATCTATAGACATCATCTCATATCCATAGGCAAAACAAATATAATAACATAAAATATAGAAGAATTTAGAAACCTTAGCCCAGCTAAGTGAGCCCATAAGGGTTTCACTGTAATTCTTCTTCAATCCTTATGTAGCATCACACAAACTTGAACAATGAAAAATACCTATGGAACTCACTCCCGCCAAACCCATACAATGATGAAGTCGAGCATCCACATTGACAACATGAGTTTGACCAAACCTCTCTCGTCGAAAGCCTCAACTTCCATCCTATGAATGTAATAGTCACTGTAGACACTAGAAAATATCCCTCCATGCGAGGGAAGTAGTTCGTACCCTCAAAATTTCCTTACAGTATGACTAGGAAGTAGATCATTAAGAAAACCACCTTCCCTATAGTTTGTAGACCAAGTTCCAACTACCCTCCAATGCTTGCCATGGCATTATTAAGGTATGGTGTTAATGGTGGTGATATCTTCCCACACTCCCTACGTGTCACAATATTGAAACCATTTGCGTTCATTAAGGAAGGGTTGATTATACCAGTGTAACACCCGCATCTGAGGGACATCTACAAGTTGTTTTTCACCATGTTCATTCTTATCCTCCTAGGAAAAAAGTGAAACAATAAAAATAAAAAATATGGAATTTTCTATAAATACTAATGAGCAAAAATGAGGATAACCAATTGAAAGTTATGAAAAATGAATCCATTGCACCTTTAGTGTCTAATATCATGGAAATTGATACCAAATGTTCCTCTTTGGAGATAAGTGTTCCTAAAGCATCTTAGGCAGAACAAAGGGACTTCATGAGGTTGATTTCTCTAATTCAAAGGAATATTTAATGACCTCTATGAATTGTTACATTTTCCACCTAACTTTTGTTAGTTGATTTGAATCCTTCTTTAGTGGGGCGAAAAGATGTAAAAGGGAAGAATGAGAAACATGGAATAATTGAAGATTATTTATTGACCTCTACAAATTGTTATATTTTCCACCCAACTTTTGTTTGTTGAATTGAATCCTTCCTTAGTGGGGCGGCAAGATGTAAAAGGTAAGAATGAGAAAGATGGAATAATTGAAGATTATTTTTTAAAGGATAAGCAATGATTTATAAGTTAGATATATTTTTTTATTCTTGTGCTTTTGTAGATGTAGTTTACATTGGTACTCTTGTAAGTATTGTTGGCAGTTGCATTTACTCTTTTGCATTGTGACATCAATATTTAAGCAATGTGAGTTATTTTTTCAATGAATAAAAACTGAAAGAAAAAAAAAATCTTTATTCTATTCATAAAATAAAAATTACAAATAAAAAAAAAATGGTGACACTCTACATTTACTAAATATATTGGAAAATAATTAATTCATTTAGATTTGTTTTCCCTTTTTCATACAATTAAATAATTTTCATGTAATACATATAACTATATCACCCAATCATTTTAAGGAAGGTTTGCTTATGAGAAAATTTCCATTCAGGACAATAATGAAGTGGTTGGCATTATGTAGGTCTACTCATTCCACATCATTTCCAACTTGGCAAGTCCCATTATAAACAATATTAGCATAGATGCATCTTAAAAGGGGATATATCAAGTGCTGAGAGGGATCATAATCTCTCAAAGTGCAAACCCTTTTTTAATGTGTAAACCATGAGGAAGTATTTTAATTTATATATATATATATATATATATATATGATATTGTAAATGTTTTAAATCTAATTTGATGTGACATGTTATTTTTATAATATTTTATTATTTTTTTAAAAGGACATGTGTCAACGCTAAGAAGTGCATGAAAACAACTACACATCCTACATGGATGTAGAATGTGTCTGTTCGGCATAATGATGTGTACCAATTCTTCTTAAACTCAAATGTGTGGGTTGCAAATCAAGTCTTCTTTTGAGCATAAAATGTTCCATTTAATTATTCATGACATAAAATGTTTATGTGAACTGCAAATCAAATTTTCTTTTGAGCATAAAATAATTCATTTAATTATTCATGATATAAAAAATTTTACTTAGATATTCCTAACATTAGTTATTCAAGAAGATTTTCATTTAAGTATTCATGTTGCATTTCTATCAAATCTAGATAATATAGTTTAACATGTTTTCAAGATTGTAATTAGACCTAAAATTAAGTAAAAATTATATAATAAAGTTACTCCATTATATATTTATTCGATATTAGAACATAGTTATGAATATGTACGTAGATGCAATGGTCAACTTTCTCCGATATACATACTACTCCTACATATATTAATTAAACATTATTCATGTATTCTCCTTAAAACTAATCAACTTTTTATAATTTCAATTGTTATAATTAAATAGAATAAAATTTTCTCATACGTTTTAATTTGAATTTATTATAATTAATTGATAAAGTCTACTCATACATCTTTATTTATATATAAAAAATTATAACTATTTATATATGACATGGAGATTAAATTATATTAATCTGAAAGTAAGATTTTTCAATAATACACTTATTTATAAAAGTTTGAAGAACCCCACTTGCATCTTCTATTACAAATTATAATGTAACTATTGAATATTTCCATTTTAATGCTTTATTTTACTTGAAAGACTCAACCAAGATTTATAATGATGCATGCTAATAATATAATGTAAATATTGAATATTTCCATTTTAATGCTTTATTTTACTTGAAAGCCACAACCAAGATTTATAATTATGCATGCTAATAAGATTGATAATGAGCAAGAATTATTAATTTACTTATTTGAAAGGTCGATATTGATAATGTTTTTTGCGCCCCACAAGGATATTCGTACATTTAAGTTATTTAGATGTTATAATTGTGATTACGATATTTCATTGTGATTATGATTATCATTGTGATTATGATAGGCTATCCTATGTATGTATTGTCAACAAGAAGTCATACATGATTGGTTTATTCCTACGATGGGGTGTTACTATTTTATTTGGTCTTCATAGAGTCATGAGGTAAAGAGTCCATTGTAATTCGGGTCATTAGTACCCTAACGAATAATGTAATATTTATTTTTGAGTCTTCTTAGGTGAAGTCAGCCAAGATAGTTTAGTGGGGCCGAATTTATTAGGGTAAAATTCAGTTGTCTCAATGTGTATAAATATAGGAGTTATGATTCTTATTTGAACATAGACTCACTCACTTTAGTAGTGCATAGGAGAGAGAGAGAGAGAACATAAGGAGGAGAAAACTTTTTTTCGGGTTGTCTCCTATACATCTTATACAGAGGAAGTTTTGTTGGGTTTTCTTCCCCTTGAGGGTTTCCTAGGATAAATATTGTCTATTTTGTGATTTTTTTTCTATTAGTGATTCTGGATATGTTGCTGCTATGATATTTGAATTGAACACTAATGAATCTAGTCTAGGATATGAAATCTTAACAAATGTTAGGTTTCATTGCTTTCAATAATAGGTTTACATGATTGACCTATGATCAAATGATTCCGTGAATGTTCAAATCCATCACATCTATTCACATTCATCAGAACGTATTAGGATACCATAGGGATCATTACCATCATTGATGATTTCCCTTGCACTTGTTAACTGTTTAAATTATTGATTGGTAATCAAGTGGTTTCTACCATGTTTGGCCTCATCTCCTTTATTCACATGGATAAAGTCATATCGTGGTGAGTTTGGGTTGAATACCTTGACGATCATGTACTTTACCCAGGTTGCGATGGATATGTTTTTTATTATTGTCACACATATCCACTTTGTATTGGTCATGGTCATGTTATTATCTCATCATGGATCTACTCTATATTTCCATAGCCATTATTTGTCCACGATTATTTTAGGTACAGATCCACATTGTATGTAGGTGACTATATCCTGTTTCAGTACTTTCATAGATTTGCAATGTATCAGTTGAAAGCCATGTTGTGATTCATTGGGATGATAAATTATGTACTGCATATGATTCCTTATTTGTTGTTTATAGGTTTCCAACTGATGGTTCCTTTCCTTGATCCTTTATCCTTTATCTATCAAAGTATTTAACTTATAGTGTTACTTTAGCTTCATACTTTGGGGGGGAATCTATTACACATAATTTTATTCCTCTCCATGATCACAAACCATGTCCACATTTTACTTGGATTAATTCTTGAAGTCCTTAGCCAAAACCTCCTTAGAGAGCTTGGATATTTTTCCCTTTAAAAACTATATGTTGAGAGGGTGACATACTTTTCTCTCTAATAACGTGGTCACTCTCCAACGACATACTTTGCATCATTGCAGGGTGTGCCACCAAGTCAATTTTCTTGTGTATAAGGTGTGTCACTCTTGTATGAAAGGAAAAAAGATAAGTCTCAAGAAATCTTGCAAAGGATACCCTTGTGGAGGTTTATTCCTTCCATTTAGGGTGGATCCCACTTTCTTCCAATATTAGTAGAATCCCACCTTATCCTTCTCCTTTAATCCTCTCCTCCCTTCCTCATCTCTTTTGGCCTATAAATAAGAGCTCACCCTCATGGTATAGGAGGTGACAAAGAGAGAAAGTAAATGTTGTAGAAATTAGATGAGATATGATGTTTGATACCTTACTCTTGTGGCAAGGATCCATTGGAAAGAAATTTCAATAGCAAGGCATCATGGTTGCATTCTTTCCTTTATCCTATTAATACATTAATGTTTTCCCCTCCCATAAATGATGTGTAATTTCATTTATGGCAGTTCTCCTTGGTCAATTGTTTAGATATATAATATTATTCGGTGTTTCTATGTTTTCCTTTGATTCCTTTTTAGGTTATCTCTTGATCAATGAGATTGTGATATCTTCAATCTGATGAGTAAAACCTTCAGAAAGAGGTACATATTCCTTTTGTTCAAGTGATTTGATAAATATAGGGAAATGTTTTCATTCTTGGTATGTATTGTTCTATATCTAAACCATTTAGACTATGGAACCAATCTATGTCTGCATTGATTTAGTTTTCATGTTAATGGAACATTTTAAACTTTTCCATGCTTGAGAAGCCATGAATAAATGCTACATGAGGTTCTCTAAGAACACACATCATATTGGAATCTTACCACACACAGTGGTAAGAATTGTAAAATCTAGATTTCATGAGGGAACCATGGATAAGTGAATGGAAATGCCTTCCTTGTGTTGTGTGGATTCGTAGATATCTAGAAATGAAGGAAATGAAGGAAGTCTTTGAAAATAAAGGAAATCATTTCTATTCACATTGTAATATCGTAGATGGCTGACCTTTATATATAGGAGTATTATGAGGAGGTGTAAATGGAGGATATTACAATGTTAAAGGTCAGCCATCTATGATCCTTATATGAAAAATATATAATATTTTTCTATTTCATTAGTATGGGCCTCCTACTTTGTCATTATATTAGTGAATTCGTTTGTCATCAAGAAAGATATGTGAGATCTATCTTTGTTCGATAAGGTTTTCTATTGTTCATTTATTTGATCATGTTGATTATTAAAGAGTTTTTTAGGAGGGTCTTTGGTTTCATCGAAACAAATGTTTTTCTTTCTCTCTTTAGTTCCTAGATTTTCATCCTAACTTGATGTCAATTACTAGAATGCTAGTTTGGGTTTACCTTCTTAATTTTCCATTACATTTATAAAATTTACTTGTTCTTGAGGATATTGGAAATGAGTTGGACACTTATATCAAATTGGATCTTAAGAGATATCTCATGGCATGATCTAAATATGCTTGCATTTGCGTGCTTGAGGTCAACCTTAAGAAGGTTTTTCTGGACAAAGTGTTTCTCATAAGGAAAAAAAATGAATACACTCAACTTTCAGATTGCGAGAAAACAAAATTGTTGTCAGATATGTCATCTACCAAGACATCAACAAGATTTATTTTGTAAGAAAGAGTGATCATATATTATATAGCGTAAGGAAGTACATAGAGATTCTAATAGGCCTGTAGCTTCAAACCAACTTCATCCATTAATAAGTAAACACCTTGACAAACTTCCCTTACAAAATGGGAACCAAGACCAATAGGCCTCTCAATCCTGATGACTACCCCCCATTTCAAAATATCATAATATTACTTATATTTGCAATAATGAGCATCAATTCTAAGATTAACCATAGTAGCTAGACCATCTATAGACATCATCTCATATTCATAGGCAAAACAAATATAATAACATAAAATATAGAAGAATTTAGAAACCTTGGCCCAGCTAAGTGAGCCCATAAGGGTTTCGCTGTAATTCTTCTTCAATCCTTATGTAGCATCACACAAACTTGAACAATGAAAAATCCCTATGGAACTCACTCCTGCCAAACCCATACAATGATTAAGTCGAGCATCCACATTGACAACATGAGTTTGACCAAGCCTCTCTCGTCGAAAGCCTCAACTTCCATCCTATGAATGTAATAGTCACTGTAGACACTAGAAAATATCCCTCCATGCGAGGGAAGTAGTTCGTACCCTCAAAATTTCCTTGCAGTATGACTAGGAAGTAGATCATTAAAAAAACCACCTTCCCTATAGTTTGTAGACCAAGTTCCAACTACCCTCCAATGCTCGCCATGGCATTATTAAGGTATGGTGTTAATGGTGGTGATAGCTTCCCACACTCCCTACGTGTCGCAATATTGAAACCATGTGCGTTCATTAAGGAAGGGTTGATTATACCGGTGTAACACCCGCATTTGAGGGACATCTACAAGTTGTTTTTCACCATGTTCATTCTTATCCTCCTAGGAAAAAAGTGAAATAATAAAAATAAAAAATATGGAATTTTCTATAAATACTAATGAGAAAAAATGAGGATCAACAATTGCAAGTTACGAAAAATGAATCCACTGCACCTTTAGTGTCTAACATCATAGAAATTGATACCAAACGTTCCTCTTTGGAGAAAGTTGTTCCTAAAGCATCTTAGGCAGAACAAAGGGACTTCATGAGGTTGATTTCTCTAATTCAAAGGAATATTTAATGACCTCTATGAATTGTTATATTTTCCACCTAACTTTTGTTAGTTGATTTGAATCCTTCTTTAGTGGGGCAGAAAGATGTAAAAGGGAAGAATGAGAAACATGGAATAATTGAAGATTATTTAATGACCTCTACGAATTGTTATATTTTCCACCCAACTTTTGTTTGTTGAATTGAATCCTTCTTTAATGGGGCGACAAGATGTAAAAGGGAAGAATGAGAAAGATGGAATAATTGAAGATTATTTTTTAAAGGATAAGCAATGATTTATAAGTTAGATATATTTGTTTATTCTTGTGCTTTTGTAGATGTAGTTTACATTGGTACTCTTGTAAGTATTGTTGGCAGTTGCATTTACTCTTTTTCATTGTGACATCAATATTTAAGCAATGTGAGTTCTTTTTTCAATGAATAAAAATTGAAAGAAAAAAAAAATCTTTATTCTATTCATAAAATAAAAATTACAATTAAAAAAAAATGGTGACACTCTACATTTACTAAATATATTGGAAAAGAATTAATTCATTTAGATTTGTTTTCCCTTTTTCATACAATTAAATAATTTTCATGTAATACATATAATTATATCACCCCAATCATTTTAAGGAAGGTTTTCTTATGAGAAAATTTCCATTCAGGACACTAATGAAGTGGTTGGCATTATGTAGGTCTAGTCATTCCACATCATTTCCAACTTGGCAAGTCCCATTATAAACAATATTAGCATAGATGCATCTTAAAAGGGGATATATCAAGTGTTGAGAGGGATCATAATCTCTCAAAGTGCAAACCCTTTTTTAATGTGTAAACCATGAGGAGGTATTTTAATATATATATATGATATTGTAAATGTTTTAAATCTAATTTGAGTTGACATGTTATTTTTATAATATTTTATTATTTTTTTAAAAGGACATGTGTCAACGCTAAGAAGTGCATGAAAACAACTACACATCCTACATGGATGTGGAATGTGTCTCTTCAGCATAATGATGTGTACCAATTCTTCTTAAACTCAAATGTGTGGGTTGCAAATCAAGTCTTCTTTTGAGCATAAAATGTTCCATTTAATTATTCATGACATAAAATGTTTATGTGAACTGCAAATCAAATCTTCTTTTGAGCATAAAATAATTCATTTAATTATTCATGATATAAAAAAATTTACTTAGATATTCCTAACATTAGTTATTCAAGAAGATTTTCATTTAAGTATTCATGTTGCATTTCTATCAAATCTGGATAATATAGTTTAGCATGTTTTCAAAATTGTAATTAGACCTAAAATTAAGTAAAAATTATATAATAAAGTTACTCCATTATATATTTATTCGATATTAGAACATAGTTATGAATATGTACGTAGATGCAATGGTCAACTTTCTCCGATATACATAGTACTTCCTACATATATTAATTAAACATTATTAATGTATTCTCCTTAAAACTAATCAACTTTTTATAATTTCAATTGTTATAATTAAATAGAATAAAATTTTCTCATAAGTTTTAATTTGAATTTATTATAATTAATTGATAAACTCTACTCATACATCTTTATTTATATATAAAAAATTATAATTATTTATATATGACATGGATATTAAATTATATAGTTTAATCTAAAAGTAAGATTTTTCAATAATACACTTATGTATAAAAGTTTGAAGAACCCCACTTGCATCTTCTATTACAAATTATAATGTAACTATTGAATATTTCCATTTTAATGCTTTATTTTACTTGAAAGCCTCAACCAAGATTTATAATGATGCATGCTAATAATATAATGTAAATATTGAATCTTTCCATTTTAATGCTTTATTTTACTTGAAAGCCACAACCAAGATTTATAATTATGCATGCTAATAAGATTGATAATGAGCAAGAATTATTAATTTACTTATTTGAATGGTCGATATTGATAATGTTTCGGCCCCCACAAGGATATTCGTACATTTAAGTTATTTACATGTTATAATTGTGATTACGATATTTCATACAATTAAGTTATCATTGTGATTATGATAGGCTATCCTATGTATGTATTGTCAACAAGAAGTCATACATGATTGGTTTATGCCTAAAGATACCATTGATGGTGTCGACTACAAATCCCATTTGTGAAATGTCAAAGTTCATGATTTGGAACCTTGAATGAAACAATTCCATTGGGAAACATTTCCCAAATATTCTTCCATTTCAAAATCTGAGTGTTGATCACCAAATAATGTGTGAGATTATATTTAAAATATTTAGACCATTTGGAATTTGTCCTCCATTTCAAATATATATATTTAATTGAATTCCACACTGAAGTGTTAATATATATATATATATATTATTATTGACTATCCATATATTACATACTGAATACTGCATATTCCACCATATATATTATTAATTATAATTTTACAAAATTATACTAAATTTCTTATTTACCTAATATAATATGACAAACTATTATTATTCCCTTGTATGTATTTATTGATTATAAAGAAAAGGTGAGATACCAATAGCATTAAAATTGTTATTTGACTCCATCACATCCTCCAAACCAACTACTGTATATTAAGCAAAATTATGCAAATATGCACTTTGCATTAAAAAAAAATAAGGATGCCATATTAGAGTCACCAAGGACATTAAAAGAAATTGGTTTGAATTCTTGAGGTACTAGTTAATGTTAATGATGAGTGGGACAATTAAGAAATGGTTGATAATAAAGTGAACACATGAATTTAACAATGTAATATTTGACTGATTTATAACAATAAACAATCATTTTTCCCAATATTCCATTCCAATAGTTGTTTTTATAAGTAATGAACCCAGTTTTCTTTACGTTTAGTTGTTTTCATAATGAATGAATTTAATTCTTTATGTTTTTAAATAATCTATATCATAATTATGTTTATAATAACTTCCATGATGAAAATTATAAAAATGTCTTTATTGATATTCATAATCATTCTTATTAACAACATTACAAATTGTTTTAAGAATAAAAACAATCTTTTCTAAAGACTTTGTTGCATCCCATATACCAAATAAATGTTCAAAGTAATAACTATAAAGCTCTTACAAATTGTTTTAAGAATAAAAACAATGTCTTTTCTAAAGACTTTGTTGCATCCTATATATACCAAATAAATGTTCAAAGTAATAACTATAAAGCTCATGGGTTCTTAGTTGGTTCGTAAATTGGAGGTGTTTATACCCCACCAAGGACCAAAGCCCCAGTGGCATGTTCGTGCATTCATCCATCGGTGCATTTGTGTAAGAATGTTGTTTATGGTTGGAATAGGGAGCAAGTTCATGTTAACATTTGCAGAACTAATTCCCCTACTCATAACTCCTTATTTTAATGTTTTTAAACTGAATTTTGTAATTTAGTTTAGCTTTATTAACTCTTCCATTATAACGCAATGTGTGTGTATACAATGGTTAAAAATATTCATTGTATTGAGTATAGCTGGTCATATTGACCTTGAATGACAAGGGTCAATATTACTTGTTATGCTCAATAGTTAACAAAATTGACCATAATTCATTTTGTTTCTGATATTTACAACCATGTGAACCTGCTACAAAGAAAACACCCTCTAATGGATGATTTTATGGAAACTCTCCCAAAAATTTCTCCCTTCTTCATTTATAGTGAAGGTTGTCAGTGGAGGTGTTCGACTAAAGATATTAATAGAGTTTTTTTTGGCAACGTCGTTAAATAATCATATAAACCATCATGTGCTCCCATCTATGGTGTATCAGTGTGTTCTTATTATCAACAAACCATAAGTAATTATTACTATTCTATAGTAAAATATTAGTTTAATCAACTCTAAACATACTCTAGCTAGTGTGTCTTTAAAAAATAAGTACAATAGTGTGCGATTATATAACATGCATCAAATAAGGTTAAGCCATTATTCTATGTAGTTATTTTTATTTTTAAAAGTTACCAAACCTTATTGGTGCACTCCCATATAGGGCACATAAGTGTGCTCCTCTTATTGGTTCACTAGATATTGTTATTACTATGATTTAATAAAATATTAGTTTAATAAATTCAAAACATACTTTAGGCAATGTGTCTTTAAATAATAAGTTCATTGGTGAAACATTATATAAGATGCACTAAATAAGGCTTATCCATATTTTGTGCAACAACGATTTAATTTTTGAAGTTATAGTTATTGGTCAATACATTCTTGTTCTTGGCTCTCCAAAGGTTGCTATCACTATTCTATAATAAATTATCTATTTAATTCATTATAAACATACACCAATTGGTGAATCTTTAAATAGTAAGAACATTGTTGGGTCATTGCATGAGATACATCAAATTTGTTTGAGACTTTGTCATGTGTCCAATTTATGTTATGGTCCAAGACTTAATTTTAGCCTAAGTCACCTAGGTTAAAATTATGAAATTGGTGGCTAAAGGTGAAAATTTTCCTAAGTGAGATGTCCAAGGGTGAAATTGAATATTAATTGGACTAAGGTGGGCCACATGAAGGATATAAAAATTCCCAATTCGAGTTTCATAGGAGAATTATGAATAATTTGGGAATAATTGGACAATAATATTTTGCACAAGTTAGTATTATTAATACTGGCCTAAAATATGAAAAATAGTACTTATTTATGATTAATTGGTTCAAAGAGGGTTCCCAATTTTGTGATATAATAAACCCACTTAATACATAGGATAAAATATTTAATCACTATTTGATTAATTTCATACCCACTAGCCTAAATAGTTGGCATCCACTTGCACCACATGGTCAACACTTTTCATATATACTCTGGGAGCACATTTATCCCGATTCTAGTTTGACCCTTACAACTTTATTGACTACCATAATTAGCAACTACTCCTTCTAGCAAATTCTTCCTTAGACTAGGTAACTGCTATGTTTTGTGGCCAACTCATCCTCCATGATTGTCTCTCCATATTCCATTATTAGGAATCTTTTCCTTTACACATCATCACTCACTCATACCTTAGCTAATTGGTGAGCTCTTGTTCTAATTAGGAAACTAATGTATTCACCTATGGGGTTTTATCATATTTAGTCATCCTGGTTTATGAGCTAGCATGAGTTGTCTCCTAGAAACTCTATTTTCCCTTATAAGGATGTATTACCTATGTAATAATATAAATCAATCAATCATTCATTCATTAATAGATCAATCATCATTCATTGATCATTCCTAACCTGTGTTCATGATTATTGTTCTTCTCTCATTATGCTAATTTTCTACAATTCTTTGTGAGGTTAATTGTGTGCCTAAATCCTTAGCTTGTTTATAGAATTATTGTTAGCATCAAGGATTTAGAATATTGACATGGTATCACAACTATGAAACATCATTAATTAATCCTCCTTTTCATGTTTGTAGGTACAAATTCAAATGGATTCAAGAGTATCAGTTCCTCTTATTGCTCAATCCACAATTTATTCAGAATGGCAATTGAAGATGATTTCATCTCTAAAGAGATTTAAGGTCTCTATGATGTATCGATTAGATCTGGTAAAGAGTCTTATGAACAAATGCATGACTAGATGAATTACTTTGATAAATATTTTGGATCTATGTGTCTGGCTATTTCTCCAAGCATGTGCTAGATTATTGATTCTTCTATATAACTAAGGATCTATGGACAACATTGGACATATTTTTGGGGAAGAAAAATGAGGATTCTTCTAGCAATTTGGAGAGTGCATCTAGCTTCTTAAGGATTTCTCTCTCTCAATATGTCTTTTCCTATACTTGCTTGGTTAAAGTTGTTCATGATGAAGAACTCTCTCATACATTTCCTGTTGCTACAATTATCTTTGATTCAAATGATTCCTCTTTCTATCAAGAAGAAAATATTGAAGAGCCATCTTTTTTTATATCTCTTGAAGTTGAAGATCCTTATTCATATTCTTATGATGCTAATAATGAAGAAGAAGTGACTAGTGGGGATGGCATTTCCATTCTTTGTGATTCTCCCACACATTCAGTGTTCTCTATGTATTCTACCATGGATTATGACATCCATATGCCATACTTTTCACACTTTGTACATACCTCTCTTCTTGATGTTGCACAACTCAGTGTCTTCCTAGATGCTTCCTTAGCTAAATGAAGTCCTATCGGTGTCGTACCACTCACCATACTTGATCCCATGCACTTCTCCAACTCCTCCTCTGTTCTTGGCACTCATTCTCAGAGCCTTGTTGAATATTTTGAACATCACTCTCTTTCCTCCTTATATACTTATATCATAGAGGATTCTTTATTAGTTTTTTCTCTAGAAGATGATCTATTTTCTTCTCATGAGTATACTGATGTTCATGTATGTGTTAATTTGGATACATCGGAATCTAGATAAATCTATGGAGTCTCTACATCTACACTCCCTAATCCTAAGACTTCTCCTTTTTCCTACATGATCACTTGCACACCTCCTCTCAGTGTAAATGAAGTTGGAGATATTATGCATTCGCTTGGACATTTATTTCACTTATACAGAATTGATTTCATCTCTACTAGTTCGAAGTTCAAGTCATCATTACATCTTGGTGCTGATTACAATTCTCAATATCTTTCAGTCTAGCCTACACATCATTGGATCTCAATTGTTCTACATGGTCCCAGTTTCCATCCTGCAGTTTTTTATGTTTTTTATCTAGGTAGGCACATTTATCTTCTTCCTAAGAGGAATATTCCTCCAGACATAAACATTTAGTTTGGACCACCAACAACACCAGCATTTCAACATTTTTGTTTTTCCTTTCATTTCCTTTCTTGAGGGAGGATTTACCCCATGTGGTTTTTCCTCTTTCCTCGGTTCTTTGGACAATATAAATTGTAAAAGCGTGACCATATCCTTTTTTTGGGCCCTATATGCATCTTTATGTCTGATTATTTCATATATATAATTATAAATTCAGACTTAGGGGGGGTTTTGGGATATAATAAAAACTCTTAATACTTGAGATAAAATATTTAATCATTATTTGAATAATTTCCTACCCACTAGCCTAAATAATTGGCATCCACTTGCACCACATGGTCAACACCTTCCATATATACCATAGGAGTGCTTTTATCTTGATTCTGGTTTGATCTTGCCAACTTTATTGACTTCCATAATTAGAATCTTTCCCTTCCTATAGATTCTTCTGTATATTGCTTTATTCATGCTTTTCAGTGGATAAGGTAAAGCTAGTCCACTACGAAACTACTATCTTTTGTGGCCAACTCATCCTTTGTGATTTTCTCTCCATAATCCATGATTAGCAATATTTTCCTTAACATGGCATCACCCACTAATGCCTTATCTAATTCATGAGCTCTTGGTCTAATTAGGAAACTTCTTTATTCACCTATGGGGGTTTATCAAATTTAGTAAGCCTACTTAATGAGATAGCATGAGTTGTCTCCTAGAAACTCTATTTTCCTTTATAATGTTGTATTACCTATATAATAATATCAATCAATCAATCATCATTCCTTGATCATTCCCAATGTGTGTTCATGATTATTCTTCTTATCCCCTTATGCTAATTCTCTGATATTCTCTATGAGTTTAATTGCATTCCTATATTCTTAGCTTGTTTATAGAATTATTTTGGCCACCAAGGCTTTAAAATATTGACACCCAAGGAGTTGATTGATGAATATAAGGTCGTGGACAAACGTGCATTAATGCTAGTGAATAAAGTGGACAAAATTAAGTTGGAAAGGATAAGAAAGTAGACACACTTATGTTACAACAATAATCCACCTTTGTACAATGATCATACACCTAGGATACCTTTAATGAGATTTTATGCTATGTTATATAGTCCAAAACTTAGGCTATGTTGATAATTTACTGACAGTTGAGGTGCTCCATTTTGATCATTCTAAAAGTTGAGGTGCTCAACTTTGATCAATATGATAGTCCATATGCCCTCATTGATGACAATTAGTCTTGGTGCACACCACGTCCCTTAAATCAGGGAACTTGTTTGACCGTGGGTGCTAGTGTGTGTATTTGGTGATTTTTGGCCTCCCTTGGGAATTTATTGCCTCCTAGAGCCTCTCCCACTCACACATGTGCTTACCCACACCTCGATTTCCCTAATTTATGATCCAACATGATCCATCCATGTTCACACTAGAATTTGTGGTTGTTTGGGATGGTTTGGGTGCAGATTGGTCTACCTAGTGGTGTTTTGGGGTCAAATCCTAGCCTGACACATGTATGCATCAAGATGGCCTCCATACGCTAACAATTTTCTCCCAGTGTATTATAAATATGTACCAAACATATATACAAGTTGTATAGTAATAGAAACATCAGTTATTGGCACCATCTATGTGTGTTATTTTACTCTATTTTATTATTTTCTTGCATATTTTGTGAATAACTTAGATTGTGAAGATTCCCTTAGATCCTAGATATTTCTATGAATCTATTGCAGCTGCAACATTTTCCAAAAATTCAAAAAATTTCGGGACCCTCCTTTTGCTTATATCGGTTTGGTTTTCTTATTTGATTTGATCTAATGATTCTTCAGAAAGACCTTTCTAATGCTTGAAATGATCCACTGTTTGTTTAAGCTTTATCATTGCCTTTGAATGCACTTTCAAATGTTTGAGTCAGAAGCTCCTTTGCTTGCACTCCCGCCGTTGCGGAGAAATAATCAGCTTTGGCTTCATCTTTTTTTTCTCCAATGCATTTGTCTTAATTGGCTGATTTGTTGCTTTCGTGTCGGGTCATCTTGTGACTTCATTCTCTGCAGTTGTGGATGGCAGATTGCAAAGTCTCCCAATTATCGCTTTGACTTTTCAGACCTTGCGTTGTTGTTTTTTCCACTCCTTAAGTCTTGGGCTTCCGTTGTGGTGGCTTCCAAAAGCACTAGCCTTCCGGTCATTTAGTTGATTTCTCCTCCGATGAAGACCTTACCTATTGCGGAATGTTTGTCCTTTATGATTCTGTTGTTGTGGCTCCTGATTCCGCTATCACTCCGACGATTAGTCTTGCGAAGCTCCGATGCGGATGTCTCGACAGTTAGCTTAGTGGTTTTTCCACTCGATGTATAAGTACTCCGCCCGCCGATGCGTGTCGGCCCTCTAGTCGCATGTCTATAACCTTCTTCTCATCCGCCATTGTAGCAATGCAAAGAACTTGGCTTCCGATGTCGATGTCTTTCTGATTTCTAATTGGAAGTTTTCCCGCCCACAGCTTAGGTCATAACTCTTCCGACTCCGATAAGCCTACGTGTTTTCACGGTACCCGTCTCCTGTTAAGACCCGCTTTTGCGGCTGTGAATGAGTTTACCCTGCCAAGGTTAGCATCTTAAGCTGTCAATGAGTTCTTCATTTTCCCTCATCGGATATTTCTTTCAAACCTGTAGGTAGACGAGGTGGTGGCGTTGGCATTTGTGAAAGTTCTTATAACAGTCATGCACGTGATCTTTCTTGTTGAGTAGCCATTTTGGTTGATATAATTTGACGTTTTATTTTAGAATGCAATCACAATGAATGATGCACATTGATTTATTGCAGGTGGAATCAAGGGACTGTTGAGATGACCATGACAAGAAGGCATAGCTGGACATTTTTGACAAAGATCGAACCGAAACCGACAGGATTGTAAGGAGGATAAGCGAAGCAGAAGGCAAAGATCAGTAGTGACAAAGGCACAGACCTGAAAGATGTCAGTTACTAAACGGATCATGAGTGCACACAAAAAATATAAAAGTAGGGATCCGAGGTGTTTTGAGAGACCAAAAGGTCACGCGTTTGGGAGGGTAGCCCAAGTGGTCAACTGTTAGTTTAAATATTTGAAAGTTAGAATTGACAGGGGGTTTTTTGCAGTTAGACATCTAAAGAGATATTGTAAGAAGAACTACTTTTTTTGCAATAAAGAATTATTGTTTTCCTGTTGGAGAAAGTTTGGTGGGATGTTCAAATGCTATGCTATGGATTGGTGAAAGATGAACTATTTCATTTTTCTAGTTGTGTTCATTTACTGTGAGATCGTTCTAACTCTTAGAGCCTATGTTCTTGTTTGAATGATTTCTGGTTTATTCTGTGAAATTACCACCATGACTAATGCATGTTGTTCATAAACAATTGGCTATCTGATTGTCTAAATATGTTTAATCGTTCATGTGTTGTAGGAAGGAATATCAGCTCTCTATAATTTCTCTTTATAATGCATGCACAATACACATTACTCATAAATAAGTTACAAGTTGTCTCCCCGGGGATAGATAGATAGATAGATAGATAGATAGATAGTTTTACTTTATTGTTGCATATGTGATTTAGATGCTTGTGAGTTCTAAGATGAGAGGTAAGAACCTGCACATCACGTTGTGACTACTCCTTGCGTCCTTTATCACCCTGCATGGTTAATTAGGCACGTGCATATCATACTTTAAGTCAAAAAATACACACGGTGGACCGAGCCACAACTGGTAAAACCTTTAATTTTTTGTTACTTGACCTACGGTAGCCGGACCGTAAACCGGATGGATTCCCTATACCAAACAGTCACGTGCTAGTTGGGAACGTTGACTAGGGAGAATCCCTTGCTGTTTTTTCCTGCGAATTTCCAAGCCTCAACAGTTTTGGCGTAAGAAGAAGGGCCTCCAGTGCATGGCTGGCCGTGGAAACATATTTTCCCAAGATTACCCCACTAGCAGATATTTGGAAGCTTTTGGCTTAACCCAAGTACTTACAGGTTTTGGTTCTACCTTTGAAGCAAGTAAGCCCAGTTTCATCTTACGGTGTTTTTACTCAGACTCCTGTTTGTTCACCTTTGCTCATGGCTGGTATAAATGTGAATCAGCCCAACCCTCTACCGGATTGGAGAGCTAGATCACCTTTGAACCTAACACCTCCTTTGCACAACCTACCTCAAGATTTTGATAAGCTGCTGCCTAAGTTTGATCCCCAGGAAAGGATTGCTGTAGATGACCACTTGAAAAGTTTCTATTTAGCAGTAGAAGGGTTGAGGGCTAGGGAGTACGAATATGTGGTCTGTAGATTGTTCCCACATACCCTTAAAGGAGCAGCAGCATCCTGGTATTTTGGTTTTCCTGCAAACTCTATTCCTGATTGGGACACCTTCGAAAGGATTTTCAGAAGTAAATACAAAGCCCAAAAGACACATGCCTCGTTAATGAAAGGTCTTGGTTTGTTAAAAAAAGAGAAGGATGAGAAGGTGCATCATTTTACTCAAAGGTTTTCAATGTACCTAAAGAACTTCTCTGAAACTGATAGACCCTCAGACAAGGCCCTATTTGAATATTATACCTCAGCCCTAGGACCTGAGTTGGCCATGTTTTCCAAAATGAAAGCCAGACCTATGTTGGTAGAAACTTATGAAGAAGCAAAAAGGGTAGAGGCTGAAAAGGAAAGTATTGAAGACTATCCCGAGCTACCTGAAGAAAAAACTACCAGGAGAAGAGCCTTATTGCTGTCTAAACCTAAAGAGGAACAATCACATGATTTTGAGGGAATGCTGAAAATGATTAAAAAACTCTCCAACTGAATAATAGATCTAGATAAAGAAAGGGAAGTTCAGAAAACTGATAAACCCTACTACCAAAAAAGGGAGAATAACAACCAATTGAATATCCCTCCATCAAATTCAGCATCAATGAATATAACAGAGGTGGGGGGTGACAATTTCTACACTTTCCACCAACAACCTCATTCTGAAAAGAAGTGTCCTCAATGGTTAAATTCAATGACATTGGTTATGAATCAGCTGCTAGACTCTAAATTGACTAAGAACAGTGGTAAAGAAGAAGAGAAAAATCAGACCATAGAGAAACAAGAAGATGATACCATGTTTTTATGGGATGGTGTCTCACTTTTCGACATAGAAGAGAGTGCGTTTAAATCTAAATACACACCTACAGCAACAAAGAACATGGATTTGATAATTAAAGACAATGCAACAATTGCAAATATTAAGAGGTTGCAAACGAATGTCAAGAGACAGATATATGCCAATGTTGCAGATAAAACACCTGAAGTCACTATTGTCAATCAGGAAATAGAGCCAATCAACGAGCCTGTCGAACTTGTAGAGGTTAACGAAGGAAACACTGAAAAATTTTAGGAACTTAAAAAAGATATACCCACTCAAAATCAACCGGGAGAAGAAGACATAGAACCAAGTTGGGAAGAAAAGGCTAAAACCCCGCCTTTTCTTTTAACTCTAGAAATGTTGGATCATAATGTGCATAATTTTTTGGTAGATTCTAGGTCATCGGTAAATTTTATGCCACTTGAAGTTTGCAGAAATATTAATGGTCAGCCAGATCCCACATCTTGGGAATTACTGCAACTAGATAGAACGGGTGTCAAAGTAGTGGGAGAAATGAAGAATGTTCTCATACGCTTATCTGCAAATAACAAGATATGTCAATTTATTGACATTATGGTGGCTGACGTACCAGATGGATATGGGATTATTCTGAACCGAGATTGGTCTTCCAGGTTAAAAGGTTATTTTGCTTTAGACTGGTCTCATTTATGGTTACCTCTTAAGGGTACCCCGAATCAGATTAAAATTTTGAGAGAGCCTTACATGAAACATACTGTCACTAAGCTGGGGGAAGGTAATGAATCTGCTAATTTTGTCATGGGAAATTATCTAATAGAGCTTAGACTAAGATATCATACCTCAGGAAAGGCCAGTTCTGTGATTGACACTCAGCCTGAGCTCCTTCAACTTCATCAGGATGATAAGGATGACTGTAGACTAGTAGACAAGGTTTCGATTTCAAAATTAGCACAACTAGACCACAGTTAGGTATCTCATGTCTACAATCCAGCCCACCCCTTGACTCACTAGGTTAAAGGATTTTCAAGAGTGGGCACTTTTTCGTTTCTGTTGTTTTAACAATTCTGTACATAAATAATTTGATGCTGTTTTCTTTTTGTTTATTGATTTGATATTGTTTTTCTTTAATGCTTTGTTGCTAGTTCTTTTGGTTTTGAATAAAGAGGCAAACTTTTGGTTGCAATGGAAACATCAGGGTTCTTAATTAACTGAAATCTTTAGAAAAAGACTGTGCTTTTGAAACATAGAATGTCTTCTAGTAGCAGTGTTCCTAATTGGCCATATATTCATTGAAGTCCTACTTAACCCCTGTAAATAGCTCAGAATTAAGAAGTCTGGAATACTATTTCGAGGTTCCATCCATTTCACATCTAAAATTTCCAAGGGAGTGGCAGCAAAGGACCCACGGAAAGGAAGCAAGGTAAACAGTATATAATATATAAATGATCCCATGCCATGATTTCAGAAAAGCTAAAAGCTATCAAGAGTCAAAGCTCCTTAAAGAAACAATACATATCAAAGCAAAGTATCAAAAGCATGAACTTCAAATTGCCAAAAGTTCCTTTCTGTCCGTGAGATGAAAAGTAAATTCTTCTCTCACACAAAAGGACACTATGGATAGAGGAGGTTGAATAAAATTCAAAAAGAAAGGCAGATGGAGGACTCAAAAGAACTAAAGTTCAAATGGCACAAAACTGCAGTTGGCATGGGAATGAGGAACAAAGGGATAGTGTTGTTTACTATATGTTACAATACTGTGGTGTCCAAGATAGAAACTACCTAAGGCCGGGTAAAATAAATCTCACTTATTAGGCCTCAAAAGAGTTATTCAGACTTGCAAATATTTCTGATGTCACCTTTTCCCAATGAATGAACTACTTCTCAATGATTTAAATGTATGGGTTGGCCAGCTTAGGAATACAAACATCTAAAAGATTTCAATTTTGAGCTAGACAGTATTTTACTGGGGAGGAGTTAAATCAGAAATCTGGGGTTCACCAGGTAGTCGCCAGTTGTTGCAGCTGCAACATTTTCCCAAAATTCAAAAAATTTTGGGACCCTCCTTTTGCTTATATCAGTTTGGTTTTCTTATTTGATTTGATCTAATGATTCTTCAGAAAGACCTTTCTAATGCTTGAAATGATCCACTCTTTGTTTAATCTTTATCATTTCCTTTGAATGCGTTTTCAAATGTTTGAGTCGGAAGCTCATTTGCTTGCACTCCCGTCATTGCGGAGAAATAATCAGCTTTGGCTTCGTCTTTTTTTTCTTCGATGCATTTGTCTTAATCGGCTGATTTGTTGCTTTTGTGTCAGATCATCTTGTGACTTTGTTATCCATAGTTGCGGATGACAGCTTGCGAAGTCTCCCGATTATCGCTTTGACTTTTCAGACCTCGTGTTGTTGTTTTTGCCGCTCCTTAAGTCTTTGGCTTCCACCGTGGCGGCTTCCAAAAGCACTAGCCTTCTGGTCATTTAGTTGATTTCTCCTCCGATGAAGACCTTACCTATTGTGGAATGTTTTTCCTTTATGAATCCACCATTGCGGCTCTTGATTCTGCTATCGCTCTGATGATTAGTCTTGCGAAGCTCCGATACAGATGTCTCGACGGTTAGCTTAGTGGTTTTGCCACCCGATGTATAAGTACTCCACCCTCTGATGCATGTCGGCCCTCTAGTCACATGTCTATAACCTTATTCTCATCCGTTGTTGCGACTGTGCAAAGCACTTGGCTTTTGATGTCGATGTCTTTCTGATTTCCGATTGGAAGTTTTCCCGCCCACAGCTTAGGTCATAACTCTTCTGACTCCGATAAGCCTACGTGTTTTTGCGGTACCCGTCTCCTGTTAAGACCCGCTTATGCAGCTGTGAATGAGTTTACCCTACCAAGGTTAGCATCTTAATCCGCTGATGAGTTCTTCATTTTCCATCATCGGATATTTCTTTCAAACCCGTAGGTAGACGAGGTGGTGGTGTTGGCGTTTGTGAAATTTCTTATAACAGTCATGCACATGATCTTTCTTGTTGAGTAGTTGTTTTGGTTGATATAATTTGATGTTTTGTTTTAGAATGCAATCACAATGAATGATGCACATTGATTTATTGCAGGTGGACTCAAGGGACTGTTGAGATGACCACGGCGCGAAGGCATAGCTGGACAGTTTTGACAAAGATCGAACCGAAACCAGTAGGATCGCAAGGAGGACAAGCGAAGCAGAAGGAAAAGATCAATAGTGACAAAGGACCAGACCTGAAATATGTCAGTTACTAAACAGATCATGACAGCACACAGAAAAGATAAAAGTAGGGATCTGAGGCGTTTTGAGAGACCGAAAGTTCAAACGTTTGGGAGGGCATCCCAAGCAGTCAACTGTTAGTTTAAATATTTGAAAGTTAGAATTGACAGGGGCTTTTTCCCAGTTAGACATGTAAAGAGATATTGTAAGAAGAACTACTTTTTTTTGCAATAAATAATTATTGTTTGCCTGTCGGAGAAAGTTTGGTGGGACGTTCAAATGCTATGCTATGGATTGGTGAAAGATGAACTATTTTGTTTTTCTAGTTTTGTCTATTAACTGTGAGATCGTTCTAACTCTTAGAGCCTATGTTCTTGTTTGAATGATTTCTGGTTTATTCTGTGAAAATACCACCATGAGTAATGCATGTTGTTGATATACAATTGGCTATCTGATTGTCTAAATATCTTTAATCATTCATGTGTTGTAGGAAGGAATATTAGCTATCTATAATTTCACTTTATAATGCATGCACAATACACATTACTCATAAATAAGTTACAAGTTGGCTCCCCGGGGATAGATAGATAGATAGATAGATAGTTTTACTTTATTGTTGCATATGTGATTTAGATGCTTATGAGTTCTAAGACGAGAGGTAAGAACCTGTGCATCACATTGTGACTACTCCTTGCATCCTTTCTCACCCTACATGGTTAATTAGGCATGTGCATATCATACTTTAAGTCAAAAAATACAAAAAATACACACGGTGGACCGGGCCACAACCGGTAAAACCTTTATTTTTTTTGTTACTTGACCTACGGTAGCCGGACCGCAAACCGGATGGATTCCCTATTCCAAACAATAACGGGCTAGTTGGGAACGTTGAGTGGGGAGAATCCCTTGCTGTTGTTTCCTGCGAATTTCCAGGCCTCAACAGAATCATATTTTCACATGATATCATAGCTCTTTGGAGATGAAAATCAAATCCAGAGTGTTTGAGTTTTTGTTTAGGGATTTTTCGAGAAACGCTTTTTGAGTGTTTGCATTGTAGGTAGAACCAGTGTTTCTGTCACTCAACGCGCAAGATGAAATGGATTAGAATCATGTATTTCTTACTCCATTCAAATATTTAGAATGGAATTACAAAATGGTGATCCAACTGAGGTTGAAAGTCTTGTACAGAGTCACCATGGGGACTAAGGGCGAACCCAACTCCTTTGTGGATAAATTGAAGTAGTTGAACAGATTGGATGAGGCATTCGGCATGCTTTTTCTCATTATTTATAGGGGCCTTCTCTTACACATATATAGTCTTGCAAAAATGGGAATACTGACGAGATGAGAGGCCACCAGCCCGAAAATGAGTTGATCTCACTGAGCCTAACTCACTTTGAGAGGATCTAGGACTTCTTCACCAAGTTCAAATTATTGGTGCTTCAACTGAAACAATGTGGAATCAAGAATAAATAAGAGAAACTAATTATTTCTATCCTTTTTAAGCTAGGTTCTAAGTATTATTTTTCTATCTCTACATTCCACTCTAGCAAGCTCACAACTTGAAATTGGAGTATGCCTCCACTGACAGACTTCGTGGACTCTTTGACTCAGGAACAAGATAATAAAGTGCAAATGGGTACCATAAAATCTAGTAAGGATCAAGCCCTTACTGCAGGATTTTCAAATATATTCAAAGGAAAAAATAAACCCAAGGATTCGAAGCAGCAAAGAGTGAAGGACAAGAAGCATTCAGATACAGAAATCTCAAGTTCAACTCATGAGGATTCAAAAGAAAAGAGGATGAAGAGTACGAGAGAAAATCCCAAATATTATTATTGCAGAGCTTCACATAATGAAAAATATTTCTTCATAAAGATGATGGACATCATAACTGATCTCCTTAAGGAGAATAATACTGATGTTCCAGATTTTGCAAGAAGATGGGAGCGCAAGCCCTCCTTGGAGTAAGAAGATGGTAAGCCCTTGTATTCTTTGGGTGAAAGGGAGAAAAACATTTCTCATGCCTTTGTTTTAGATGTATTTGTTTTTTATTTAGAATCCAATATATCATAATCTGAACCCTCCATCCCCTCCTTCGAATAAACCCTGAACATTTCACCAAAGTTTCCTCCAAAAACTAGTCATTTTTCACTAGTTTCTCACTTGTCTTCTGAAAGATCTTTCCCACTCCATTCATATCCTTCCTATTCTGATTATGAAGGTGATATACAATATTATATGTAGGTTATGGCATTCATATACTCATTTACCCAACCATTTTATTCCCAAAATACCCAACAACCCTCAAGTTTGCTAGTTGGAAAATCTCAAAATTACCTTGTTTCCAATACTATGGCACTTATGTATGTTGTTTTTATTTCTTGCATATCATTCATTGGTTGGAAAATATTGTCATTGGAATTCATGGGAATGTTGCTCCACATTTATGGACTTGATCTCACCACCTATGGTTCAGATTTCAAATCTGTATACCATCCAAGTTTGCTCAACTTTCAGTGTGATCTAGTTTCCCACTCTTTTCCCACTATGGACCCATTATCTCATTGGGACACTATACCTATGATATTTTATATAGTATATGACATATATTATGATATTTTAAAAATTCATAACCTTTGTTACATAGTTATGAAGGTGATTAATCAAATTGGGAAGAAGATTCATGGTTTAATTCATATATTGAAGCTACACATCAGACTTATTTTATTGACTGTTTTTATGCTCTTAGGGAAAGGGTTTACAGAGACATTTTTTCCATTATTGATTATTCTTCTAGAATAGAGTATGTTTGAATAATAAAAAAATTCTTAGGATTATCCTCCATCATCAAATTATTACCTTTAAGGGGCCTCTCCAAATGTTCTTTGTCTACAACACATTGATGCATTGATGCATGATCTTGGCATCCACAACATCTTCACCAAGTCCATCACCAAGAAGTTGTTCTTTCATCTCATTCAAGTGAAGAAGTGGAACTTTTGAAGAAATTTTTATCATCTATGTGTCATTTCCATTTTAGGGGAGAGGTTTTGTTCCAATGAGGTTTTCCTCCTTACCTCGGTTATATGGACTAATAAATTTTGTTTGTAAGAGGTGACTTGAGCCTTAGTTTCCAAGGCCTCAATAAAAATTTGGTTTAAGATGTAATAAGTTAGGCTTGAGGGGGGTTGTTAGAGAACTAATTCACCTTAGTACCATGATCATACACCTAGGATACCTTTCATTAAATTTTATGTTATGTTATATAGTCCAAAACTTAGGCTATGTTTATCATTTACTGATAGTTCAGGTGCTCCACCTTGATCATTCTCATTATTGAGGCACTCTAATTTGATCATTATGATAGTCCAGATGCCATTATTTATTATAGTTATTCTTTTTGCACTTCCCATCCCTTAAATCAGGGAACATCTTTGAGCATGGGTGTTATTGCATGTATTTGTTGATTTTTGGCCTTCCTTGGGCATTTATTACCTCTTAGAGCCTCTCCCACTCACACATGTTCTCACCAAGACCTATCCTACCCTCATTTGTGAGCCATAATTCTCCATCCATGTTCACACTAGCATTTTTTGTTTTTAGGGATGGTTTGGGAGTTGATTGGTCCACCTAGGGGGGGTTTGGGTCAAATCCTATCCTGACACATGTATGCATTCAGATCGCCTCCATAGATAAAAAAATTCTCAAAATTTATTATAAATATGTACCACACATATCTACAAGTTGTAAAATAATAAAAACATCAGTTATTGGCACCATCTATGTGTGTTATTTTTCTCTCTTTTACTGTTTTCTTGCATATTTTATGAATAACTTAAATTTTGAATATTCCCTTAGCTCCTAGATATTGGTTTGGATCATATTTTCATATCGTATCATAGCTCTTTGGATATTCAAATCAAATTCAGAGTGTTTGAGTTGTTGTTTAGGGAATTTTCTAAAAAACGTTTTGAGTGTTTGCCTTGCAGGTAGAACCAGTGTTTCTATCACTCAATGCACAAGCATAATGGTGCATACTACTGTATTTCTTATTTCATTCAAATATTTCAAATGGAAGGATGAAATGGTGATCCAACTGAGGTTGAAATTGTTGTACAGATTCACCATGGGGATTGAGGTCGAGCCCAACTCAGCTGTGGAGAAATTGAAGTACTTCAACATATTGGATGAGGCATTTAGGATTCTTTGTCTTAGTATTTCGAGGGATCTTCTCTTCCACGTAGATAGTGTTGGCACACCCAATGAATGTTTTCTCAATCTTGAGTCATTGTTTGGGAAGACTAATGAGATGAGAGGCCACCAGCTCAAAAATGAGTTGATCTCACTAAGCCCAACTCACTTTGAGATGATTTGTGTCTTCTTGACCCAATTCAAATCGTTGGTGCCTCTGCTCAAACAATATGGCATCAAGAAGAAACAATATAAACTGATCTTGTCTATCCTTTCGAAGCTAGGTCCTGAGTATTCGGTGTTTGTCTTAACATTCCACTCTAGCAAGATCGCAACTCAAAATTGGAAGATGCCTTTGAATACGGAACAAGAAAATATAGTGAGAATGGGTACCATCAAATCTAGTAAGGATCAATTCATTGATGGAAGAGTTGTGAATACAACCAAAGGAAAGAATAAATCCAAGAATTTGAAGCAACAAAGAGTGAAGGAGAAGAAGAATTTGGATACATAAAGTCAAGTTCAATTGATGAGGATTCGAAATCCAAGAGGATGAAGAGTAGGAGAGAAGCCCAAATTTGATTATTGTATAGATTCACATAATGAAAAATATTTCTTCAGAAAGAATATGGACATAATGACCAAGGTGCTTGAGGAGAACAATATTGATGTTCTATATTTTGCAAGAAGAGGGGAGAGCAAGCTGAAAGAAGATGGTAAGCACTTGTATGATTTGGGTGCAAGGAAGAAACCCATTTCTTATGTCTCTGTTTAAGATGTATTTTTTCTGATCTACAGTATGATAAATCAGAGTCTGAATCCTCCATCCCTTCCATGGAAGAAACCCCAAATAGTTCACCAAAGTTTCCTCAAAAAACTAGTCCTTTTTCACTAGTTTCCGACTTGTATCCTAAAAGATATTTGCCAGTCCATTATCCTTCCTATTCTGATTCTGAAGGTGATATACAATATGATATGCAGGTTATTACATTCACAAAATCATTTTCTCAACCATTTGATGCCCAAAAGACCCAACAACCCTCAAGTTTTCTGGTTGGAAAATCTCAAAATTGGCTTGCTTCCAATACTATGTCACTTATATATGTTGTTCTTATGTCTTGCATATCATTCATTGGTTGGACAGTCATGTCATTTTCCTTCATGGGAATATTTTTCCACATGTCTGGATTTGATATCAACACCTATGGCTCAGATTTCAAATATCCATACCATCCAAGTTCACTCAACTGTCAGTGTGACATAGTTTCCCACTCTTTTCCCACTATGGATCCATTCACTCATGGAGACATTATACCTATGATATTTTATGTTTTATATGACATCTATTATGATATTTCAGAACCTCCTAACTTTTTTTTACATATTTATGAAGGGGCTTCATCAAATTGGAAAGAAGATTCATGGTTTAATTCATGATATGGTAGTTGCACATGAGGTTGATTTTGTTGATTGTTTTCATTCTCTCTGGGAAAGAGTTTTCAAAGATATTTTTTCCATTATTGATTATGCTTCAATATCATAGAATGGTTGCATCATAAATATTTCTTATGATTCTCCTCCATCAACAAATGATGAACTTCAAGGGGCCTCTCCACATGTTCTTTGTCTACAAGACATTGATGAATTGATGCATGATGTTGTCATCCACAACATATTCACCAATTCCATCACCAAGAAGTTGTTCTTTCAGCTCATTGAAGTGAAGAAGTGGACCTGTTGAATACATTTTGATTATCTCTATTTCATGTTCATTTTAGAGAGGAGGTTTTGTTACCATGAGGTTTTCCTCCTTACCTCAGTTATATGGACTAATAAATTTTTGTTGTAAGAGGTGACTTGAGCCTTACTTGCCAAGGCCTCAATAATCATTTGTTTTAAGCTGTACTAATTTAGGATTAAGGCGGATGAGGGGAGGGTTCTAGAGAAATAATCCACCTTGTTACCATGATCATACACCTAGGATACCTTTCATTAGATTTTATTTTATGTTATATGGTCCAAAATGTAGGCTATGTTGATCATTTACTAATAGTTCAGGCGCTCCACCTTAATCATTCTGATAGTTGAGGTGCTCTACTTTGATCATTATGACAGTATAGATTCCCTCATTGATGATATTTAGTCTTGGTGCACTCCCCATACCTTAAATCAAGGAACTTGTTTGATGATATTTTCCCTTCCTTAGGCAATTATTTCCTTCTAGAGCCTCTCCCACTAACACATGTGCTCACCCATGTCTATCCTTCCAACATTTATTATCCAGGATGCTCCAACCATGTTCAAACTAGAATTCATGGTTGTTTGGGATGGTTTGGAAGCTAATTGGTCCAATTAGGGGGGTTTTGGGGTCCAATCCTATCCTGAGACATGTATGCATCCATATGGCCTCCATAGGCTAGTGATTTTCTCCCAATGTATTATAAATATGTACCACACATATCTACAATTTGTACAGTAATAGAAACATCAGTTATTGGCACCATCTATCTGTGTTATTTTGCTCTCTTTTATTGTTTTCTTGCATATTTTATGAATAACTTAGATTGTGAATATTTCCTTAGCTCCTAGATATTGATGTGAATCATATTTTCACATGGTATCATAGTATTTGGAGCTTCAAATTAAATCTAGGGTGTTTGAGTTGTTGTTTAGGCATATTCCATAAAAAAAATTAAGTGTTTGCATTGCGGGTAGAAAAGTATTTATGTCACTCAATGCATAAGTATAAATGGAGCAGAATCATGTATTTATTAATACATTGAAATATTTAGAATGGAAGACCGAAATCATGATCTCACTAAGGTTGAAAGGCATGTACAACATCACCATGGGGACTAAGGTTAAACCCAACTCTGTTGTGGAGAAATCAAAGTACTTCAACACATTGTATGAGGCATTCCAGATGCTTTATCTTAGAATTTCAAGGGATATTCTCTTCCATGTAAATAGTATTGGAAAAACCAATGAATTTTTTCTCAATCTTGAGTCATTGTTTGGGAATACTGATGAGATGAGAGGCCACCAGATTGAAAATGAGTTGATCTCACTTAGCCCAACTCACTTTGGGATGATCCAATACTTCTTCACCAAGTTTAAATCATTGATGCTTCAATTGAAACAATATGGAATAAAAAAGAAATAAGAGAAACTGATCTTGTCTATCCTTTTGAAGCTAGGGCCCGAGTATTTTGTGTTTGTCTCACAATTTCATTCTAGAAAGCTCACAGTTCAAAATTGGATGATGCTTCCACTAACATACTTCATGGAGTCTTTGACTCAGGAACAAGACAAGATAGTGCAAATGGGTACCATCAAATCTAGTAAGTATCAAGACCTTTTTGTAGGAGTTTCAAATATTAACAAAGGAAAGAATAAAGCCAAGGATTTGAAGCAGAAAAGAGTGAAGGAGAAGAAGCATTGAGATATAGAAAGATCAAGTTCAACTAATGAGGATTCGAAAGCCAAGAGGATGAAGAGTAGGAGAGAGAATAAAAAATGATATTATTACAGAGGTTCACATTATGAAAAATCTTGCTTCAGAATATGGACATCTTGAACAAGCTCCTTGAGAAGAACAATATTGATGTTCTAGATTTCACAATAAGAGGGGAGCGCAAGCCCTCCTTGGAGCAAGAAGATGGTAAGCACTTGTATGATTTTGGTGTAAGGGAGAAATAAATTTCTCATGTCTCTATTTCATATGTATTTGTTTCTGATTTACAGTCTGATATATCAGAATCTGAATCCTTCATCCCTTCCTTGGAAGAAACCCCAAACAATTCACCAAAGTTTCCTCCAAAAACCAGTCATTTTTCACTAGTTTTTGACTTGTATTATGAAATCTCTTTCTCGGTCCATTCAAATCCTTCCTATTATAATTATGGAGGTAATATATAGTATTATATGGAGTTTATTACAGTCATACACTCATTTCCCCAACTATTTTATGCCCAAAATATCCAACAACCCTCAAGTTTTCTTGTTGGAAAATCTCAAAATTGCCTTGCTTCCAATACTATGTCACTTGTGTATGTTGTTCTTATGTCTTGCATGTCATTCATTGGTTGGATAGTCATGTAATTGGAATTCATGGTACCTTTTTTCCACATGTATGTATTTGATATCACCACCTATGGTTCAGATTTCAAATCTCCAGACAATCCAAGTTCGCTCAACTGTCAGTGTGATCTAGTTTCCCACTCTTTTCCCACTATAGACCCATTCGCTCATGGAGACACTATACCTTTGATATTTTCAGTTTTATATGGAATATATTTTGTTATTTCAGAACCTCGTGATATGTTTTACATAGTTATGAATGTGATTCATCAAATTGGAAAGAAGATTCATGGTTTAATTCATGATGTGGCAACTACACATGAGGCTGATTTTGTTGAGTATTTTGATGCTCTTTGGGAAGGAGTTTGTAGATATATTTTTTCAATTATTGATTATGATTCTAGATCAAAGTATGGTTGCATCAAAAATAATTCTTATTATGATCCTCCATCAACAAATGACAACCTTGAAGGGGACTCTCCACATGTTCTTTGTCTACAACACATTGACACATTGATGCATGATCTTCGCATCCACAACATATTCACCAAGTCCATCAGCAAGAAGTTGTTCTTTCAGCTCATTCAAGTGAGAAGAGGACCTGTGGATGAAATTTTGATAATATTCATTTCATGTCAATTTTAGAGGGTATTTTTTGTTCCCATGAGGTTTTCATCCTTACCTTATTTATATGGACTAATAAATTTTTGTTGTAAGAAGTGACTTGAGCCTTAGTTGGCAAGGCCTAAATAATAATTTGGGTTAAGTTGTACCAAGTTATGATTAAGGGGGGGGGTGTTAGATAAATAATTCACCTTAGTATCATGATGATAAACCTAGGATACCTTTCATTAGCTTTTATGCTATGTTATAAGGTCCAAAATGTAGGCTATGTTGATCATTTATTGACAGTTGAAGTACTCCACCTTGATCATTCTGAAAGTTGAGGAAATCTACTTTGATGATTTTGACAGAATAGATTCTCTCATTGATGACAGTTAGTCTTGGTGTGCTCCCCATCCCTTAAATTAGGGAACCCTTTTGACCATGGGTGTTAGTTCATGTATTTGGTGATTGTTGGCCTTCCTTGGGAATTTATTTCCTCCTAGAGCCTCTCCCATTCACACATGTTCTCACCCACTCCTATCCTGCCCTCATTTATGATCCAACATGATCTATCCATGTTCACACTATCATTCGTGATTGTTTTGGATGGTTTGGCAGTTGATTGGTATACCTAGGGGGGTTTTGGGGTCAAATCCTAACCTAACACATGTATACATCTAGATGGAATCCATAGGATAAAAAATTTCTCCCAATGTATTATAAATATGTATGACACATATCTAAAAGTTTTACGGTAATAGAAACATCAGTGATTGGCACCATCTATGTGTGCTATTTTTCTCTCTTTTACTGTTTTCTTGCATATTTTTGTGAATAAAATAGATTGTGAATATTCCCTTAGCTCCTAGATATTGGTGTGAATCATAGTTTCACAACTTCAATATTGATTTAGTGGGGTTCCTAAATTTGTGGCATTGAATTGGAGAGAACATCGGGCCACTATGTTGAATATTGTAACTTCAAAGGATATTCTAAATGTATTTTTATTGATGTAAACCAAGGGAGATGTTATTATTCCTCCAGCAGGGTGTTACTATTGTATTTGGTCATCATATATTCATGAGTTAAATCCTCCATTGCAAGTCGGTTCAATAGTACCCTAATGAATATAATACAATATTGTATTGAGTCTTCCTATGTAAAGTCGACCCACTTAGTTAAGTGGGGACTACTTGTTAGGTTAAAAGTCAAGTGACGAAAATAGTATAAATAGAGGAGATGTGTTCCTCATTTGATAATACACTCATTTCTGTACAATGCATATGAGAGCGAGAGAGATATATCTACTCGAGGGAGGCACACCTAACTAGGGTTGTGTCTTTTAATTTTTATACATCTTATACAGATGAATTTTTGTTGGGTTTTCTTCTCCATGATGGTTTCCCGGGATAAATATTTGTGTTCGTTTGTGTGGTTGTGCTTATCTATGTTTCAATGATTCTTTTTCTTATGGTTATGCTGTTATGATGCTAAATTTCGTAAGATATGATATAACCATTAAAAACTTAACATGGTATCAGAGCTACCCTAAAAGAATTATTTGTGCAGCCGAAACAGTGCTACAACTACAACTATTGAATATTAGAGTTTCATGCTTGAAAACCCTAAAAGACTAAAACTAGTCATTTTGGGACATTCGCTGTATCTCAAGATTGGAGAACACTTGGGAGCCGAGCCTTTTACTGGTCGAAGATAAATTCCTGATGTACCCTATGTAAACATTTTAGCTTCATATTCTATATAATCTAGGGGATATGATTCCTCCAAATCAGGGTTCCAATCTCTCCCAGGACTCAGCCTTAAACACGGGACCTGGGGAGAATTGATATATATCGCAATAAAAAGGTCCAAATGAAATTTACCAATATATTACAAATAGGGCATGGACTGTGTTTTCTTTGGTAAAATTTTAGACTCCAAAAATGAAACAGTGATATGTGGAAGTCCGTATAAGTTCGTTATGTTGAACAATCCTGAAATTAGTCACCTTGGGAAAATTCACATAAGTCCCAATTGGTGAAACCAATTCTACTCTAACATGTGGTGTTGGAAATAAGACAGAACTGACTACCTCATTCTGAAGTGTCATACACATAAGAGAAGTACTTTCTAATATACCACATAAACAATATCAGGAAATTTTGGAGAATAAATTGAAGAAAACTAGGGCATCAGATATTTTGTAGTTCTGATCACAGTTGGGAAAATGAGTATGTTGCTAAGCTCGCCTTGAGGAGGTGAATATTTCTATCCAAATAGATTTGACAGATACCTAATTTGAAAAATTAGGTTTTCTCTATCAAACCCTAGGTCCACCAGAAGCAACATTCCATAAAATCTTTCAAGCAAACATGAGATCAAAGAAATCTCATTGGTCAAAGAACAAGCTACATATCCAGAAGGAGATGAAGACAAAGCACAAGAATGAGTCTTCCAAACAAATAAATATAAGTATTTGAACTGTATTTCCAGTATATGTTGTGTATTATGCATGATCGAATGTTTGCATTAATGACATCATACTAGTAATATGCATGCCATGGGTAAGTATCCCGTGGTACTATACAACACTCCATTGCTACTTATCTAGAATCAAACCTCTTTGCTGATGTTGGTCATATTTATCATCATTAAATAAGTCCTGAAGCATTTAATTTATCAATCCGAGGAGTTCGTAGACTTACAAAGCACATGTAAAATATATGCAGGACTGAAGCAGAGCTAATGTAGTCTAACCTCCCTTGAGCTGAGACTAATCTAACAGAACCCCCCTTCCAGCTGAAACACACAATTGCTAATCTAATTATTAAATATGAAACACACCTTTGAAATTGAATTGCTGAAATACACGACTTGAAATGAATTTTGCGTGAAAATAGACTAACTAATAAAGCAAGAAATTGCATAAAGGAAAAACAAAATGTGAAGAGAAACAAGACAAATCATGTGAGCTCACACCAACAATAAATCAATCTTGCATTACAATGATCAAATCAACTTTATGACAAAAATAATGAAAGCATGAAAATTACAACTATGAACCAAAGCTAAGAATCCCCCTCTCCAAATTACAAAGTCAAGACTAACTTCTACAATCTAAGACTAATCAAGACTAATAAAAAACTACCCTCATGGAGAGAGAGAGAGAGAACTCTCTTTTATACATGAGAGCCTTTAAAAGAAGACAGGCATCTCATAAATGAAAATCCACTATTCTCTCAACCAATTTCCCATTATTACAAATTATGATCCCTTTAAATCCTCACACATATATCTCATAAATATCGAATAAGGTATAATATCCAAATCTCCATGATCTCCTTGGAATAGGATTTGAATAATTATCTCCTTGAAATGGTGCAGGAGATATTAGAGAAGTCTCTTGAATTAATCCTTCACATATTCCTACATAATACAAAGCTCATCCATACTTGAGATATTAATGAAAAACATTTTAATATCTAACATTTAATCATAAATTCACTTATTATACTAAAATGAAGAAAGTGGAAAATAATAAGGTGAAACCAACATATATGTAAGTAAATGGTGTAATGAAAGGTTAATGGGATGATGAAATGTGAAGAATAGAGAAAGGTAAAGTGGATAAAAATATGACATTTCTGAGTCCCAACATCCTCCCCAACTGAACTTGTTGCATGTCCTCATGCAACCTTGCATGGATATTCTTGAGAACTTTTGGCATCTGAACTATGGATTTGATTGATAATGTCTTTTTAAAAATGAATGTTTCTAGGGTGTGAGATACATGAGTAACGGGTGACATTTTCTTATGGTTGGTTCTTGCATGACAACCATGAATACAAAGAATGTTGGTTCTTGTGTTAACAACATTCATTTCGTTATCTATTTTCTAGCTGCAATAATAATTTAACCATACATTCACTGGAAATGATAAGTTATCAATGTTCATAGAAAACATAACTATGAATAAGAATAGCCTTTTCTTTATCTTTCTGAATCATGCCAATATGTATATCAATGCTTATGAAGCAAAGTGTGACAAAGTGTCGTTGGAAAAGAAATGTTGATGAATGGGAAATGAGATGAAAAATGGGATGATGGTAGTGAATATGTAGTAAATATAGTCCCCCGCCCCCCCACACCCACCACCACCCCCACCTCAACTAAATTGGTTGTATGTCCCCATGCAACTTAGTGCAAGTCATGGAAGTGAAAAAGAAATGGAGCACGATGAGGTTTCCAAATTATTTATGGCTAGAAGTTAGGGAATTAATTGATTAAAGTTTAGAAGATAACATACATCCACTTACCCAAAATGGTGATGAACTATGCAATAGGAATATGGCTAATGCAGTTGTTGGACCATGGAAGATGTTACTATTGTAGGATCATGTGAAAGGTGACTGTTGTTGTAGTTGCAACTGTTGTAACTGAAACTATTGTAACTGCTGAATCAGATAATGTGAAGTGAAGGGATCTGAATTCTTGCTGATAAATCATGGAAAAGAGGGAGTCTAAAAGAGGTACTGTAGTACTCTCATATAGCTGAAGCGGTGCTATTGTAACTGCTGAGGGAGTCATGAAAAAGTGTATAGTATTCACCTGCTACAAACCTGATGGTTCAATTCTAATCATGCGAATGCATGTTTCGATGTCGAGAATGAAGAGAAATCATTGGATTACTAGCCATTGATGAATGTCATTAACCAATGCAAGGAAAATTACCATTGATGTAAATGAGTGCCAAGATACCCGAGTACATCTTACAAAGTGTGAATGGATGTGTTGATGTCAAGCCACTTGCAAGATCTGACGATCAAGGGACATTGATGTATTCCCATGATTTTTAGCAAGAGAGCTTGCCATTAAGGCATGCAAGCCTCTAGGTACTAAAAATGGACTCTAGTCTATATCCCATATAAGGTATTGAGGTATATGGGGCAAGAATTGTTGAAAGGTGGGCCTTAAGGAATCCAACATCAATCAACGTGATTTTTTACAAAAATATTGGTAGGACTATAAGAAATATCTCCGATAGAAACAGGGTTTATTGTAAGGAAATCAAGGAAATGTAATCATGGAAAGGGAATTGATTGGTTTTATTCAGAAGGAAAAATGAAATGGGAAAAGAAGGAAAATGATGTATGCAACTTAGAAAGATAGGTGTGTGTGAATTCACAACGGATAAGGTAATGAAAAGTGGACTTCAACCTGGACGCTTGAAGGAAAAATGGGGGTAAACATTCATGAATCAAATGGGTTTATGAATGGTTTATGTGTAACAACTAATGTCATGATGTTTATGAGAAAACGTCATGACTAACAGCTCCTTCAGGCTATCTATCAAAGCATGTTTCTCAAAAATTTTATGATTCTTGAAAAATCACTTCAGCAGCAAAATGCGATAGTTTGTGAACCTGAAAAAGCTTAGTACAAATCTTGCAATTGAACTTGTGAGATAATTGTAAAATGTAAAAGGGAAATAATAAGTACAAATGTGTGCTATACAGAAAGAATATCAAATGCAGTTTTACCTGTTGCACATGCTGGTTTCATGTGTGATTGCTGTCAACGTGACTTTAAGAAAAACAATTCCGCATTAATCATAAAAGCATGTTTTGATTATTTTTTCCAGGAATGATTAAAATGTCCATTTGAAATTTATACTTTTACCATGGTTGGATTTTTATAGTTTGATAATTTTATGATTTTTATTGTTTTTGTTTTCCCACAAAAAGAAATTTAAAAATGATGCAAAAGGAAAGATGTCAAACAAAATACTCAAAATCAAAGAACTGATAGATCTGCAGATCTGCATGCCGTCACATCCTCAAAGCTTCTAACGACACTACGTGTCTTAGCTTCATCAAATATTCCCATGTGCAACAGTTTGCTGATACTTGTCACTAAGGTTCTAGAATATTAGACATGTTTATTGTCCAATTTATCCCAACAATTAGCTGCATTAATTTTGATTGTTTTTCTGCATAATAAGACCTGTACATCATCAAACATATTGAATCTTGAGAGCATAAAATCATCTACAATAAATATCAATTTGGAAGTAAACACAAACACTGATCCTGAATAGAGAAACATGATTCCACAAAAACACATCAATCATAATTGTCGAGAGCATATATATGTTATGAAAAATTTATTATCTCATCCCTCCAAATTAGTCCGTTCTACCATCAAAAGTTGACAATTTTCGATGTCAATGAACCAGTGTCTATGCTTGATTTTCATCATTCTGTCTGAATGATGAAAACCAGGAATATAGTGAATATAGTTCCTAGTTCCGTTGCTTGACCAACATGTGGCTGTAACTATATTTTTTCATATCAAAATAGAAAATAAACTACATGGAAAATATGATCAATCAGGTTAGAGGACTCATAAATATTCATGTCTCAATTTTTCCTGCGGTCGCATCTCAAATTTTAGAACTGGTTTTGGCTAAGATGGAATGTGCGTGCCAGTGTTTAGTTAGGGATCGTTGCATAGAGCATGGAGATATGTACCAAGATAATTTCATTGAGAGGATGATGTGGCTATTATATAAGATGTGTTTTCCAGCTCGTAAAACATTGAAGAAGAGTTCTGTAAAGGTTCTTGCAACACACTAAAACTTCGTGCATTCATCGTGCAATCAGTGATTCACCATTTCTGCAATTGTACCTATGATCATACCACAAATTTTACATTCCTTCCCAACTGATCTATCAACATACAAACTATTGGTGTCAGACGTAAAGTGGTGATAACCTTATATATTTCAGAACTTGTAAGCTAGTGGACAAGATTATGGACCAGGTGTGCCATTGACCTTTGAAATATTTATGTGCATACCACCAGAACATCCATCGTTCTCATCACCACTGACTCTATCACCATCATATCTCCACCATTTGGAAGACATTGTTTACTTCCCATATCATCGTCATAGTTCAAATTGGAAAAAAAAATCGTGCATGTGAGAATAGCGATCATTCAACCTTTCTATCTAGTTGTAATCAATATTTTTTTATCCTGTATGGTAATGTTGGATTATGTATCCACAATGGAAAAAAAATCAGTTATGTTTTTATCTATAGTGGATATTTGACTATAATAATTGTAGAAGAACGTTCGTTTGATTGATTAGGCTTGATTATAGAGAATTGCCACCACTTTCTCCCTCTAGAATGAATTGAAACTATAATAATGAAGCCTAAATTACATAGGCTCGACTACTTAAACAAGTCTTACCGTGGATGTAAAACGACCAGCTCATAGATAAACTCTTACTATGATTGGTCATGTCCTGCTACGTTTTATTTTGGGACCTGATATACCATTTTTTGATGGCAATGGAGGATCCGTAAACTGGGGCTTATGCAGGCTATGGACTATTTTGTGGTAGTAGAACGCTTTCTAATTCTCCAGGAATAACAAGGAAAATTGAATATCCCATTTGGGTGTGATTATGACAAGTGTTGCCCAGAAATTATTTTGTCATTGGTGGATAATTTGTGATGAGCCCATCAATGTAGGCCAATTGTACATAGGAGTTGATTTCCAATGTTAGATTTGAGAGATAATTGAAGGCTTAAAGAGAAAAACTTATTTTTGAGAAAAGAGATAAAAACTGACATGTTATGAAGGTGCATTCGCTGGACAACATTTGTGCTCCCTGAAATAAAAGAATTAGAAGTCGAGAAAACCAAACTTCTTCTTAATGTTATAGTGTCAGTAAATTCTTTGATGTTATTGATGAGTGAAAGGTCATTTCTGGATAATCAAAGAAGGAGCTATTCTCCCCCAAGCTGTTCGAATGCATCGCTTGGTCAGTGATAAGATTGCATTAAATAACCACCGTGTTCTGAGGGATAAGCCTAGCCAATGGATATTTTCTCGAGAAATCAAATTTGGAAAAGTGCAATGAGAGCAAGAATAGCATGACAACTAGAAACAATATCTCTAATACAGCAAATTAAGATTTCCAATATAATTATGGAAGAGATGAATTCCTAAGAATATTGTGGTAAATCAAATTGATGCCTACTCAAAGGATAGATGGGTTTTAGTCTTACAACCTCTGGCAGGAAAATCTCTTTATTTAGTTGAATGTAAAATTATTAGAAGTGGATCGCAGAAGTTGCGTTAAATGATTATTATGATTGCAATCATATAGGTCATATTTTTTTCTCTTTCGGGCTATAGGTCTAAAAATGGATTCGCTTACCGCGTCTCTCCCTCTCAACGTGCACTCATTTAAAACTTATCAGCGCCAGTATTCAAAAATTTTGTGAAAATTTTGACTGTCTATTGCCTTAGTATCAATATGGAAAGCATGGGAATTTAGCCAGCAATCACAGAAAACCATAAGCTAGAGAGTTGAGCGATGAAAAACAACAGATTTGAATCTCGTCTTGCATAAAATTCCAAATTGCTTATGTTGTTTACTTGTTCAATCAAAGCTTATGCGGTGGTTTCAGTACATTTTAAAATTTATTTTATTTGATTGTGGGTGCAAGCTTAATTTCCGGGTATTTATAGGATGAAGGACAAAGGTGTTGCACCTAGAAATTCCACATTGCCTACCATCTTTCTTTGAAATTCCACATTACCCTTTTGCCTCTTGGAGAGCCTGAACTAAGATGATTTGGCTTCCTTTTTCCCATATATTGGAGGGTTAGTTCCTTTCTCCCTTTTACACAAAGCACTGATGATGCTGCCTACTATGGATTAAAGAGAGCCGATGCCCCCTTTCTTTGACAGAAAGTTAGGTCAACACACATGCCCTTTTTTCTAGGAGCGTTGATAGTCCAAAAAGAGGGAAAAGGAAGGTTCTAAAAGCTTCCGTATAGAATCCTTCATGGAGTCAGTTCCTACATGCTTGAGAGAGGTGGAATTCACTTCCGTCACATGTGGGGATCACATCCTATCCGTTTCCCAAGTCAATCTCATGTGTTTTGGGCCTATAAATGAAGCCTTCATGATGTGAGTGGAGGAGGCCAAGAAAAGTACCCTTATGTTGTTGGATTGAAGTTTGAATTAGAGGAAAGATAGAGGTGGCTTGTATGTGGAGAGATCTTCATAGCTGTAAAGGATTGTAGATATTATTGTAGAGATCGAAGCCATCAACATCAAGGCTTGGTTGTACTTCTCTCTCTTTCATAATTAATACAAAGTGTTCCCCTTTCCTATATTTGATGTGTTGTTAATTTCAATTGAATATTATTAGAATCCTTGATCACTGATATGAAGAATTAGTTTATCATGATACTCTCACTTTGCATGTTTGTCTCTTGATCTGTTTTACAGGTATTGGATATTGTATTGCAAAGAACTTCTAGAGCAAAGACGAAGAGATCCATATTTGAGGTATGATGTTATTTCATGTCGTTAATTAATTACTTAAGGAAATGATATACTGTTGTTATTTTTTGTTCTATACTTGTACGTTACAGGGTAGAGGAACAAACAGTGTTTGCACTGATTGCATAATTCCTGATAACAAAATAGACGAATCCACTAGGAATAGTAATTCAATGATATTTGGGGAAGATCCAATCAAATCTACAATATTTGGTAACCATTCCACCTATGAAGTTTATTCTCTCTCCTTTTAGTCATTTCAGTTGATAAGGTAAGCCATTCATCTTACTTTTCTAATTTATTTCCTCTATTCTGGGAGTGGTGTTCACTCTTTATGAATCAAATCAATCCATATTCTAGTTTCTCTTGTATATCCTTAATTTTTTCAATCTATTCACCAACCAGCACACCCACCTTTGGCCGATAGAGATCCGACCTCTCCACGGTGTGTTTTCTTCTCCATTAAGAGCTCCGACGACGCCTTTCTCTAGAATTGATAGAGCACCGACAGTGCCTTCCTTCAGAAGCTTAAGTGCATTGATCCGACTTACAGCACTATGCTGTAGTACCCTTCAGTGCATCGAGCTAGGCCTTAATGCTGCTTGTAAAATAAATTTAAAACTGCCTGTGAAAAGTTTTCATTTAATATTTTCAGATTGTTTGTTTCTCTGAAATTTCTTGTCTATTCTGCTTTGCTTGCTGTCTGATTTTGGTGGTTTTTGTGGATCTGATTCTCTTTTTGAGCTCAGTTCAAAAACCTTTATCTTCTTCATTGTTAAAAAATAAAAGTGTAAAAAAGTTCAGTTTTCGATTTTAGTAAAGTGGTTGCTCTCTGAAAATTTTATTTTTGAAAAGAAACTTATAGCCTCTTTCTTAATTATTTTTGCTTGAATTTTGTGTGCCTTTCATTTTCCAAAAAATACAAAAAGAATTTTATTATTTTGTTTTGTTATGCTTGAGAAAGTTCCATTTTCCTTTGCATAAGTGATTTAGACAGATAGGCATTTTTGCATTATATAGAAAGTTAGTTTTGTATGCATGTTAGAGGATTTGTTTTCTTTCCTCATTTAGAGATTTAGAGTGCTTGTTGAAAAATATTTGTGTTTGAAAAAACTCTTTTTGCATTTCTTGTTATATCTTGTTTTGATTACCGAAAGTGGCATTCAATTTAGTGTGCTTTTGAAAGAAAAAAGAAACTTGGTCTCTTCCTTACCCTAGATAGTTCTCATTGAAGTCAAAAAGTGCTTTTTCATATAGATTAAATTTGCATTTTTGGAGACAACACCTCACAAACATTCATTAATCATTCAGATAAAATAAATGGTAGCTTTAGGTTAAAATGTTTATAGAAAGTTGAGTGATAGGTTAGTGACGTGTTCTGGTGTCATAAAACATAGGAGTTGTCGTTATTTTCCTGCATTGCAACCCGGGACCTACGTAGTTCTTCCACATATTTTCGGTATATCAAATGGCCTTTCACATACCCTTGAGGTATATAGAAAGGTACTTCATGTACTCGATTGTATATATGAAGGCCCCTTGTGGATGGTTGTTGATTAGACAACACTATTATGAATTTGAGATCCCACGTACCTTGAGTATATTGGGAGACCCCACAAGGATTCCTTTTCCAACTGAGAAAGACCCTTTGGCCATGTTGTTTGGAGCAATACACCGAAAACAACATTCAGGGAGGCTACTATGCACGTACCCCTGTGTTAATCACGAGTTGCACCTTCTTGACAATCCTAGTGAGAGACCAACTCTTTTGAACCCATCCTATCACTTAAGACTACTTGCAACCTTTAGTTCTATGTAGCTCTGTTTATGTGTTTTTTCCTCTTTTTGACCTAGATCAAAAAACTGTCAGCCACCACCATGGCTGAGCAATTTACGAGGCGTCATTCTCGTAGATTGCAGGGTTTACCTCTTGACTCTCCTCCAGCCATGGAAAGAAAAGAAGGGGTAACCATGGAATGACCAGCTTCTATTGATGCTCGTATGGAAACTGCTCCAGCTTCCGAAACTAGAGAATATTTCTCTGTTTATAACAATCCTTTGTTCCAAATTCCTCCTACAATAGACACTACCTTTCACTTTCTAATGGAGGGTCAACCCGGCTCTTTCGATTGGACTGTTAATCACCCACCTGATGAAAAAGTAGAGGAAGAGTATGGTTTGAATGCTCCTTTTTGGAGAAGATCTCTAGGAAAAACCATTGCTGAATACATAACTACCACAATAGAGCCTGATAAACTTTATCCTTTAAGGACAAGGCTTGAGAATGATCCATCAAGTGAAGAATTGTTTCGGGTATCCATTGAGTATGAGTGCAGTTTGCGCACATGTGCAGAAGAATTGGGAAATGCACAAAAGTCGAGGAGGAGAATTTTTTCTCCTCTTCCTAGTATTACAAGAACCACCCCACCCGAGTAATGTTCCCTTTCATCACCACATGTAGCACAACTTCTGGAATCACCAACTCAAAATTTGGTTACTCAAAATCTAGTTTCCACCCACGCCCCTAGTCATAATCTAGTCCAAACACCCTCTCCCAGTCATAATTCCCCATCTATTTCGAACTCTCCAATAGTTTATACACCTAGGGGGAAACCCCTAGCAAAAATTTTGTTATCTACTAGAGGGACTCGTTCTAGCATGGGGAAAAACTTACCTACTGGAACACTAGCAGTGAACTTTCCTCCTCCCAATTCCACCACGGTTGTACTTCCTTCTAGTCAACGAGGATCCTCTTAGGTCCAACCTATCGTTGCCCTGTTTTCTTTGGGATTTACGTATCCCAGGAATCAACCACCTACGATTCAACTAGCTTATCAACCCATACCATCGGGGGTTGTCTATCCCGAAATTCCTTACCCTGGAAATGATTTTGTACCTTGGGTACAACCAAATTGGTATAATGTCCCATCTTACGGAGGAGCTTTTGTCCCTATTGCTGGAAGATATGGACCTCTGCCCGGAGGCCCTCCACCAGGAGGACCTCGCAGAGGACCTGGGGGACCTAGAATACCTAATGGACCATATGGAGGACCTGGAAGACCTAGAGGACCTAGAGGATATGGAGGATCTAGAGGACCCGGTGGACCATCTGGAGGACCTCCTCCTGGAGGACCCCCACCTGGAGGACCACCACCTGGAGAACTACAACCAGGAGGCCTGCCACTTGGAGGACCACCACCTGGAGGCCCACTACCTAGAGGACCACTCGCTGGAGACCCACCACCTAGAGGAACACCAGTTGGAGGCCCACCACCTCGAGGACCACCACCTGGAGGCCCACCAAAAAATGAACTACCACCTGGAGGCCCACCTACCTCAGGTGGCCCTTTGTCTGGAGGACCTTCAAATAAACAACAGCCTAATAAAAAAGCCATGGGGGCATCATCTATGCCTATTTATCAATGTGCCTATGGTCCCACTGTTCAACAAATGCCATATCAGTACTACCAGTACCCATATCCCAACCAACAATTTCCATTTTTGGCAACATTAGATTTTCTAGATCTATCTAGATTGATAAATGATTCAATCCATCATGACCCCTCTTAGCTAGCCATTCTGGTCAAGTTGCTTTCTGATATACCAAAATTCAATGGTAAACCGGGTGAGTACCCTAGAAACCATGTGATGACTTTTATATTTGGTGTTCATAGAATTCATTGATGGACGGCTCAATCCATCTACAAGTATTCCAAAGAACCCTCATAGCCATTGCCACAAAATGGTATATCGTGCTACCGCAACACTCTTTTTGGGAATTCAATACTTTAGCTATGGATTTTTTAACCCACTTTCAGTTACCTATCTGGTACGAAACAAGTACATACCTATTGACCTCACTTAGACAAACAACATCAACCCATATCTCTGATCATATTCATGAATGGAGAAGAAGACGTAGGTTAATCAAGGCCCCCATTCCTGATTAGTTACTAGCTGACTAGTTTACAAAGTATTTACTTCAACCCATTGCTAGAGATGTCTCCATGGGAGGTGTTGTTATCAAAGAGCAGGCTATTATCCGCGCGTAGTACCTAGACTTGGTTTATTCCCAATTAGGTACTTTATATGATCTGATTCCCCATGCTCCTCAACCCACAATGGATCCATCAAGACCCACAACTAAAACACTTGCTGATGGCATACTTGGTTTAGTCCAAGCACAAACAATGGAAAAATATTCTAAAAATAAAAATCAAACTGCCTCACCAACAATCCCACCTTCCAAAACTGCTTCCTCTCATGTTGCTTCTACTGAAGTAAACACGGTTCAATCGATTGAATCTTTGAGTAGAAATAAAAAGGGAAAGAATAAATAAAAAATAGCTGATAATCAACAGGAAAGTAACAAACCACAGAACTCGGATGCTAATTCTAAAGGAAAAACAAAGGCAAAATATCCTTGTTTAATCTGTGGAGGTGACCATTTCACCAAAGAGTGTCCTCCTTGTGAGGAAATTAACAAATTTCTAAAAATTTCACCCACCCCAGCAGTTCTCAAAGAACCTTTCCTTTCCCAACAATAATTGATTTACCATCAATCCTTGCACGAACCTTCTTTATCCACTGATGAAGTTAGAATGATGTATAGTGACACGATTAACTTAAACACAAGATCCAATAGCTATGACCCTCCTCTAGAAAAGAAATCTGATGAAGTTCCACCTGAAAAACCCTCATCTTCCACACCTCCTCCTAGTCATGGTGTTCATATTGAAAAACCTATACCAGAAGCAATTTTCCGCCCACTCAAGGGTACTCTACGTAAGTCCATAATCAATCATAACGTTCATGCCACCCAATATTACAATATTGTAGAAGATTTGGCTCAAGCACCATGCACTATGTTGGCCTTAGAGGTACTTCAAACTTTCCCAACCCAACAAAAAAATTTCTTACTGCACTTGGATCCATGGACCCTAAGAACAGTAACATCATTACTTTCAAACTGGATGATTTTAAGACCTAGATCTCACATCAATTGGCCTTCCAGATATCCACTAAAATCATTGGAAAGACCATTCATCGTACCATTTTGGACGAGGGAACCTCCACTTCAATCATGTCTTTATCTTGTTGGAGAGCCATTGTTTCTCCTAATATCAATAGTTCACCTACCACCCTTAAGGATTTTGATGGTCGTGGCTTTCAACCCTAAGAATTAGTACTTGCCATCCATGTTGAACTGGGGGGAAATTCAGTCTCCATTCATATTGAGGTTGTTGATGCTCCTTTGGATTATAACCTACGCCTAGGTTGCAAATGGTTTTATGCTATGCAAGTTGTAGCATCAATCCTCTTTCGGATCATCTAGTTCCCATTCCAGGGAAGCATTATCACCATGGATCAACTAAATTTCATCATACCTAGTGCAATTGCCAATGATGCAAATAGCGTTCTGCTTCTAAATATCCCACAGTATAAGGACATTGGAGTGGGTCTTATCAAATACTCTTCATTAATGGGAGTATTCCCAATGCCAAATCCTCCTCCCACTTCACAAACTGCATCTATTAATATGATTTCAACCTCCTCTATGGACAAAGGAAAATCAATTGTTGAATCAACACCTTTTACCTGATTTGAAGAAGTTTGCAACACGATTCAATATACCAGTGACCCCACCATCAATGACCATTCATTGGTGGCATCAAACTATTATGACCTTCCATATTGGCTTGAAAATACCTCCCCATCTCTGGACTATTTATTACATACCCTTCCTATGGACGAATCCATTGCAGAAATTATGTCTTTAGACGAGATGCCCTGGAAACATCATCATCATCGATCTGTTTTCCTTCCCCCTTGCCATATGGTAGAAGAGAAATTCATATCCATTGTTTCATCTAGTATAGTCACAAACCCTCAGTCTCTGATACTCATTTGCAATGTCGAATCTGAGGGCAATTTATGCAACATTACAAAAATCATGCCCATGGACATATCTGTGAAACCAAGTATTTCAGAGCACATTTACATAGGCCAAAACTCTTCACCTGAAGAAGTTTAATCATACACGGCCTTATTTAAGGACTTTAGGGATATACTCTCTTGGACATAGGAAGACATTCCAGGGATTGATCCCTCCATTGTTCTTCATGAGATCAAAACCTACCGTGGCGCCAAGCCAGTCCGCCAGAAACTACGACAAGTACATCCATGAAAAGCAGCAGCCATGAAGGAAGAAGTTGAGAAACTTCTGAAGGATTGTTTTATTTACCCCATACCTTTAACTGAATGCATGTCCAACATAATTCCTATGAATAAAAACCAGGGAACTATTAGGGTTTGCATCGACTTTAGGGACCTGAATCGGGCTTGTCCAAAAGAAAATTTCCCCACTCCCTATATCGATCAAATAATTGATAACTATGTTGTAAGTGTTGTCTTTTCATTTATGGATGGTATTTTTGGATACAATTAGATTGAAATTATCCCATCTGATCAACACAAGACGATATTTATTTTCCCATGGGGGACCTTTGCCTATCGCAAATTACCTTTTAGCTTGAAGAATACTGGTGCCACATTTCAACGCGCCATGTCATACGACTTTTGTGATATTAAACACCTTGTGGAACCTTATTTGGATGACCTTTCTGCTCCTTCCAAGCAGTAGGACTTGCATGTTGATCATTTGAGAGTCGTTTTCCTCAGATTTCGTCATTGTAATATTCGTTTAAACCCACACAAATGTGCTTTTTGTGTGGAAACTAGTCGTCTCCTTCGTTTCATCATTTCTAATGATGGCATCCACATTGATCCCTTGAATATTGAAGCTATCCTAGCCCTACTTGCTCCTACGAACATAACCGAACTCCAAAATTTTCAAGGGAAGGAAAACTTTTTACGTCGTTTTGTATACAATTACGCAGAAAGGATGCCTAGTTATATGAGGTTTCTTAAAAAGGATACCCCTTTTGTCTGGGATGATTTTGCGCAGTGCGCATTTGATGATATCAAACATGCACCAGTGTTGCAACCACCTAATTATACTAAGGACTATTCCTTGTGTGTGGCTGCATCCTTGTCTACCATAGGCATGGTCCTTGTTCAAATAGATGAACATGACTAGGAACATGTGATCTGTTATACAAGTAACAGTCTTTTAGACTCTGAAACTCGATATTCACATGTGGAGAAACTTGCTCTGGCCACGGTCATCACAGTCCAGAAGTTCCATCATTATATGTTGCTCTGCACCACCACCATTTATGCTGACTCTAACGCCATTTACTACGCTCTAAGACATTAAGTTCTTGGGGGAAAATACTCATGATGGATTAGTATTCTCCAAGAATTTGAGTTAGATTTCACTAAAAGTACTTCTAAGAAGTCTCTTGTTTTTGCAGAGCTCATATGTGACCTTCCTCGTACTACAGAGGATACAAATCCCTTTGATTCATTTCCAGATGAATCGTTGTTTCTCATTAGTACGACTGGCCCTTGGTATGGAGACATCATTTTGTATCTCCAGACTTTATGATATCAGCCCGCCACTACTCACGATGAGCGTCGTCGAATCCACTACCAGGATAAATATTATCTCATTTTGAATGATATCTTATACCGTCATGGTGTTGATTCGATATTATGTCGTTACCTCACTCACGAGGAAGCTGAAATCGTCCTTAATGATTTCCATGTTAGAGGTTGTGGCAGTCATCTATTTGGGTTGGCCACTGCCTAGAAAATCTTGGGCACAGGGTATTTCTGGCCCTCGATCTTCAAAGATTGCATTGAAATGGTCAAGAAATGTCCGCCATGTCAAATGTTTACTACCAAAAAGCGCACCCATCCAGATCTACTCCATCCCATCATAGTAGTTGGCCCTTTTGCAAAATGGGGCATCAACTTCATCCACTGTAGGCCTACCTCAGCTAGGGGGCATGGATACATTATTGTGGCTATGGACTATTTCACAAAATGGGATGAGGCTATGCCCACATATGCCGAAGATGGTAAAACAACTACGCTATTCTTGTTTAACCATATCATCGCTAGGTTCGGGATTCCTAGGTCCATTGTGACCGACCATGGGTCACACTTTCAAAACAAAATGATGGAAAAACTTAGTGCAAAGTTAGGGTTTTGTCACAACAACTCTACACCTTACTATCCTTAGGCCAATGTCCAGGTTGAATCTATTAACAAGGTATTAAAAACTATGCTTCAACGTATGGTAGGGCAAGCCAAATCAAACTGTCACTTGCAAATATTCTTTGAACTTTAGGCTTATAGGCCCACTATAAATAATTCCATTGGTTTCATGCCTTTTCAATTGGTTTATGGGTTGGAAGAAACTGTCCCAATAGAATGTGAGATCCCTTCTCTAAAACTTTGTGTTGAACTTTTCCCCAATACAACGATAGAAGAGGAACATTTTCTGTATCTAAATAAACTTGATGAAACCCTCCATGATGTTGCCTTATCTAATGAGGCACACAAACGTCAGATAAAATACCAATATGACAAAAACATTCAACCCTGCTCTTTTGATGAAGGATATCTGGTCTTGACTTATGACCATAAGCATGATAAGCTGGGGGCAGGAAAATTCGAATCCATTTGCATGGACACTACATTATCAGCTGTGTTTTAGAAAATGATGCATATGAGTTAGTAGATTATGATGGGATACCCATGGGTAAGCCCCGTAATGGGCTCTACCTAACAAGATACTATGCCTAGGTCATCTAGCATAGGGTATTTTGTAAATATTTTTTATAGTGTGTTGTGTGTCTTAGGTTTGAAAGGTGTGCCTTTTGTGTGATCTAATATATATTTTTTTAAGAAAACCCTATTTATGTATGTCTTCTGTCTAATGGACAGATGGCTACTTTCACTGGTTTTGCAGATGGTGCTAATTGATATACACTAAACCTTGCATCAACAGCTTGGGTACTATACTCTCCTATAGGTGATCTGGTGAGTTCAGGGGGTGTTTTCTTAGGTCCCTCCACCAACAATCTAGTAGAATACCATGATGTGATTGGATTTTTGATGGAAGCCCTAGCTAATGATGTAAGAGAGATTAGGGTTTACCTAGATTCCAAACTAGTTGTCCAATAACTTAACCAGGTCTACACCATCCGAAATCCCCTGCTTATTCATAAATTCCAAAGATTTAGGTTGTTAGAAAGATCTTTTGAGCAGGTTACATATCAACACATTCCAATACATTTAAATGCTGTGGCAGATTCCCAAGCTAATTATGTCTTAGATTGGCATATTGCTCATTTAAAAAAAAAAGTCCATTTGAAACATAAATGACATACATATAGATTCATAAGTAGATAATCATTTCACACATCACAATTTTTGCACACACAACTGTAAATAAAATGTTTGTCATATATATAAAACTGTAGGATTGAGATACAAAATTGGGCTAAAGCATCTAGATTTTAGTACCCTCAAAGTTCAGGGTTGTAACAAGTTCAAAATACACATATACATAGGGAAAAATCTGAATCTTCGAAGCTTTTAGTGTAATACATATACAAAAATTGAAAATCCCACGGACTAATTCTCATGATGCTCATGATAGCATGCAATAGCCTGAGCCACTCTGTGGATTAGCTTGGAAAACCATCCAGAAACCCCTATAGTATGGCACTGATAATGCTTGGGTAGGTCATCGGTAGTCACGTCAGGAATCCCTAAAGTCAAACACTGTAGGTTCTCCTCGAGATCTCCAAGATCCTTGTTAGCCTCAGAGTGATAAACCATCATATCCCTGGTACCTATTCGCCTCACAATGTGCGACATCCCAGCTGGACGTACTGGAAAAATGTCTACTTAAACATATTTTCACTTATCTCAGTACTACAAAATAAAAATTAAATAAAATTAAAAAATTAAAAACATAGTGAGTAATGTATTTTATTAGGGTCATCCCATACCTCCCACTCAGGTAAAGAAAGCTCTGGTTCATCCCGGAAGTCTGCCCCTCGTAGGAATAATTCCTGATAACAAAAGGAAAAGAGATGGCATCACCATGACTCCAACTGACGAGAATCTTACATGCATGACATTGTTTCAAATGGGATTTATTGTTTCAGTAGTTCTCTCAGTTACAACAGTTACAATTGTTGTTTCACCTACAACTATTACAGTTGTTGTTCTAGCTTAGAGTCAATGTTTCAGTCGTTGTTTCACTTACAACTGTTACAATTGTTGTTTCAGCTTTGGAGCATGTAGTTATGGGTATTGTTTCGGCATGGAAAAGCTCAAAAGATTCCTCCTCCTAAAGTTGCAAACCAGTTACATATATATATATATATATATATATATATATATATATATATATACATACATATACATATACATATACATATACATATACATATACATATACATACATACATATACATATACATACATACATATAAATATACATATATATATATATCTATATATATATATATATTACTTTTTTACTTCCAGGTACAGGATGGATGCGCAATTTTATTTTCGTTTTTTTTAGCAAATGGAGATAAATAAGCTGCAAATTCAGGATGAAATTGATTTGGCATGTTGCAAAACATTAATTTATCCATTACCGAAAAAGTTATAAACATCCTACTTTATGATCCTTGTGATTGCACTAAGCGTGGAGGAGAGCATACTTATTCTAAGTGAAAGAAAAAACTGAAAATGAAATCCTACCTACTCTACGCTAATTGAAATTCAGAAATCTGTTACGTGTAGTCAAATAGCCAATGTAGCCAAACATGCAACAATAATAGGAATATTTTATCTTTCAATTTCGTAAATAAAATTCAGAAATATACATAAACGTGTGAAATTTGGTGAAAGTCTAAATTAACAAAATAAAAAGAAAAACTAAATGGAGCTAGCCTGTTACGCTCTTGAAACCATCGTTCGATAAGGATTTCGTAGGCACAATTTTCCTCCCTCAAATCATGTTGCAACTCCTCATTTTCCTCCTTGATTTCCTATTCTAGCACATAAGATTCCCCACTCGTTGTTGGAGGAGTAATTAAGCTCTCAGCTGCTGTCAAGATCCCCTATTTGTGAGAAGAGAAGATCCCAACTTTTGCAGGGATATGAGTGAGATGTTCCAAGGTTAAAATCATTGTTAAAAAATATTGAAAAAGGGATTCTTACAACACCCAAATCTAAATGAAAAACTTGAATAAAATCACTCTTGCTAAAACAGATGAAAAACACTCTTGCTAAAATAGAAAATAATTACTCTTCACAGTTGCGGAAATCAAACACACTTGCTGAAATTTAATTTCACACTCGCATAATTGAAACACGCTTTGCAGAAATTTAAATTCACTCATTGCATAAATAGAAATTCACACTCTAGTATACGCTTGCAGAAAAAAAAAAAAATCAAACTAAACTTTAATCCATCGTGCCTCCTCAGCAACGATGCCAAAATGTTGGTCAGATTTATCGGCGTTAAATAAGTCCCCAAGCATTTAATTTNAAAAAAATCAAACTAAACTTTAATCCATCGTGCCTCCTCAGCAACGATGCCAAAATGTTGGTCAGATTTATCGGCGTTAAATAAGTCCCCAAGCATTTAATTT
>LPNX010714897.1:8842-34765 GCA_001517045.1 Pseudotsuga menziesii
ACGAAGAGGAAGAACTAGGCTCTGCAATAAATCCAAGATTAGCTTGATATGCTATCATAGTTACAGGTAACAACATGTCCATTTTGATGAGCTCACATGAAGGATTCGTTGTAGGAAGAATCCAAGGATCCTCCATATGGTTTGTGCGAAAAGACACCGATCTTACAGATGAAAAAGATTCACTGGAACTAGATCCTATCATAAGGATGGGTGCAGAACAACTAAAGCTTCCCATGAGGGATGAATACATGCAACCACCCACAATCCCAGTTGTCGGCTGAGAGTGGTGGACAATTAGGATAGAAGCTCCCGAAGATGCGGTAATAGGTGGATTCTTGAATGATGTTTGATCAATCGTAACTATCTTTCCATTAAATGAAAAGCATACCACTCGAAATAGAGAAGAAGCTATGGCTTGCATACTGTACATCCAATTCCTTCCTAGCAACACATTGTAGTCAAGGGGCGCATCAACCACCTTGACCTCTATCGCAACGGTCTTCCCTCCCAAACGGACTTTAAGAGAAGGAAGAATGCCTTGCGGTCGAAACGATCTACCATTGAAAGAAGTCAACATGGTAGCAGATTTATACAACTCGAGGGAACCCAAACCCTTCCAACATGCCAAAGACATTACAGAAGCAACATCACCTTCGTCAATCACAGTGCGTTTGACGGTCATGTTAAGACATTCTACGTGAATCAAGAGAGACACATAGTAAGGAAAGCGAGGCTAAAGTCCCGTAGTTTCAAATTTGATGAAAGAGGAAGAATTATCATCATGAACACCAAGAGCAAAAAGCAAAGCTTTCCTTTGCGAAGGACAACTCTGAAGTACTTCAAGTGCAGACATCGTACAAGCAGTGTGGCCCAAATCCTTGAAAACAAAATAGTTCTAGGAGACTCGGGCATTAGGATTGTGCCCCAAACTCTTAAGGACTCCCTTAGAAATGCGAGGAGCAACTTCAAGTTTATCCACAGTTTTTTCAATACGCAAAGGGCTCTCAGGTGGAGTAGGTTCCTTTCCAAGGTCTGGTTGTGACGAACCATAGTCCTTTGCACGAGTCACAACCTTAGCTGCACGCACCATATTGATGCAACCATGACCACTGCAAGCCTCTGGTGGATCTTGATCCTCACCAGACTGATCATGGGTCCTCGATTTCATGTCTGGATTATGAGGTAAAGGGTTGGTTAGCACAGCTGGGCCCTGTGCTATGAATCTCGAGGCTTCTTCTATCCGAGGGCACAAGTGAGTGAGGTGATCATCCTTACTTAACTTGCAAGGAAAATTAACCTTACGTTTAGGTTGCATGTCCCCCCCTGACATTTTGGGAATTATTGTCATTAGAGTTGGTATTTTCATTCCTATTCCCATCCTTACGATTATTTTTACCCTTCTTTTTATTCCTTCTGGGTTGCTGGTTACCCTTCTGGTCCGACGATTGTACCACAAGCACACTCACCTTTTGGGTGGGTTGAGACGAATCCAAGGCTTGTCTCGAGGCAGATTGGTTGATAGATAATTGACTAACCTTTTTCACAACCGAATCCACAGTTTTGGTACTCATACAACCAACAATGCCATCAGCATGTGGTCTAGGTTTGACTTTAGGGTCGAAACTAGAATGTGGGGCATTAGGAATGATCTCATATAACAAACTATATTGAGCATAAATCAAGTCCAGTTCCCGTGCCCTAAAAATGGCTTGTTCCTCGTTCTAAACTTTGGATGTAGAAACATCCTTCGCTATATAAGGTAGTAACTATTTAAGGAACCACTCAAGGAGAAACTCCGACGGTATGAAGGCTTTAAACAATCTCTTCCGTCTATGCCACTTTTGGATATTGTCCGAGATATGCATGGCTTTATCTTGCCAGAATGTCGACAACAGTTCAGTACCAACGTCGTAACGCATTGGTAGCTGGAAGTGGTTGAGAAAATTCATAGCTAGGTCATCGAACAAAGTGAATGCCCCCATAGGTAGCTCTATGTACCATTTCGCGGCAGGCCCAGTGAGGGTGCATTGAAATAGCCTTAAATGGATCGAATCTTCATGTAAGGAATTAGAATAGCACCATAGGTGAAATGTAGTAACACGTTCACTCAAATATTCTCCTGGTTTTCCCTCAAAATTGGGAATGTCCAAGGGAAGTTTATTAGGGACAGCCGACCAAGCCGGGTCATAAGATACCGGATCATTCATTAGTCTCAACAAGTCAGTCAAATTTAACGTTGCAAGGAAAGAGAGCCTAGGTTGAGTAGGTCTAAGAGGAACTCCCTGATAATTTTGATTCACATAGGACTGATGACCGTAACCACGATGGCCATGGCCATAGTAGCCTCCTCTCATTTGACCTGTATAGGGTGGCATGGAAGCACCATAATGTGGTGTACCTTGACTATGTGGAGCTACAAAGCCATAATTCAGAGAGTAAGCAGGTTGTTGATACCCATACCCATAAGGTGAATAATTCTGTGCATACTGCAGTCTATAATAAGGTCCATAAGACATCCCATGAGACACTCCGTAAGTAGGAATATATGCTCCAGAACTAATAACATGACCTCCAGAAGTAGGGATACGACCTCCCGACACAACATGAGGTACTTGAGTGTGAGACACAACTGGGCGAGTAGCAGCATTATGGAAATGAATCGTAGCAATGTTTCAGCCCAAAGGACCATGTGAATGAGGGGGAGGAAAAGAATTTGAAGAACAAGGAATAGAGGATGAAGGGACATGTAAAATTATGTATGTGGTATTCCCAACAGTCACTCGTGTTGGTTCTGGTATCCGAATAGGATTACTAACACCAGTTTTAGGATGAACGTGAGATGTGGCCTCCACCGTCAATATGGAGGGTGTAATATGAATCGTGCTCCCAAATCTCTCCGCATGGAAAGAAATAGGAATGCCCCCAGGCATAGTGTTAGGATCAAATTCCGTTTCGGCAAAAAATGCTGTATCGTGTATAGGGTTACCAAACATGCCATAACTAACATAACTAGTGCTTGCAATTTCATGGTGAGTCTCATCGCCTGGCATCCCATACCAGTGACCTATGAATGAGGGATCATATCTAGAGTGAGTATGTCTTTCATGTGAAGGATCAAACTCAGAATGTGCAACCGCATCAGGTGAAGGATCAAATGTAGGAGTAAACTCTCCATCGTCCATGCAAAGTGGAGAAGACAACTTAGGAATACCATCTTCATGATCTCCCATCATGTGTGAATCAATGTGGGTATGAGTCCACCAGGACTGTCTATTTCTCTCTCCCAAAGGAGGAGGAGATGTAGAAGGAGGAAGTCTTGCTAAATGATGAGAACGGCGAGGAGCCGCACCCATATCCACAACGACTCAAAAAATGAAAAAGACTCTCTAAATTACACAAACCCTAGGCAAGATAACATGCACAGAGCATACACGAATAAAATCTAAAGCCAACCACACACAAACAAGGGCAGGATATGTGAGCTCCCGAATGAAGCAGGTATGTCTTTCCTAGGAGAGGCTTGAGACTCCCATACACAACAAGCGGAGGTTCGTAACCAATTATTGTGGCCCTCAACTTCAATGCGTAAAGAGACTGTGCTGTCTGACCCCAACCTGGTCGGGACACCCACAGAATAACCCCTGCAAAGTACCCCCTCGATAACCTAGGTAAGGCAACTAATATCACCTCAATATAATCAATGCTCAGGTGGATAGTTTCAGACGGGATTGACCGTATGGGCATGGTATCAAGGCATGAAACTCTCGAAAGAGCCCCCAAATATGAATACAATCCCAAAAATATCTTCGGTGCTACTCAGTTATGACTAGGGGTCATTCCAATCAATAATCTCTCACACTGCCTCATGCTTAACTCCCTTTTGAGAGGAGGATCCTGAGAAACACTAATTATACCAAGGAATTTCACACTATCACCTGGACAGACACATACATGTTGTTGTTTAGTGGTCTTGGAGAATTTACTCACAATGAACTATTCCAAGACCCTAAAACCTAATCTTGTTGGTGTACCCTATCAAATAAAATAGTGTAATCCATTTTAATTAAGAGTTGATTTTATTTGGCTTTATTACTCAAAAGAGTAGATGGCCATGCAACCAATTGTGTTATGACGCAACATGAAGTAAAATGCACACCTAACAATCAATGCAAATGCATTGTGTCGAATGAAAAACAGGGCATGCTACTACGTGAAATGCAAATTTTTTCTTCAAATGACAAATGCAATCATTCCTATATGAAGTCCTGACTAATACTCTAAGGAAATCTAGTGCAAGTACCATGCGAAATGCAAAGTGCAATGCATAATGATGCAAAAAAGCAAATATTTTGGATTTTTTGAATAAAAATGAGATACTAAAGCAAAAGAATGATTCTACTACCCCTAGATTCGGCAAGCACCATCAAAAAACACTCACACAAAGTTCTAAGGTAAAAGAAATCTAATGCACTAATCCCAAAACAAAAAATCGAAAATGCAATGACAAGAACCTTCTTAAAAAAAAAATTTACCCTAAAAAAAGTGTCTCTGGTCAGAAACAGAGGTGTATACAGACTCTAGTAGTATCAAAGGAGACTCAACAATCATCAAAATTCACCCGGCAACAATCAATCTTCCTCTAAAAGGAAAAACTAAGGGCATACACAACTGTTTGCAATAAACCCACGTATGTACACGAATATAGTAGTCAAAGCCACGTGTATACGCGATTGTGAGTAGAACACTCATGTATAGGAAGAGAAATGTAAAAAAATAAAGGCAAACAGATGAACTAAGATAAAATTCACACCAATTCAGACACTACTAGGAAAACATGCCCCCATACCTGACATAGAAACAGAGAAATAAGAGCAATTCAAGAACATTGAATGCCAATAAAAACCCCCAAAGGACAACTACTAGGAACTTCCCAATGGAGTTTCCAATTTTATTATGGAGAGAAATTCCTATGGCCTGGGGTGCCACAATAGACAACTTAACTCCATAAATCAATCCTTTCCTATATGCAAGAGAAACCAAACAACTAACACTAAAGGATCTCGATTCGTACCTTATTCCGGACGGTTGATGTAGATCCCCATTGAGCTTTCCAACTTCAGCTTGAATTGATGAATTTGCTTCCTCAACATTCAATAAATAAGACAAGCATACTATATATAATTGTGTTAGCTCTACTCTAGCATATATAATCAATAACATATAAGCATTTGAAATCATCCATGGATAAAATATTCATTCAAACACACATTATTGGACAGGAAAAGATATTTCTAGTGATATAAAATCAGAGATTACAATGAATACAACCTCTGTCGGCACGTCTGTGAATTGGAGAAACCGAGTCCCCCACTTGGGCCTCCACCACTTCAATCCTCCATCTCTCGATAGCAAGCTCACAAGCAAAAGGTAAGCTTGGGAAGAACTCAAAAGTGCTCCAGGGTACAAAGGGGATGTAGACTCAAGCACAAGTTCCGGCAACAATGTACTATAGTTCTCTTGCTCTTAATTTCTCATATATCTTCAATGTATCCAAAGGGTTCCTTATATAGATCATCAATGGGGTAATGAAAGGTCGAATGCAAGTGATCTCAAGGCATATGGAAGGTCAGGAGACAAGTGAGTCGGATCCACATCAAGGAAAACTCCAAAATAATTTGGATTTTTGCACACATCTCGATGTACGCGGTTTTAGAGGTCAAACCTACGTATATACATAATTAAGGGTTTAAAAGTCACATATGGCAATTTAAGCATGTTTTTAGGGATGGTCTAGGAAACATCAAAGGAACAAAAACGGTCCATGTGGTCTAAGGAGTTTGAATAGGGAAAGGGAAGGCCATAAAAGTGTGATTCACCATGTGTGGTAAAATCAGCTATAACAATCATATCCGGGTACTCGTTAACACCTATTTTTCAACATTGGATATGAGTATTCCAAGAATCTTGATTCCTAGATGGTTGCACTAGAAGTATGCATACACTTGAAGGGATATTTTCAATTCCAGTAGAGTATGTTAGTATAGGAAATAATAATAAAAATAAAAATAAAATTAAAGAGAAAAAATAAGGTTTACTGTGAAAACTAGTTTGTCTGGCGCAACCTAGAAGGGGTCTAACTAGAAAACCAGTTGACTGGCTGGCTAGAATCCATGATAAAGTATGTTGGTGATATTTCTTTTCTGCAAAATCATTTTGGTTCTATTCTCAACTGGATGATGGGATATTCATTAATGATTTCCTTTGAGCAAGTTTGAACCCATCGACTTCAGAACATTTTCTGGGTTTGAAACTCGAGACATTATTGGGTACCCTAGAACCTGCATGCCTTAATGGAAGGTATCCTCGTCATCTGTTAAGGAAATACAATAATTTTTCTTGGTAAATGAATTCTACAGCTCATTTGACTCCAAAAAAGCAATTCATGACTTTTAGGATGTAGAGAGTGCCTTGATTCCTACCTGTGTTCTACATCAATAAATTCACTCACATAGGTAGGATTTCACAAAAAAGATGTGTATGAAGACCTTGAATCTCATTAGAAACTATGGGTGTTTGAAATAATTTATAATCATGGGAAGTTCCAATAGCTTGCATCTTTTACTTTGGTGCAGAGCATTCTATTCCTCTATTTTCTACAAGCAGTATAGTATCATTCAACACAGACATTGAACAACCTATAAGAAGTGTCATTCTTAGTTTTGCGGTAGCACAATATTTTGCATGTTATAGAAGAAAATATTATACTATTACATAAATTCCATTCTGTCACAACAATTATAGCATGCAACATAAATTTTAGTAGCCAAGGTATTTCTGAAGTACTTGGTATTATAAGGTAAATCTTATATGAGGTAACAATTTCTTCTTTGAATATATTTATTTCATTAAATTCAAGGAAATTTTATTATGAATTATGCTTACAATACTTTCTAAACCTATTATTCTTTCTACCCTTTGAACGCTGTCATATAATTCCCTTTTCACCATTTCTTTGTTGTCATCATCATTATAACCCCCTTTATCTTATAAATAGATATTCATCTCTATGTCACATAGTGCTTAGAGATGAAGGTCTCATTCATCTCATTCAGAGTATTATGATTTTTCCTTCTATCCATTCATAATTCGATTCCCTCTTCATTTTTTCATGCAAAATGGTTCATCATTACATTATCTATTCAAAACCCTCACAAATCCATTTGAATAATGACGAGTATGACTTGGGATTAACTATTACCCTACATTCGAAGCACTAGAAGCACTTGAGAAAATATGTTAGATTTATTATACGCTTACCTAGTAATCCTTGGCATTTCACCAGTTTCTATTTTGTCTTCTGTCCTCTATCCAATTTCCAGTCTAAGCATAGTGTGAAGCAAAGTATGGGAATAAAGGGGGTTGAACGTCATGAGTATATTTCTATCTTTGTATTAGAAGGCCTTACTTATTTCAATGCATGCCAAATAGAAGTTTGAAGGAACATACTGGTATAAGTTCTTTTAGAAGTTTCGAGGGTATGATGATGAAATATCATTGTACTTTGCGCAAGGATTTGATGGTAAAGTCATTCATATTGGTAATTTTATCATGGTGGTATTGGAGAATAAAATTTCCCATGCCTCTGGCTTGCCTTGTCGAGTGGAATGATGGTTTAAGAATAAACCAATAGACTGCCCAGTATGTACCTGATTTATAAAGGAAGAACATGTTAGGATATTTAGACATTTGGGAGTTAGTTAAGATCAACTTGTGTAATATATCCATTAGGTAAAGTGTGTTTCTTTAGTATGCATTAGTATGCATTTATAAATATTTAATCCAACGGACACGATATGTTCTAGACATAGAGTGATCTGACGGTTCAATGTTTCTTAGATCATACATACCATTGATCTATGGCTTAACACCCACTTGGTCCATGATCTCTATTTAAAGATCATGGAGGGTCATTAACTAGTTGATCGATTATGAGAAGCTCATTTGTAACTTTCTTTATTTTGCATAATAAACTGCCTCAAGTAGCTATTTGGCTGGGGCTGTGGAGTGCTTCCCTCTCAAGGGTTTAAACCACGTCAAAATATCAGTGTGTCGATCTGTGATCTGTTTGTGTGAGTGGCTTCTCTTGGTGTTCAGTATTTTGGGAGTACCCTGTGTACCAAAACATGGTATCAGAGCGTTTATGAAGAGCTGCTTCTGGTTATGACCTAGATATTGAATTGGTGTTGCTGAAACTTTGAAAGGGTTTTTGGTTCTGGAATTTCTATGCATTTCTGGGATATGGGAGGTGTTCCATTTCCTCTGGAGCACCGTTTCCATTGGGAAATAGTATTCGTTTGATTGAAAACAGTTTCTATTTTCTCTAGATATGCCGATTTCAACAAATCTAAAGGTATAATGTTACACTGACGTTTTTTATTTTTTATTTTTAAAAAGAAGAAAAAATATCATATTTTATCAGTTTTATTATTAGATCTTTATTGTTTCTCATCTCATATTATTGATTTCCCTGGCTGCATATGCTCCTTGTTGTGCACCTTGCGTGATCGCGACGAATTAGAGATAGAAAGGGAAAGGTTTTTTCTCGGTTGCGTATGCTCTTTGCCGTGCACCTTGTGCGATCACAATGAATAAAAAACAGAGAGAAAACATAGACTTTATGGGAAAGCTAATGAGATGTAATAATCCCAAAGTGTGGAAACATTTTTTTTTTGTTTCAGTTTATGGTGTGATTTGCAGAAAAAGAAGCAAGCATGAAGACTAAGAGAGAAGAGTAAAAAAAAAAGCCCCCTTCCTCCTTCCCTTCTTTTACGTACTTTTTAATCTTAGCTCACTTCATTCAAAGCTACTTTATTCCTTAATAGATCCTGTGTTCAAGTCTTATTAAGTTACTTTTTTAATAATGCATGCAATTTCTAATTTTAAGTTACTTTATTGTAAAAGTGCATCGCACTTGAATTAAAAATAAAATAAAATAAAAAGTGAGTCACTTAAGTTTTTTTTGTTGCACTATTTAAAAGTAACATCATTGTAAAAGTGAAAATCACTTATTTTACATAAGTGATTCACTTAAAGAAACTTTCTTGTAAAGTGATTGTCAAAGGTTCATCTTGGGAAGAGGGGAGTTCTTTTTTTAGTTGGTCATTCTCTATTTTCCATGTCACTATTGGGGACATATTCAACATTTTATTTGATCAAGCATAAATTCCTCTTTTAGAATGAGTTTTGTTAGAATAATCAACCCATAGTTTACCCATTTAGACATTAATGTAATTATTTCTGTCTTATTAGCCTAGTTCATGTGTCCCACCTTGTGCAAGTTGTCTTTTACCTATCCATAGTGGTCAAACTTGCCTCATTTGACTCATGTAGAGCATGGGAAAGCCCAAGGAATCAAATTTTCTTTATTCTTGGCCTCCTAGGCGCCCTTCTACTTTTTCTGCTTTATTCCCTGCTTTTTCAGTGTTTTAAGGAAAATAGAAAAGCTAGACTAGGTGAGGTGAACTAGTTTTTTGTCCTCTTCATCCTCCACTCTTTTCTCCATGAAAAATCATGTATGAGCTTCCATTCCACCACTCTTTAGCTTTCCTAATCCATTTTTCTAATTCGTGAGCTCCATGACAGATTTGGGATCAACTTTTTACACCTATGGGGGATTTGCTTATTTTTAGTAAGCCTGCTTTATGCTAGATTCGAATTTCTCCTCATGCATTTGAATCCCTGATGTATGTTATTTATTTAGTAACCTATGTTATTATAGGGTTGGATATTGTACACTGATTTAATACAATTTAGTGTTTAGCTCCAATTTTCAGTCTCTTTGTGAGTGATTTTGCATGATCAATTGTTAATTGTTGTGAGTAAAATAAATCTATCACCTGGTTCAATTTCCACATGGTATCAGAGCCATTGTAGGTTATTTCTCTCCTTCAAAAATTGTTTTACAGATTCGACAGCAGTGACTGGGAGCCTTCTACTGACAGCCGGGACAGATTTTCTAAGCTATGGATCAATCACAGAAAACTATCTTGACTCCCTTCAATTTATTTGAATGGAAAGCAGAGATGGAGATACTATTGAGAGTGAAAGGCCTCTACAGGGTGACTATGGCAACAGAAGCAGAGCCCAATGTAGCTGCAGAGAAGATAAAATGGCACAACAGGAGGGATGAGGCTTCTGGCCTCCTATGTCTGAGTATTTCCAGAGACCTCCTTTTCCATCTTGATGGATTGACATCACCGAATGAAGTATGGGAGAATATTTCTGATCTTTTTGGAAAGACAGATGAGATGAGGGGACATCAAATAAAAAATGAGCTGATTTCTCTGAGTCCAAATAGCTTTGAATCCCTGCAGCTATATTTCTCCAAGTTCAAAGGAGTAGTTTTGCAGCAGAAACCATGTGGTATCGAAAAGAAATATGATCAGCTCGTACTGGCCATCCTCTCGAAGCTGGGCCCTGATTATTCAGTGTTTTTTTCGACCTTCTATGCCACAAAACTGATAGCTCGAACCTGGAAGATGCCTAGCCTTGCAGATTTCATGGAATCTCTCACACAAGAACAGGACAAGCTGGTGATGATGGGAACCATCAAACCATCCAAAGATCAAGCTTTGATTGCTGGAGATTCGAAGGTGGATTCAAAAAGCAAAAAGAAAGCTAAAAATCCACCTGAGAAACAGAGAGACAAGAAATAGTCTCCGGAGGATCCACAAGGTCCCAAGAAGAACTACCAGAAGAAGAAAAACAAAGGTGAAATGAACAAGTGTGCATACTGCAATAAGGGAAATCACTCTGAAAGCTCTTGTATGAAAAAGTAGATAGACATGCTGACCCAACTCCTAGAGAAGAATGGCATCTCCCTTCCAGAGAGCTCAAAGAAGAGAGAAGGAGGATCAAGTTTAGATGACAGAGAGAGAGTTCATGATCTAGTTGCTGGAACATCAAGCTCACCCAGTTTTATCATTGATTCTGGAGCTTCAAGACACATGGTTTTGACTAAGGAGGCCTTCTCCTCACTGGACAAGTCGAAAGGACCATCTATAGTACTGGGAGATGACTCTCTCACTGAATGTTTGGGTAAAGGAAGGATAGATCTTGATCATGGTCAGTTCAGCAATGTGCTGTATGTGCCTAGTCTTGCCTCCAACCTCCTATCAGTGTACCAGATGACCTACAATGGGTCTCCTAAGAAGGTCATATTCTCCCCTGATGAAGTTGAGATCACAGATATTTCAACTGGTAGAGTCATTGCAAAAGGAGTTGCGAATCATGCTCAAAAGGTATACATGTTCTCACACTTCCTACCCTACTCAAACCCCTCTGCTCTTCTGATTCATGCTAATGAAGCAAGCAAGATTTGGCATGAAATATTTGGCCACCTAAACTACAAATATCTTTCTGATCTTAGTGAAAAAGAGATGGTCATAGGGTTTCCCAAGATAAAATTTTCCAAAGGAGTCTGCCAAGGTTGTATCCTAGGAAAACACCCAGAGCACAAATTTGAGAGAGCTACTCATGAGAGAACCTCTGCACCCCTCGAGCTGATACACAGTGATGTTGCTGGCCCATTCCCTCATATGTCCATGAGTCAGGACAAATATGCATTGAATTTCATTGATGAATTTTCCAGGTATTGCTGGGTTCACTTCCTGAAACACAAGTCTGAAGTTTTTGGCCTATTCAAAGTCTTTAAGGCTTTGGTTGAAAACCAGTCTAGAAGGAAACTCAAGGCCCTCAGATCTGACAATGGTGGTGAGTATTTCAAGTCTAAGTTTATTAATTACTGTGTAGATGCAGGTATTCAGATGCAGCATTCTATCCCTTACACACCACAGCAAAATGGTGTTGCTGAGAGGAAGAACAGATCACTGAAGGAGATGGCAACATGCATGATGGAGGCCAAAAATTTTCCACCAAAGTACTGGGCCAAAGCTATCAACTGTGCATCCTATATTTAGAATATGGTTCCTCATAAACATCTTGATGGCATGACTCCCTTCGAAGCATGGAGTGGGCACAAGCCAGATGTGACCCATTTCAAGATTTTTTGCTCAAAGGCTTGGGCTAGAATTCCAACAGAGAAGAGGAAGGCTTTGAAGCCCCAAATCCAAGAGTGTCTTTTTGTTGGATAATATGAATATTCAAAAGGGTACAAGTTGATAAATTTGAGCACAAATAAATCCTTCATCAAAAGGTGTGTTCAGTTTGAAGAAGAACCGCTTGCAGCAGTGGAAGTTGGTGAAGCCTCTTCACCACCTGAACCTCAAGAAGTAAGTAAAGAGTTTATTGAACATGCTGATTCTGATTTGTCTGATGGAGATGAGTTTATTGCAGAACCTAAAATCCCTACAAGGAAAAAATGGGCAGCCAATACACTACATGCAGAAGGAGAGCTAGCTGGGGATCCCAATGACCCAAGGAGGACTAGATCTCAGTTTGAGAGTGGTCTGTGCATGAAGGATCCTATGTTTGCTGAAAAATGCTATTTGATGGTGGAGACTGATCCTCAAACATATGAAGAAGCAACAGGATATCCAAGATGCAAAACAGCCATGAAGGAGGAGTTCAGCTCACTCCAGAAGAGCAACACATGGGAGCTAGTGGATCTTCCCCCAGGGAGAAAACTAGTACAGTGTAAGTGGGTCTATAAGACCAAATTTTCTACTGATGGTTCACCAATGAAGTACAAGGACATATTGGTAGCCAAGGGCTACTCACGGGTTCATGGCATAGATTACAATGAGACTTTTTCCCCAGTGGCAAAGATGGATTCCATCAGGCTAGCCTTAGCCATTGCATCCTCAAGGCAATGGGAGGTACATCACATGGATATAAAATGTGCCTTCTTGAATGGAGATCTCACTGAGGAGAGATATATGCAGCATCCTCAAGGTTTTTCTACTAACCCTTCTCTTGTGTGCAGGTTGAGAAAGTCATTGTATGGGCTAAAGCAAGCCCCCAGGGCTTGGTATGCCAAGATCGATTGCTTCTTGCTATCACTGAATTTTGTTCGGTGAAAATCAGATCCAAATGTCTATTTGAAGTTAGTTAATGGTTCATTAATGATCATTGTGTTATATGTTGATGACCTCCTCATTACAGGAAGCTCACAGGCTGAGATTGCTTCCTTAAAAGGAGCTATGAACCAAGCCTTCTCCATGATAGATTTGGGGCTCTTAAGTCAATTTTTGGGGCTTGAGATTGCTCAAACCAAAGCTAGAATCAAGGTGCACCAGTACAAATATGCCTTGGACTTGCTGAACAAATTCAGAATGAAGGTTTGCAAAGCAAGCAAAACTCCTTTCCTTTCAGGAGTGAAGCTGGAAGAAGCTGATTCTTCACCTATGGTAAACAATACACTGTATAGGCAATTGATTGGATGTTTGTTGTATCTGACACATACTAGACCTGATATTTGTTATGCAATAAGTGTGGCTTATAGATTCATGGATCAGCCTCAAGAGATCCATTGGAAAGCAGCCAAAAGGATCCTTAACTTTGTTCAGGGAACAAGGACACATGGGATCTTCTATAAAGCAAAATCCGATCTTGATTTGATTGGATTTACTGACAGTGATTGGGCAGGTGATAGCATAGATAGAAATTCCACATCAGGATATGTGTTCATGCTTGCAAAAGGGCCAATCAGCTGGTCAAGCAAGAAACATAGTGCCATTGCACTCTCATCTACAGAATCAGAGTACAGAGGAGTTGTTAATGCAACAACTCAATGTTTATGGTTGCAGGGTTTACTTGGAGAGTGTGGCTTCGAACCAGAGTACTCAAATACCATATAATGTGATAACCAAAGTACCATTCAAATATGCAAAGATCCAATTCAGAAGTAGAGAACTAGACACATTGAGATCCATATGCACTACATCAGAGAACTTGTGCATGATGGCACCATTCACCTACTCTTCTGTTCATCTTCAGAACAAGTATCTGATATCTTCACCAAAGAATTTTGTGAGAAGACCTTCAGCAATCTCAAATCACTGCTGGGGATTCCTGATCATGCTGTGAAAGCATGAGTGAAGACAAGATTCTACAATTTTGTTTTACAGTCCATGTTTAAGGGAGGATTTTCCCAAGTTGGTTTTGCCTCTTTCCTTGTTTAAATGGACATGCAGTATGTAAAGGGTGACCAAGCCTTGTTGCTAGGCCCTATAATTTTCTGATATAGTACTCATAATTCAGGCTTAAGGGGGGGTGTTAGAATAATCAACCCATAGTTTACCCATTTAGACATTAATTTAATTATTTCTGTCTTATTAGCCTAGTTCATGTGTCCCACCTTGTGCAAGTTGTCTTTTACCTATCCATAGTGGTAAAAATTGCCTCATTTGACTCATGTAGTGCATGGGAAATCCCAAGGAATAAAATATACTTTATTCATGGCCTCCTAGGCGCCCTTCTGCTTTTTCTGCTTTATTCCCTGCTTTTTCAGTGTTTTAAGGCAAATAGAAAAGCTAGACTAGGTGAGGTGAACTAGTTTTTTGTCCTCTTCATCCTCCACTCTTTTCTCCATGCAAAAGCATCTATGAGCTACCATTCCACCACTCTTTAGCTTTCCTAATCCATTTTTCTAATTCGTGAGCTCCATGACAGATTTGGGATTAGCTTTTTACACCTATGGGGGATTTGCTTATTTTTAGTAAGCCTGCTTTATGCTAGATTCGAATTGCTCCTCATGCATTCAAATCCCTGATGTATGTTATTTATTCAGCAACCTATGTTATTACAGGGTTGGCTATTATACACTGATTTAATACAGTTTATTGTTCAGCTCCAATTTTCAGTCTCTTTGTGAGTGATTTTGCATGATCAATTGTTAATTGTTGTGAGTAAAATTAATCTATCACCTGGTTCAATTTCCATAGTTTTCAGTGTCGTTTTATTTGAAACAATCTGATATTTCGAGATCTTTTCATCCAAACAATTGGTTTCTTCTTTTTCAGCCATTATTTTACAGTATGTCTGCCCCTTGTGATATTCTTATTACTAGTTCCAACTATTTTTCATGGAAATATCGTATGGAGGATGTTCTATGAAGTAGGGGAATTTTTAGAATTACCTCAAGGAAAGAAACAAAACCCACTGATGATAAGAAAATTAAATGGAAAAATAGATGTGATGAAGCTCGTGGATTGAATGGGATGTCAATCTCCATTGATTTGTGATTCCACATATCTGGAATTGATGACCCTGATAAAGCTTGGGAAAAATTGGAATCTTTGTTTGGTAAACACAATGAAATTTGAGGTCATCAACTTGAGAATGAGTTGATTTATTTAAATCCAAGTGATTTTTCATGAATTTAATATTATTTATCTAAGTAGAAAACTCTTAGACTCTTATGTGAAGAATGCAAGATTAAGAGAGAATACAAACAATGCATTTATCATATTCTTTCCAAACTTGGACCTGCATATTCTGTTTTTGTATCTACATTTTACTCCATGAAAGAATCCTTGAATGAAACTAGCTATCAAGAGCCTAGTCTTGAATCATTTTGTTATTCCTTGATTACAGATAAAGATAAGCTCATCCATCTTGGAATGATCAGCAATGCAGATACATTTGGGAAAGCCTTATTGTCCCAACAGAAAGAAAATTCCAAGCCTCCCAAGAAACAATTTTTTTGCAATAATAAGCTAAAAAAGGGTCCTAAGCCCTCTCAGTCAGCTCCTTATTTAAAAAATAACAAAGGATCCAAGCCAAAAGGAAATAAGACTGAACGACATTACAACTATTGCGGGAAAGATAACTTTCAGAACCAGAAACCCTTTCAAAGTTTCGACAACACCAGTTCAAGATATAAATAATAACCAGAAGCGACTCTTCATAAATTATCTGATACCATGTTCGAGTACACAGTGTACTCCCAAAAGACTGAACACCAAGAGAAACCGCTCACACAAACAGATCACATATTGACACACCGATGCTTTGACGTGGTTTAAAACCTCATGAGGGAAACACTCCATGACCCCAACAAATAGATACTCGAGGAAGTTTATTATGCAAAAGAAAGAAAGTTACAAATGAGCTTCTCATAATTGATCAACTAGATAATGACCCTCCATGATATCTAAATAGAGATCATGGACCAATTAGGTGTTAAGCCATGAATCAAGGGTAGGTATGATCTAAGAGAAGTTGAACCGTCAGATCACTCTATGTCTAGAACATATTGTGACTGTCAGATTAAATATTTACAAATGCATACTAATGCATACTAAATAAACACATTGTTCCATATACACTACAACAAAATGGTGTAGCTGAACGGAAGAACCTCACTTTAAAAGAAATGGATAATTCTATGATCCAATCTAAGGGACTAAGTCTTCAATTTTGGGATGAATCCATACATTGTGAAAATTACATAGTTAATCACACCCCCACTAAAGCTTTACAAGGTAATACACCAGTAGAAGCATGGAGTAAAATTAAACCAGATGTAAGTCACTTCCGTGTGTTTGGTAGTGAAGCATGGGCTCACATTCTGGATGAAAAACGGAATGCATTGCAGCCTAAAAGTGAAAAGTGCATATTTGTTGGATATTATGAAGATGTAAAAGGTTATAGAATTCTTCAACCACATTATCATGATATAATCATTAGAAGATATGTTAAATTTGATGAAAATATCTTGGCCTACGAGCCTAACTCGACGGTTGTGCCATCTTTGGCCTATGAGCCTGATTCGACGATTGTGCCTTCTTCTACTTCCAACTTCCTTGAAAATTTTACAACTCTAGTTTCTAATGATGATAGTGAGGATGAAAATCCACCTGCGCTTTCTCACGTTCCTCCAGTTGCACCAGCACAATTGCTTCCTCGATGGGTCCGTTCAACATGTGAACCAGCTGGTGATATTTTCGGTGATCCTAGAGATCAACGTCAAACACGTTCTCAGTTTCAACGAGCATCTTCACTTTTGGCTCAAGTTTCTGAGAATCATGATCCAAAACCTTTTGCAGAAGCTTCAAGAAATCCATATTGGGATCCAACTATGGATGAAGAATATCGTTCCTTAATGGCGAACGATACTTGGGATCTTGTACCTCTTCCAAAAGGAATAAAACTTATCAGATGTAAATGGGTCTATAGAACTAAGTATGCATCATATGGAAGTGTTGAAATAATTAAGGAAAGGTTACTTTCCAAAGGTTTTTCCCAATTTGAAGGGATCGACTACAATGAAACCTTTGCTCCTGTCGCAAAAATGAACTCTATCTGCCTTGTTCTTTCCTTTACAGCCTTATATAACTGGGAAGTCCATCAAATGGATGTCAAGTATTCATTCTTACATGGTGATTTATAGAAGGAAATTTACATGGAACAACCTCCTGGATATGTTCAAAATAACTCTAGCCTTGTCTGTCTCCTTAATAAATCCTTATATGGCCTTAAGCAAGCTCCTAGAGCTTGGTATGCCACAATGGATAGCTTTCTACTTGACACTAGTTTTTCTAGATTCCATTTTGACCCCAATGTCTATACTAATAAAGTAGGAAACCATCTCATCATACTTATTCTTTATGTTGATGATATTATCCTTACTAGTAGTGACCCTAAGCTTTTAACCCATGTGAAATCTAGTCTTAAGAAATTTTTTGAAATGTCAGACTTAGGACATTTGAGTTATTTTCTTGGTCTCCAATTATTTCAAACCAAAGAAGGAATCTTATTTTCCAGTCTAAGTATGCTTGTGACCTTCTTCATCGCTTTTACATGGAAGATTGTAAACCATCCCCTTCTCCCTTCCAGTCTAGAGTCAAACTTTCTACCACTTATAGTTCACCTAAAGTAGATGCCACCTTGTATCGTCATATTGTTGGTAGTCTCTTATAATTGACTCATTATCGTCCTAAACTTTCTTTTTTCATTGGTCGTGTTTCCCTTTATATGCAAACACCTCATGAAAGTCACTGGAAAGCAACAAAAATAATACTTTGATATATTTGAGGTACAATCTAGTTTGGGATTCATTACAGTACAGGGGGGAAACCTTTACTAGTTGGTTTCATTGATTCATATTGGGCCGGTGATCCTTATGATTGAAAGTATACTATAGGTTATGTTTTTAGTCTAGGATCTAGACCCATCACTTGGGATTCTAAGAAACAACAAGATCTTTCTATTTCTTCAGCAGAGGCAGAATATCGAGTTGCAGTTAATGCTAGTCAAGAAGCTTTATGGCTTCGACAAATCCTTTCAGAGTTTGGATTCACGCAGCAGAAACCTACTCCACTTTGGTGTGACAATCAAAGTGCCATCAAGGTCACCAAAGATCCAGTTCTACATCAACACAAAAAACACATTGAGCTACATATGCACTTCATCAGAAATCTTGTTCATGATTGTGTTCTTGAAGTGCTATTTTTCCCTATAGATGATCAAGTTGTAGACATATTCATCAAGTCTCTTACAGAAGCGATGTTTTCTAAAATTTGATCTATGTTAGGAGTTTGGGAATTTGTCATTAAGGGGGGATAGGCTTTAATGCCTCCTTCCTTCTCCTAATAGTGTCACTTTTTTAAATCCTTCAATCCTATCTCAAGTTGTTCTTAAGGGGGGATGTTAGGATATTTAGACACTTATGAGTTAGTTAAGATCAACTGGTGTAATATATCTATTAGGTAAAGTGTGTTTCTTTAGTATGCATTTGTAAATATTTAATCCGACGATCACGATATGTTCTAGACATAGAGTGATCCCACAGTTAAGCTTCTCTTAGATCATACCTACCCTTGATCCGTGGATTAAAAACTGATTGGTCCATGATATCTATTTAAATAGCATGGAGGGTCATTGGCTAGTTGATTGATTATGAGAAAATCATTTGTAACTTTCTTTTTTTTGCATAATAAACCACCTCAAGTAGCTATTTGGATTGGGATGTGGAGTGTTTCCCTCTTGAGGGTTTAAACCACGTCAAAAAATTGGTTGTCGAGATGTGATATGTTTGTGTAAGTTCCTTCTCTTGGTGTTCGGTATTTTGGGAGTACCCTAGGTACCCGAACAGAACATCAGTTTGCAAGCTAGAAAAAAGGGTTCTCCTCATGACTAGATGAAAGATGAATGACAAAATGTGCTATATGTGTTGTAGAAATACTTAACATGTGAAGGGAGGTATGCAATTACTTTGAATCACCATATTCTCCTACTTTTACATTTCAAAGCTGAATTGGAAATGAATTTCCCATATTTTCTGTGCAAAAGACTAGCTAAGATATCAAGACGGGTTTAGAAGCACTCTGGTAATCCTTCCAACATTCTTTACCATCATAGTTTGATTAAGCTTCTTATTGAAGATGAATTGCATATTCATAATGATACTTGGGCTAATTTTCTGAACAGAGTTTGAGGTCTCGCTTCATCTAAAATCCCTCCTTCTCCACACATTCATGTTTCTCCTCAGGTTGAAGGTCATGAATTAAAACCCATTCCTGACCAAGAACTAGAACCACCCCTAATTTATATTTTCTCCTATGTATTGAAAAAGAGACGGCGTCAGTCTAAAAACCCTATTATTGAAGAATTCACAATACCACGAATAACTAATAGAATCATGGATAGAAAAATTGTTAAACCCTCAAACTCATCCAAAAATGTACAACAACCTATTTTGGTTGATCTGGAAGAATCCCCTGAGTCATATTCGGACCTCCCTGAGAAGAAACAGAAAAATAATGCTCCAAGTACACTCCCCCCATCATCTCCTAAGAAATTTGATTTCACATATGACAAACTTTTCAATTTTATTCTTCCCGTTCTTAGTTATGAACCCATAGACCTTCATCTAGATGAAAATCCTCTTGCCTCAAAATATGGCCATGGGGAGTATAATCTGGAATTGTTTAATCCTCAACAACTTGAGTATGGGCCTCCTGAAGATAGCTCACTTGAACATTAATTATGTGGTGAACATATACCTGTAGTTTCTTCCACTTCGGCTATACCTTATGTAATTTCCCAACTACAGAAGAAAACCAAGAATATTAAGAAGCTTAAAGCTGCACTCGACTCATACCAGCAATCCCAAGAGGTAAAATACTTGTTGGTGGAAGAATCTGAAAAGAGCAATGAGCAGTTGAGAAATTACAATCTCAAACTTCTACAAAAAATAAGCAATTGAAGGAAAAGCATGATAAGGCAGGTGTGCATATAAGATGAATTAATAGATTAGTAAGGAATTGGAGAGTTGAGGTGTTCAATAACTTAGCACACATTTGTTTGTTAAAGAAGAAACTGAGGGTGAAATCAAACCTCGCCAGTGGGAAAATGAACATTGTGGTCAATACCACATAAGTTTTGTAAGTGGTAATGAAACTCAGTTTTGAAAATTTTGCACTCTTTGGCAGGCATGTTTGCATGAGGACATGCAAATAGACAAGCATGGGGGAGATGTTGGATCACCACATTGACACTTTTTACACCTTCTAATGTCCACTTTTGACCTCTTCACTTGATGATCACTATACCCTATAAATCCATCCATATTTTCATATATTCACCTAGTTACCCAGCAAGTATAGTGAGGTATAATTATTTACTAAAACTCTTTGATTTCCTTTAATTTCATGTTTTAAATGTGATTCTTGGAACCTCATGACTAATCATAGTGGATTCTGCAGCATTTTTTGATTTCAGGAACATATTAAACATCATTGAATATTTTCTATGTCATTACTTCGGGTGCTGCCAGATTGCTCAAGTAAAATCGTATTCATCCAACTCAACTCTCATTGCTGATTCACATATACGAGTCAATGAGATATTCATCTCTAGAAACTATGTGCTATCGAGATGAATATTAGTTATTAAGACAACAAATTCAAGGCTTCCTCTTAGCATGAAGAAGTTGATCATTAAATGAAATATTTGTTTATCTTTTGAAAACGGTTGCACTCTTAATTAGAAGATAGGTTTTGTTGATGTAAAATAGGGATTAACTATTCTAGTTCCTGAGTTATAAATCCATGTATCGTAATAGGATAACACGGATATAGGAATTACACTGCTTAAACATTGGTTTTATGAATTGAACATAGATTGAACTTATATAATGTTGTTTCTATTATTTTATGTAATGTTTTATATATCTAAAGAGAAAGTGCTTCTTAGATAAAACATCAACACTCATATTGTGCTCGTTGTAAATGTGTTGAAAGTTTATGGAGAGGAAAGAAGATTTTACCTTAGTGATGCGATCACACCAATGTTACAGGTCCACAAAATCTAGAAACACCATGGATTTTTCCCAATTAATGATAAATTGGGAGTCCCCACAAATAAAGAGGGTAGGAAGGACTATAGAGACCACACATACCCAAAGTGACCAAAGGGACATCAATATTGTTAGAATATAATCCATAGGGATTATATATTGTAAATAAATAAATAAAGAATAGGAAGCTAAACAGTTATGTAGGAATATGGATAGGCTGGTCGAAATCTCAACCACCGCCTGAAATGTATAAATATATGCATTGGCATTGGAATAAGATAGAACCAGGAGTTATACCTATAAGTGGTATCAGAGCTTGGCTATTTGCCATAACTCCTACCTACTGCATTTCAATCCTGGCATTCTGCTTGCTAGTCCATTTCCAGACTGCCTGCTCCGTCAGTCTGCCAGTCATGCATTGAATGCATTACTCCTCCATCTTGCTACTGCGATTCCATTGAATTCCATATTGTTGGAGTTTGAGACTGCGTTTTGAGATTACTGTGATCTCCTCCTCTGCACTGTGCTGTGCTGTGAGCTATTGTTGCGTGCGTGAGAGGTATCTCCTCCATCGAACGTATGTGAGCTCTCCCTCTCTCAGTCCGTGTGAGCGCCATCTAGGGTTTGCACATTTGTTAACCCTAACATTTATTTATGGATGATCATGTGACCTATTCTATCTGGTATAAGACTGTTGCATGGTATGAACGTAGGTAAACCTGATGCTTTCATTTGCGTGGAGTATAAACGGAGCTGCGACCTACTACACCTGCTGTGACCATCGAAGTATGCGTTGAGTGCTGTAATCTATGCTGCGATCTGTGAGTTTACAAGATGATCATTACACCCTTCGAATATATAGGAATCAAATGACACTAGTGTTCACCTAAAGCGAGAGAGAATGAAATCTAATCGTATCCATTCTATCTTATGAATTAAATAGTTAATAGTTGAGAGTTCAGAGAGTTATTGAGAGGGTTTAAAACCTACGGTAATGATAGCTACACAGAAATATCTATGAATGATAAGCCTATCAAACTTTGCTTAGTTATGGACGATATATCTTAGGGATTCCGTATTCTTTACCAAAACCTCTAATGAATAAAACCCAACCTGGGGCACCCACCATTTTTCATTGTCGTTCATTTCCACCGAGTTTGGTCGAGTACCATTGAATCATGGGCGGCTCCAATAGAGATAGCCTATGACGCCATAGGAAGTCGCACCATCCCTTAATATGCAAGTTGTATAGACCCTACGCCCTGTATTGTTCCTGAGCTACTGTGAATTCAAGGAGCTGCGTGGAGTACTGCTGCTGTTGATTGAAGACTGCGTGACTGATATATATCCTACATATATATCCTACATATATTGAGCATGGACTGCATTTCTTTGAGAGTTGTGCTCTCCTTGAAGACTATGCTTGAAATGGATGTGAAACATTTGCAATGGCTGAGAGAACTCGTTGAAGACTGAAGTCACATTGAAGGCTGCGTTGAAGGCACTCTTTTGATATGCTGTTGATTGAAGCTGCGTGAAGACTTTGCTGAAGACTGGTGCGTCCTCTCTAGGGTGGAAACCTAATTTTCTGAGTGAACACGGTGGAGACTGCGTTGGAGAAATAATATCTGCTGCGAGCTACAACTACTGCGTTGAAGCACCAATGCTGCGAGTTGTAAGTTTGTATCTGCGTTGAGTATATTGGCTGCTGAATGTTGGAATCATTCTGATATGTTCCTTTGAAAAATAGCACTGTCATGTGACATGAAAATATTGTTGTAAACAGTTGCAGAGCTTATTATTTTTTATGTTTGTACACCTCCATATAAATTGTATTGCTGCAAAATTGTCTTAGATTGATGTAAATACTATGGCAGCGACATATACCTACATAGTGAATAGCTTATTTCTAGCTAGTGCAGTGGTAATTCTACATAGTCTGTATTGTAAAAAAAAAAAGTAGTAGAGACTTAGACCTACTTCTTTCATATAGCTGAGATCGTTGACTGGTGCTAAAAATTTGCTTATGAACTTATTTGACAGCATATTAAGATTGTAAATCACCTTGGCAGAGGCTGTAGACCTGCAAGGTTTTTGTTTTTCTATTATCTCATTCTCTTTGTCATATTAAGTTCATTACACTAACTGTTGTAAAAGATGCAATATATAGCATCTGTAGTTGGTGTCACTCTCTCTGGAAAAGAGAGAGGCAGAGGAAGAAGAAAATTCAGAGGTAGAGGGGGCAGAAACAAAAGATCAGACTTGCAGTGCAAGTGTTGTGGGAAGACTAGGCACACATAAGATCAGTGTTGGGCTTCGTGGGACTCCATCAAAGACAAACATAACCGGAAGAAAGATGACCAAGATGCTAGTAAATCTTCCGATTCTTGTATTGTTGCACATTGTAATCTTGGAATTAATGAACTGACTTCACTTTCATCTTACAAAGATTGTTGGCTGCTTGATATTGGGCAAAATCACACATGACATTTAGAAAAGACTGTTTTTAAGAACTTAATGAAACAATAGATGGCACTGTTTACTTTGCAGATAAGTCAAGTATTAAACCAAAGGGAATGGGCACCATTCGACTGAAGATGCTTGGATTCCCTGATTTCTTGTTGAAGAATGTTCTCTATCTTCCAGAGTTGCAAAGAAGCCTGCTGTCCTTGGTGGAGATTCGAAAGCGAGGCCATTCCATCCACATGTTTGATGGAATATTTGAAATAAGAAAGTCCTCTGACAACCAAGTCATCATGACTGGATACGAATATGGGAAGCTGCTGAAGCTCAAGGGTTCATCTGCAAGAGTTCAGAACTATGCCTACCTCTCTCAGCATGGAGAAGGTAATTTGTCATCTAGTTCATTGTGGCATGCAAGATTTGGTCATCTAAATTATAACAGTCTTCGTTTGTTGAGAAAGAATGGTGTATTTGGTTTTCCCACCATTCCCAAAGAGAAGAACAAATGTGATGCATGTATATTAGGGAAACATAGTAAGCTGCCATTCCATGAATCTAATTTCAGAGCAAGTAGGAAATTAGAGTTAGTGCATTCTGATTTGTGTGGCCCAATGCCAACTCCTTCAGCAAATGGGAACAAGTATTTTATGACATTTGTTGATGACTACTCAAGAATGTGCTGGATTTACTGTTTAAAGACAAAATCAGAAGCATTTCAAACATTCAAATACTTTCATGCATTGATTGAAAAACAAGCACAATAAAAAATTGGTACACTTCGTACTGATAATGGGAAAGAATACACTTCAAATGCTTTTGAATATTATCTTCGCCCACATGGAATTGCACATCAGACTACAGTTCCCTACAATCCTCAACAAAATGGTGTAGCAGAAAGAATGAATAGAACCATAATGAATATGGTTCGCTCTATGATGTTTTTCAAGAATGTAAAACTAATGTTTTGGGGTGATGCAGTAAAATGTGCAGCATATTTGAGAAATAGAAGTCCCTCAAATGCTCTTGATAACAAGAATCCACATGAAATGTGGTTTGGCCATCTCCCTTCAGTCAAGCATCTCAGAGTTTTTGGTTCCACCTGTTACGCCTTGATTCCAAAGGAGCAAAGAAACAAGCTTGGTGCTCGAAGCAGAAAATGCATTTTCCCGGGGTACGAAGAATACTCCAAGGCATACCGTCTATATGATGAGGTAAACAAGAAATTTGTTATTTCCAGAGATGTCATTTTTCTTGAAACTAATAAAAATGACCAGTCCATTGAGAGACAGCTTGATCATTTGGAAAGTTATCCTCATCCAAAGACATATTCTGAAAATGAATATGAAATTCCAAACCTTGAAGGGGGGATTCCTATTTTGGATCAACCTTTGGAATTTCCATATGAAGCACCAACTCCCCCGCATGAAGAAGTTCCTACTACTTCACTTGAACAAGAGGTTCAACTGGATGATGTGATTGAGAGAATTTAAAGACTCTCAATTAATGATGAAGCTCCACTAGCTGATCAACCAGGACCATCACGGAAGATTCCTAAATGGGCCACAAAGACACTTGAAAGTGTCCATCCAGATGAAGTTGGAAAGACAGGAACGAGAAGTTCGAAAAGACATGAACATGGAGGAGGAGCAGATAATTCAGGTGATGACATGGATGTATCATTTGATTATGAATTTAATTTATCTGCTAACTTTGAACCAACTTCCTTTGAAGAAGCTTCTACTCGGGTTGAGTGGAAAGAAGCTATGCAGAATGAGTATGATGCACTCATGAAGAATGGAACTTGGAAGCTGGTTGACCCTCCAGTTGGAACCAAACCAATTAGCTGCAAGTGGGTGTACAAGAACAAATACAAATTAGATGGCTCACTTGACAAGCACAAAGCGAGGCTTGTAGCAAAAGGATATGCACAGAAGGAAGGAATTGACTATGAAGAAACATTTTCTCCTACAACAAAATGGGATACCATCCATACCTTACTCTCTTTAGCTGCTCATAAAGGGTGGAAATTTCATCAAATGGATGTGAAGACTGCTTTCTTGAATGGAGACTTGAAAGAGAATGTCTTCATGTCTCAGTCAGAAGGCTTTGTTGTGAAAGGAAAAGAGCAAAAGGTATGCAAGCTTGTCAAATCCTTGTATGGCCTAAAACAAGCACCTCGCGCATGGTATGAAAAGTTA
>LPNX010714897.1:34875-69687 GCA_001517045.1 Pseudotsuga menziesii
AGGAGTATCAAATTATGGATACACTATGAGTCTTGGATTAGCAGCTATCTCATGGAGATCATGCAAACAGTCAGTTCCAGCAGATTCAACAACAGAAGCAGAATATGTGGCTGCAGCTGAAGCAATGAAAGAAATAGTATGGCTCAGGAAGATACTTGAAGATTTGTAGGAAAAACAAGAAAACTCCACTCCATTACTGGTCGACAATACTTCTGCAACCAAGCTGGCTAAGAATCCTAGATTTCATGATCGAACCAAACACATCAACACAAAGTATCATTTGATTCGACATCATGTAGAGGCCAAGACAGTCCATCTTCGACATTGTTCCACAAATGATCAAATTGCAGACATCTTCACCAAAGCTCTTGGACGAGAAAAGTTTGAAAGATTCAGAAACATGCTCGGACTTACGAACACCCCTTCGGATTAAGAGGGGGATTCTTAGAATGTAATCCGTAGGGATTATATATTGTAAATAAATAAATAAAGAATAGGAAGCTAAAAAGTTATGTAGGAATATGGATAGGCTGGTCGGAATCTCAACCACCGCCTGAAATGTATAAATATATGCATTGGCATTGGAATAAGATAGAACCGGGAGTTATACCTATAAATATATTTGGACACTAGAAATTTATATATGACTTGAACCCCTTCCTTGACATATTTGGACCTCTTCCTTGACACAACCAGCAAGCTAGCTATAGGACATGCATAGAGGAGGTAGAGGTGCTAACCAAAAGTGAGGTGATTTCGTTGAGAATCCTACTAGTGAGAGGAATCGACTCTTGTTTGTTTAGCGAGCCCCTTCCTCGACACAACCATAAAGCTAACTTGTGAGCATGGTGAACCCCTTAAGCTACATAAACACAAATTAATTTCTTGTTTGACTCAATATTTGTAGTATAGGTTCTTCCTACAGGCCATTTTTTATTGGGTGGGCATCGGGTTACAAATCAATTTTTATCTCTCCCACTTTGGGGGTTTTGTATGCTCAAGGATGTCCACCCCCTTTGTTAACCCAAAAACCCCCACAATGAGCTCTACATGACCTACACCACCTAAAGACATCTACGTACCACCCTCATTTGACCCCATTTGACCCCCACACCCTCAAGAAGGCTTAAAAATATGAAAAAGGGTTTAAAAACCCCTAAAAAGAGCCAAAATAGCTCTTATAGGGGCCAAAGCCTCCAAAAAGGGGATAAAACCGCTCAAAGGAGCTTAAGACCCCCAAAAGAGCTAAATATTGAGCGAAAGGGGCTAAAGGCCCAAAAAAGTGGCTAAAGCCCCAACCAAGGTGTTACAGCTGATTTTACCACACATCATAGATCACACATTTATGGCCTTCCCTGTCCCTCTGCAGACTCGTTGGACCCCATGGACCTTTTTTTACCTTTTATGTTTTCAATATCATCCCTAAAAACACTCATTATTTGCTGTACACGACTTTTAAACCCTTTCTCGCGTATACATGCAGATATAACCCTTAAACCTGCGTATCAGGATGTGTGCAAAAGGCCAAATATTTTTGGAGTTTTCCTTGATGTGGATCTGAGTCACTTATCTCTTGGCCTTCCATATGCCTCAAGATTTCTCAGATTTAACCTTCCATTACCCCAGTGAAGCACTATATAAGGAACCCTTTGGATACATTGAAGGGAGAGAATTGAAGAGAAAGAAAACTATAGTCCATTGTTGCCGTAGCTTGCTTATACTTGAGTCTACATCCCTTTGTCCCTTGGAATACTTGGTGTTCTTCCCAATATTTCCCTTGCTTGTGATATTGCTATCGAGAGATGGAGGATTGAGGTGGAGGAGGCCCAGGTGGAGGAATCAGTTTCTCCGGTTTGCAGACGTGCCGACAGAGGTTGTCATTCATGTAATCTCAGATTTATATTAATAGAAATATATTTTCCTATCCAATGATGTGCATTTAAATGAATATTGAATCCATGGATGTTTTTAATTGCTTATACATTATCGATTATATATGATAGAGTAGGTCTAACACACATATATAGCATGCTTATCTGGTTTGTTGTTGTTGAGAGAGAAAATTGTTAACACAAGAAGGATTGGAAAAAGCTCAACGGGGATCTACATCAACCATCTGGAATAAGGTATGTTTCGAGATCCTTTAGTGTTAGATGTTTTATTTATCTTGCATATTGGGAAGGGATTGATTTCTGCGGTTTCTTTGTCTGTTATGGTACACCCCAAGCCATAGGAAGTTTTCTCCGTAACAAAATTGGCAACAATACTGGGGAGTTCCTAGTCATTTCCTTTGGGGGTTTTGTTGGCATTCAATGTTCTTGAATTGCTCTGATTTCTCTATTTTTGAGTTGGATCTGGGGGCATGTTTTCCAAGTAGTGTCTTACAGGAGTAAATTTTGTATCATCTTGTCTGTTTGCCTTTTTTTTATTATCTATTTTTCTTCATGTACGCGGGTTTTTCTTTCATAGTCGCGTGTACATGTGGGTTTTCCTAGAATAGTCACGTATATACGTGGATTTATTGAGAACAGTCATGTATGCCCTGATTTTTTCCCTTTTGGGGAAGATTAAGTGTTGCTGGGTGAGTTTGGATGATTGCTGAGTCTTCTTAAATGCTTCTGGAGTCTGTATATATCCTTGTTTCCAACCAGAGACACCTTGTTAGTTTAAATTTTTGAAAATGTTCTTGTCATTTCATTTTTTATTTTTTGTTTTGGGATTAGTGCATTAGGTCTCTTTTACCTTGGTGTTTTTCTTGGGTGCTGTCTAGTAGTGCTTGCAGAGTCTGAGGGTTGTAGAGTCATACTTTTGCTTTTTATCTCATTTAATTCAAAGAATAAAAAAACATTTTTCTTTTTGCATCATTATGCATTGCTTGCATTTTACATTTTCATGGTACTTTCATTAGGTTTTCTTGGAGAATATTAGTCAGATTTTCATATAGGAATGATTGCATATTCATTTGAAGGAAAAATTTGCACTTCACGTAGTAGCATACCCTATTCTTCAATTGACACAGTGCATTTGCATTGATTGTTAGGTTTGCATTTCACTTCTTGTTGCATCATAACATCATTAGTTGCACGACCATTTTCCCTTTGAGTAATAAGCCAATTAAAATCAACACATAATAAAATGAAATACACTCTTTTCTTTTATAGGGTGCACCAACAAGACTAGGTTTTAGGGTCTTGGAATAGTTCATTGTGAGTAAATTTTCCAAGACCACTAAACGTAACATTTATGTGTCTGTCCAGGTGAGAGTGTGAAATTCCTTTCTATAATTAGTGTTCTCAGGCTCCTCCTATTACAAGGGAGTTAATCACAAGGCAGTGTGAGCGGTTATGATTGGGATGACCCCTCGTTGTAACTGAGTAGCACTGGAGATATTTCCAAGATTGTATTCATATCTGGGGGCTCTTTCGAGAGTTTCGGGCTTTGCTACCTTGCCCATACGGTCAATCTTGCCTGCGAATGTCTTCCTGAGCATTGATTATATTGAGGTGACCTTAGTTTTCTTACCTAGGTTATCGAGGGGGTACTTCACAGAGGTTATTCTGCAGGTGTCCTAGCCAGGTAGGGGTTAGAAAACACATTCTCTATATGCGTTGAAGTTGAGGGCCACTATAATTGGTTACGAACCTTCACTTGTTGTGTATGGGAGTCTCAAGCCTCTCCTAGGTGAGACACACCTGCTTCATTCGGGAGCTCACATATCCTACCCTTGTTTGCTTGCGATTTGGATTTACATTTTATAGGGGTATGCTCTGTGCATGCTAGTTTGCCTAGGGTTTGCATAATTAAATCAAGTCTTTTCATTTTTTGAGTCATTGTGGATTCAGGCGCGATGCTTCATCATTCTTTTTGTTTAGTAGGAATTACACCTTCCATGTCTCCTCCTTCTTTGGGAGAGAGAAATAGACAATCCGGGTGGACTACTTGTCACTTTGATTCACACACTATGGGAGATCAAGAGGATGTGATTCCAGAGATGTGTCCTCCACCTCACAAGGTGGGGGAGGAAGATCCTACTCCTATATATGATCCTTCACTGGAAATACCTTCACAATCTGGTTATGATCCCTCATTCACAGGTCACTGGTATTGGTTACTAGGTGACGAGACTCATTATGAACCCACTAGCACTAGTCATGTTCATTATGGCATGCCTGATATCCCTGTACCCGATCCGGCACATCATGTCGAGTTGGAAGTCAAACCTAGCACTACGCATGGGGGCACTCCTATTCCTTTCCATGCAGAGAGATTTGGGATCACTAGTCACATTACACCTTCCATCCTAGTGGTGGAAGCAACCTCACATGTCCATCCTATACCTAGTGTTAATAATCCTATGCGGATACCAGAACCGAGATGAGTGAACATTGGGAACACCACTTACATTCCTTCACATGTCCCTTCCTCCTTGAACCCTACTCTTTTGAATGCATTTTTGACAATACTTCCTTCCCCTCATTCACGTGGTCCTTCAGGACGGAATATTGCTACTAGCCATGTTCGTGCTGCGACTGCTCGCATGGTAGTATCTCAAAGTCAAGTACCTCCTATTGTGTCAGGAGTTCATATTCCTATTTCTGGATTTTCTTATGGTCCATATCAAGGAGTTCCCCATATCCCTAACTATGGAAATTCTCATGGGACATCCCATGGGACACCTTATGGAGCTTCTCATGGACAGTCTTATGGACCGCAATATGGACAGAATTATCAACCCTATGGGTATGTGTATCAACAACCTTCTTACTCTTCTAATTATGGCTTTGCAGCACAACATAATCAAGCTACCCCACATCCATTAGACGAAATTTCAACTCAAAATGGGCCTTTTAATTTTAACTCAAATTCCATGTCATCATGTGTTAGCCAATGAAATTGCTTTAAATTTGAAATACCGTATAGGTCTTAAACACTTTTTTAATACAAATTTGGGGATAGGTATCATAAAAAAACTACTTTTTTTCTTTTTATTTTCGACATATCTCCCCGTGTTTTTACTCAAATTTTGATCGGGAGAGCTTGTTAGATGCAAAATTTAATTCCGCACCCAACGAGATCTCCTAATCGAAATTTGAGTAAAAAAACGGGGAGATATGTCGAAAATACAAACAAAAAAGTAGTTTTTTATTTTCTTCCTCCAAAATTAATAAATATTATTTTATTATTTTAACTATTATTTTATTAATTTCTTTTAGGAGGCCCATTTTGAGTTGAAATTTCCTTTAATGACAATGCTTCGATGCAGCCCTATATGGGTCAAATGGGAGGATGTTATTATGGCTAAGGCCAAGGTATTTATAGTAATCAACCTTACATGAACTAGAACTATCAGGGAGCGTGGCATAGATTGGCTCAACCTAGGCTCCCTTTCCTCACAACATTGAAATTACCTGACTTATTGAGACTTATGAATGATCTGGTATCTCATGACTTGGCCTAACTGGTCATCCCTAACAAGATTCCTTCGGACATTCCCAAGTTCGAGGGTAAATCTGGAGAAGATCCTAGTGAGCATGCCACTACTTTTCACCTTTGGTGCTCTTCCAATTCCTTACATGATGATTCAATCCGTTTGAGGCTATTGCAACGCACCCTCACTGGGCCTGCAGTGAAATATTTATATAGAGTTACCAAGGGGGGCATATGCTTTATTTGATGACCTTTCCTTGACTTTCCTCAATCACTTTAAGTTACCCGTACGTTACAATGTTGGTACCAAACTATTGTCGACATTTTGACAAGACAAAGCCACACATATCTTAGATCATATTCAAGAGTGGCATAGATAGAAGTGGTTGATTAAAGCCTTTATACCAATGGAATTTCTCCTTGAGTGGTTCCTCAAGTTGTTATAACCTTACATCGTGAAGGATGTTTCTACATCCGGAGTCCAAAATGAGGAACAAGCAATCTTAAGGGCACAAGAGTTGGATTTGATCTACACTCAATCTAGACTTTTGTATGAGATTATACCTAATGCTCCGTGATCTAGTTTTGATCCCAAGGTCAAGCCTAGGCCACATGCCGATGGCATTGTGGGCTCTACAAGTACGAAAACTACGGATTCGGTTGTGAAAAAAGTGAGCCAATTGTCAATTAATCAATTTGCATTGGGACAAGCCATGGCTTCATCTCAACTTACCCAATTGGCGAGTGTACTTTCTGTGCAATCGTTGGACCTGAAGGGCAACCAGCAGACTAGAAGGAATAAGAAAAAAGGTAAAAATAATCGTAAGGGTGGGAATAAGAATGAAAATGCTAATTATAATGACAAGAATGCTCGTAATGCTGGGGGGGACAAGAAGACTAAACGTAAGGTAAAGTTTCCTTGCAAGTTATGTAAGGAGGACCACCTCACTCACTTGTGCCCTCGTATGGAAGATGCCTTGAGGTTCATAGCACATGGTCCAGCTATGCTAACTAATCCTTTACCTAACAATCAAAATATGAAATCGAGGACCATTGATCCTCATTGTGCATCGGGTGGAGATCAAAATATGCCGGAGGCCAATACTGGTCATGGTTGCATCAATATGGTGCGCGCTACTAAGGTTGTGACTTGTGTGAAGGATTATGGTTCATCACAACTAGACCTTGGAAAGGAACCTGCTCCACCCGAGAGCCCTTTGCGTATCAAAAAATCTATGGATAAACCTTAAGTTCCACCTCGCATTCCTAAGGGAGTCCTAAAGCATTCAGGGCACAATCCTAATGCCTGAGCTACCCATAACTATTCCATTGTTGAGGTTTTGGGCCAAACTCCTTGTGTGATGTCCGCACTTGAAGTACTTCACACTTGTCCTCCACAGAGGAGAGCCTTGATTTCTGCTCTTGGTGTTAGTAATGATAACTCTTCTTCCGTTATCAAATTTGAAACCATGGGATTACAACCTCGCTTGCCTTACTACGTGTCTCTTTTGATTCATGTAGAGTGTCTTAATATGACCATCAAACACACCGTCGTTGATGAAGGCACTGCTACTTTCATGATGTCTTTGTCATGTTGGAAGGGTTTGGGTTCTCCCAAGTTGTCTCAATCTGCTACTATGTTGACAGCTTTCGATGGTAGATAATTTCGGCCACACGAGATTCTTCATTCTCTTAAGGTCCAATTGGGAGGGAAGACCATCGCGATCGAGGTTGAGGTGGTTGATGCGCCCCTTGACTACAATATTCTGCTGGGATGGAATTGGATGTATAGTATGCAAGCCATAGCCTCTTCTCTCTTTTGAGTGATATGCTTTCCATTTAATGGGAAGATCGTTATGATTGATTAGATGTCATTCCATAATCCGAATATTAATGCATCATTGGGAAATTCTATCCCGATTATCAATCATTCTCAACCGGGAACTGGGAGTGTGGGTGTGGGTATGCATCCGTCTCTTATGGGAACCTTTAGCTGTCCTGCGCCCGTTCTTATGATCAAATCTAGTTTTGGTAGGGATTCATCCTCGTTGAATTCAGTGTCTTTTCACACTACCCATATGGAATATCCTTGGATTCTTCCTTCACCAAGTCCTTCGATTGGACCTATCAAAATGGATGTGCCATTGCCTACAACGATGGTATCATATTAAGCAAATCTTGATCAAGTTGCAGAGCCTAGTCCTTCCTCTTCGTGGACAGAGGAGGAGGACCTGTATGTGCTACCTACATGGGTAGTTGAGCCCTCTCACGCACATGATTTCCTTAAATTTTTTTTTCCATTGGATGAATCCATTATTGAGGCCATGTCTGGGGTTGAGGAACCTTGGGAAGAGTGACATCATCGATCATATTTTCTTCTTGAACTCTACCATATGGAGCGTGATGACTTTAGGGATATTCTTAGCAAGAATATTGGTAGTCCCATGGTTCCATTGAGCTCTCCTGGTCATATGGCCGATGGGAACATGGCGAATTTATCACCTACTATTCCTATCAATATTTCTCACGATCCTCGCAAAGTTGAGAACGTCTACATTGGGGTGGGTTGTTCCCCTGATGAGATCAAGGAGTATACTGAGCTACTTAAAGAGTTTCATGACATATTTTCTTGGTCATACGAGGAAATTCTAGGTATTGACCCTCGTATTGTCGAACATGAGATTAATACCTACCCAAATGCGAAGCCGGTTCAAAAAAGTTTGCGTGCGGTGAATCCTAGAAAAGCACCCGCCATTAAGGATGAGATAGAGAAACTGTTAAAAGCCAGTTTTATCTATTCTGTTCCCCTGATGGAGTGGGTTTCAAATCCCGTTCCGGTTGATAAGAAGCAAGGAGCGATGCATATATGCACTGATTTCTGTGATTTAAATCGTGCTTGTCTTAAGGATAATTCTCCTACACCATTTATTGATCAGATTTTGGATGAATGTGCAGGAAGTGAGGTATTCTCCTTCATGGACATTTTTTTCGGATATAATCAGATTCAGATCAAACCCGAGGATCAACATAAGACCGCATTTATTTGTCCTTGGGGTAATTTTTCATATTAGAAGATGCCTTTCGGCCTTAAAAACGTCGGAGCTACATTTCAGCAGGCTATGACCTTAATTTTTCATGATCTCAAAACAATTATCGAAGCGTATTTGGATGACCTTGCTGCTAATTCGTGTTTGAGAGTGTGTCATCCATACCATTTGAGGTTAGTATTCGAAATATGATGCCATTACCAAGTGCATTTAAATCCTCATAAGTGCATATTTTGCGTGTATATTGGTCACTTGCTAGGGTTCATCGTATCCAAGGAGGGTGTTAAAAAAAAATCCCACGATGAGCTCAACATGACCTCCACCACCTAAAGACATCTATGTACGACCCTCATTTGACCCCATTTGACCCCCACACCCTCAAGAAGGCTTAAAAATATGAAAAAGAGCTTAAAAACCCCTAAAAAGAGCCAAAAATAGCTCTCATAGGGGTTAAAGCCTCCAAAAAGGGGATAAAACCCATCAAAGGAGATTAAGACCCCCAAAGGAGCTAAAGATTGAGCGAAAGGGGATAAAGCCCCAACCAGGAGCTTAAAACCCTAAAAGTATTGAGAAAAAGTATAAATAGAGGGGTGGGGGTCACTCTCAAATCATTCCTTCTTTCCATATTGTTATGCTACCTGAGTGAGTGCCTTAAGACCATTTTCCTCTCAAGCCATTCATCCTCCCTCTCATTCATCCTCCCATCGAGCCATAGCTCTCCATTCCTAAGAGAGGTGCTTCCCCAAGTTAGGGCATGGTGGCCCATTTCAACCAGAATGTATAATTGTTTTTCTGTTTTGTCTTTGCTTCGGTAGATTGTATTTTTCTAACATTATTTACTTGCGGATCTATTTCTTAACATGTTATTGCATGTTTTCATTGTTTGCTTGTAGGTCTTTGGGTTTTTCTAATAGTTGTATGCATGGTATTGAAGCTTAAACCATAACCTTGTGTGCAGAGGGGTTCCATTTTATTTTCTGTCTATTTTTCTTGCACCACCACCAGGAACCCTATCCTTCCATATTATAGATGGAAGGTAGCTATTCTTGCTCTATAGCAAGGGAGAAATCCCTACTACAGATCTGGTAACCATACTAGGTCGATCCCATAGGATCCCTGGGTTTTATTTTTGCAGTTTATTTTTATTTCCCTTAGTTTAAATTTCTGTCAAATCTAACTTAGATCTCTGTTTTTCTGCATTTTTAGTTACTGCTAAGCTTCCTCAAGGCCAATCCGATCCCATTTGGCCATAGTACAGGTTACTATCGATCGAATCTGGCTCAGGATCAGAAAAGTTTTACTTTTCGGAGCACGTTGCTTTTATCAGGCTGAAAGGTGTGACCAGGTTGCTCATTCAGGCCCGAAAGGTGCGACCATGTCTCTCATTTTTCTCGGAAAGGTGTGATCCCATCCCAGAAGCCAGCTTGCTTCTGTTGTAGTTTCTGAGAAATCCCCTCGCCTATTTTGGGGAAAATTTGGCGACCCCCTTGCCACATTTTCCTCAAAAAGAGCGATATCTCTCTCAGATTCTGATTTTTAAAAATTAAGGACTGTTAGTGCGGCTCAACTGCCTCTGTCCATCAAATCTGTTTCTATTTATTTTAAGTATTTGTTCATTTTATTACAGCATGTGTAAATCAATCGTAAATGAAATGGTTAATGGATTAGTGAATCTAATCAAAGCTTGATTAAAAAATTACTGTAATTAAAATCAACATCTTGCCTGGCCCTTCCTCCTCTACCCAGTCATCCCCCTTCGAGGTATTCTAGGATAAGACGAAGTGTGAAGCTTGTATAGTAATAGGAACTTCACTTAGAATTTTTCAAAAACCATTAAAAATGGGTGACTTGGAAGGTAGAGGGGGTAGTAGGCCCAGGGGGCCTCACAGTGCTCAATGTTCTCCCGATTGACCGACCTTGCATCTGGAGGGTGACCCATGGATCTACAAATGGGCTTATTCCCATTGTGCTGAGAGCCCAACACCCTTTCCTGGTTGAAGAGAAATACAGGTGCAAGGCAGTCACCTAGCCAGGATATCATAGTTCAGATTCACAAATGGTACATGTTTAAATTTCTGATTATCATTTACTGCTTTCATCGACAATGTTTTGAACTCTGCGAAATATTCAAACCATTTAAGAAGCCACTAAGCATAACAGAAAGACAAAAGACATACACATAAACCATACCATGACATTGAGTGAGCCATTAAAATTTATAATTTACACTAATTCAAACATTTGCAGTCTTTGAGGACATAAGTACTTGACTACCTTAACCGTGGGAAGTACTTGGGATCAGTCCAAAAACTCATTGTGAGGAGTACCACGGGAACCCCAAAGTAGTTGGCCACTAAGAGGAATTGCCAAGCAAAATGGGCAATGACCCCCACCGATTCACTAGCACTCCCGTGAGGAAAAAGCCAAGCGATGTCTTCTGGCAGTTTTGGTGGCCGAGTGACCACCTAAAGGCAATAGGAAACCATTAAAACTGGGGTCCAAAAATCATTACCATATTTCACCATTTTGATATACAAATCAGACATGATTGATCCCCCACGTTTTTCCTCACGCTTGGGAAGCGACCCACCACAGTTTGGGTCCTTTCACCAACACCGTCGAGACCATTCTCGATGACCCTCTACACCATCAGAAGGCCATACAGCCTCTTATTCAGACTCAGAATCATACCAATCTGAGCCAGACCTGCATACTGCACCATCTATCCCCATGGCTAGTGCAAACCCAGATCCATTTATCAGCTTAGTGATTGGCAGTGGACCCATGTACACACCCCACACCACCACCAACACCTGTGTTGGTGGCCCCAGCACGATCATGCAAACTATTATAAGCCAGCTGCAACCACCCACATTGACCAGTTAACTTTTCCCACTTGCAACACATGGGGGCAATATTCCTTCCATCCACACTACCCCTCCTGTCACACATGGGGGAAGTGGCCCTTCCATTTACATGGTTCCTTTTACCACACTTGGGGGCAGTGGCCCATCCACAACAGTGCCACAAGTACCCCCAGTTATGCAGGTGCATCATGTCCCTACAAACCCCACCACCATTATTGCTCCATCTCACATCAACCTTGGGTCAAACCTTCCTTTCATGGCATGTCTTAACTTGCCTGAATTGGCTTGATTAACAAATGACCCTATTTTCCATAAAACATTTTGGCCTCCCATACAAACTAAACTTCCCTCAAACATTCCCAAGTTTGAATGAAAGGAAGGGGAGTGCCCCCAAAACCACATCATGATGTTTCACCTATGGTGCTCATCAAATAACATTATAGATTATTCGATCAGGCTCTAACTGTTCCAACGCACCCTCACAGGTGCTACAACCAAGTGGTACATTGAGCTACCACAAGCCAAGTACCCAGATTTCAACTCCCTGGCTTTCATGTTCCTGCAATATTTCCAACTCCCCGTTAGATATGATGAAGGGGTGGACCCACATAACCGACCACATCCATGAGTGGTGGCGACGCCGTAGTTTGTGCAATATCCAACTTGATGACAAGATATTCCTGGATTGGTTCCTAAAAACTTTGCTACCACCTATAGCAAAGGATGTTGCATCTGAATGTCCCCAATCCGAAGAGGAGGCCATCTTGAAATCCCAGTAGTTTGATCTAATCTATGCATAGTCTAGATACATTTACACTGTCATTCCAGACGCTCCCCGTGCAGGCACCTCCTACAGGGATGCACTGGGAGCATCCCATGCTGCATATGGAATCATAGGTTCTGTCTCCCACCAACCACAACACCGTTCGACACCACCTGCAATACCACCACAACCAAGCAACACCCCTAGTGTTGCCTACCAAAACCAAACTCCAGACTATGCAAGGATGATGTCCCAGTCTAGAGCCACAACTTCTTATGCACAACCTACGCCACCGCAGTAGGCCCAGGAATTAGCTTGGATGAAACAAAAATACACAGGACAAATTCCCACATTTGTGGCACCATCACCCACCCAAGTCTACTATGCACCACCAGCACAAGCTATGCAAGCCCTCACCCCTGCTCCACCTGCTCCATTGGGACAGGTGTTTGCATAGCAAAACCATCCCAACCAGCCAACCCCTAATAACCAACAAGGCTAATCCAAGAATAACTGACCCTGGAACCAAGGCAACAATCAACCGCAGGGAGGCGATCAACAACCAAATCCTCCCAACAATGCCGAGGGGACCCGACCAGCCCAAAATCCTCAACGACCAAATGCACCAAGACACAATGCTCTGTTGCATACAAACCAACCGTGCACACTATGCGAGGTCTATAGGCACTACACATACAAGTGTCCCTTCATGGGTCACGCTAAGCAGGCCATTAGGAACAAGGTTCAACATTGCACCAAAACAACAGACCAAGCCCAACCCAACCCAACACCACCAGGAGGTCCTCCTATGGTGCTCCAAAACCCATTACCAGTCCAAGGATTGGTGGTAACTACACACCATCCCCAACCCAATCCCAATGCCCTGGGGGCACCTTCGACAGCAGAAACAGGTGTCCACCACTTGCTAGCTATGAGAACTGAAGAGGTCAATTTACAGACCATACATAATCAAAATGAAACCAACATCAAACCTGCTGACACATCAATGGCATCTACATCCAAAACAACCAATGCACCTCTTTAGTTATCCCCTTTCCTGCACCCCCCCCATATGTCGTGATTCCAACAACACCATGGCTAGAGCTGCTATCAGCTACAACATCGTGGATGATTTGGCCCAAGCATCTATCGCCATGTCTGCTCTTGAGGTACTTAAAACTTTCCCAACATAGCGAAAATCCTTACTAGCTGCCTTGGGTGCTGTAGACCCCTCTGACTCCAAGTTGATCACATTCGACATGGAGAATGGAGAACCATAGATGCCATCAACCATTTCCTTCCAAATCTTGGTGTCTATACGAAATTTGGTCATACACCAGTGCATAGTGGATGAGGGGGAATCCACGTGTGTTATGTCTACCCTAGTATGGCAGAAGCTTGGATCCCCAATTCTGCAACCATCCTCTACAACTTTGCGGGCTTATATGGCCATCCCACTAAATCCCAAGGAATCCTCCCCCATGTCCCAATCACATTAGCTGGGAAAATAGTACTGATTGACATAGAGGTTGTGAATTCTCAATTGGACTATAACCTTCTCCTCGGAAGAAGTTATATGTATGCCATGAGAGCCGTAGCATCAACTGTTTTTCATCTCATGATGTTCCCCCATGAAGGGAAAATCGTGACGGTTGACCAACTGACTTATCACGATCCACAACGGCTAATGGAACCCGCCAATGTTATCCCTATGGTCAACACCATTGATCCGCAAGGGCTGACCACACACGACAATTTTATCCCTGCGGTCAACACCTTGGTTGACAACATACTAGCCTCACCATTGTTGAATGTGGGCCCTGGGTTATTTGTCGATACCACCATGAAGACTTCTTTCCCCTTAGTGTCACCACTATTGACACCAAATGAGACTGCAGATTTGTGCATGCTCTCATCCAGCACTGCTGCACCCAAACAACAACTGTAGCCATAACCCCAACCACAACCGCAACAGCGTCTGCAACCACAACATCAACATCAGCCACAACATCATCCGCAGCCGCAACATTATGCGCAGCTGCAACCACAAAGTCATCCCCACATACAACCATCAGGGAGTTATCTGGGATCCTCCCCAGTCCACACAATTCCCTTCCTCTTTCCCCCACCTAGTGTCACGAGCAATCCGGTAATGGCTACCTTAAACTTACCCACTTTTACATTAGGAATTCCCATGTGGTACCTGGATCCATCGGCTCAACCACCAATACCCTAGGTAGTCTTAACCCCCGTGCAATCCATTGCAGTTGAATCTCATCCTCCACTCGGCTCGCAAAAACCAACCACCACACCCACACCCGCACCGCTCCACCCAAAAAGGGCCAGGGAAAAAAACGCAAAAGCTACCACTAAACCTCAACAGATCCTGCCTTGCATCATCTATGAAGAATAGGGCCATCCAACTCAAAAATGCCCTGATATTTCCATAATCCACACATATTTGGATGCCATGGATACAACGAAAAACCTCCCTGTTAACCCAAAAAATCCCTCACTCAGCTCCACATGGACTACACCACCCAAGGACACCCACACACGACCCTCATTTGACCGCATTTAACCCCCACACCCTCAAAAGGGATTAAAAATGTGCAAGAGGGCTTAAAAATCCCTAAAAAGAGCCAAAATAGTTCTCATAGGGGCTAAAACCTCCAAAAAGAGGCTAAAACACCTCAAAGGAGCTTAATACCCCCAAAGAGCTAAAGATTGAGCAAAAGGGGATAAAAACCAAAAAAGGTGCTAAAGCCCCAACCAAGGGCTTAAAACCCTAAAAGTCTTGAGAAAAAGTATAAATAGAGGGGTGGGGGGTCACTCTCAAATCATTCCTTCTTTCCATATTGTTATGCTACCAGAGTGAGTGCATTGAGACCATTTGCCTCTCAAGCCATTCACTCTCCCCTTCATCCATCTCTCCATTGAGCCATATCTCCCCCTTTCAAGAGAGGTGCTCCCCCAAGCTAGGGCATGGTGGCCCATTTCAACCAGAAGGTATAATTGTTTTTCTGTTTTTGTTTATGCTTTGATAGATAGTTGTTTTCTAACAATATTGGTTTGCAGGTTCATTGCTTAACATCTTCTTGCAGGTTGCCATTGTTTACTTGCATCGTCTTTGGATGTTTCTAACAAGTTGTATACAGGGTATTGGAGCTCAACCCATAACCTTGTGTGTAGAGGGGTTTTCATTTCTGTTTTTTTTCTTTTCTTATTTGTTTTCTTTGCATCCACCACCGGGAACCCTACCCTTCCGTCCTATAGGACAGAAGGTAGCCGTTCCTTCCCTGTAGTAAGGGAGAAATCCCTACTACAGAATTGGCAAAAATACCGGGTTGATCCCACTGGATCCCTGGGTTTTGTTTTTTATACTTTGCTTATTTAGGTTGATTGATATTTTTATTTCATTTTTGTTATTGTTTCAGCCATAGTACCGGTCATTGTTGGCCATTATTTGATTTGCAAATCGCTCATGGTAACCCAAAAAATCCCTCACTCAGCTCTACATGGCCTACACCACCCAAGGACACCCATATGCGACCCTCATTTCACTCGATTAGACCCCCACACCCTCAAAAAGGCTTAAGAATGAGCAAAAGGGCTTAAAACCCCCCAAAACAAGCCTAAATAGTTCTCCTAGGGGCTAAAGCCTCCAGAAATGGTCTAAAATCCCACAAAGGATCTAAAAAACCCAAAAGGAACTAAAGATAGGGTATAAGGGTCTAAAGCCCCAAACAGGGGCTTAAAACCCTAAAAAGCCCCAAAAAAGCTATAAATAGAGGGGTGGGGGTCACTCTCAAAATACTTCTCCCTTGCATACTATTACGTTGTCCGTGGATGCCTTGAGACCCTTTGTCTCTCAAGCCACCCACACTCCCTCTTCCATCTTCCATTGAGCCATAGCTCCCCCATCCAAGAGAGGTGCTTCTCTAAGCTAGGGCATGGTGGCCCATTCCATCAAAGAGAAGGTATACCAGTGTTCTTTTATGTATTTTCTATAGTAGTTTATTTGCAGGTTTATTGAATAACTGGTTTTGCAGGTATTTTGGTTTCTAACATGTTGTTTGTAGGTAGCTAGAGCTAAACCCTAACAGTGTTTGTAGAGGAGTTTCCAACCATTTCTCTTCTTTCTGTTCTATTTTGCTTTCTGTCTGTTTTTACTACATTTCACCACTAGGAACCTACCCTTCCGTCCTATAGATAGAAGGCAGCCATTCCTACCCTGTAGCAAGGGAGGAATCCCTTCTACAGAACTGGTGACCATACCAGGTCAATCCCACAAGATCCCTGGGTCTGTTTTTTTAAAATTTCAAGTTTTAGTTTATTTTTTTACCCTATGTCAAATTTTCTGTCAAATCTAGTTTGAAATCTTATTTATGTATAGTTTCTGTTACTACCGAGCCTCCACAAGGAAAATCCAAGTCCATTTGGCCATAGAAGAGGTTACTATCGGCCGGATCTGACTCAGGATAAAAAAATATCACCTTCTGGAGCAGGTCACACTTGTCGGGCCCAAACAAAGGACCAAGTCGCTCATTTGGGCCTCACAGGTGTGACCAGGTCGCCCTTTTACCCCTAAAAGGTGCGACCCCCTTCCAAAAGACAACCCGCTTCTGTCTACAAAATCCGAGCGACCCCCTCGCCACATTTGAACCTGCTTCACTCAGAATTGGGTTTTTAATAATTAAGGACTGTTAGTGCAGCTCAACCACCTCTGTCCATCTGAATTGTTTCATTTCTATTTTTGTTTATGTTAATGACAATTTCATATACATAACAAAGTGTAGATTAAATATTTAATGGGTTAATGAATATAGTTTGACTAAAACTCACTTAAAATTAAAAATCTTCCTTACCCTTCCTCCTCTACCCAGTCATCACCCTTCGGGGTATTCTGGGATAAGACGAAGGGCATAGCTCGTATAGTAATAGGAACTTCACCCAATATTGTTCAAAACCACTAAAAACGGGTGACTTGGAAGGTAGAGGGGTAGAGAAGGAGGGCTTCTCATGGCACTCACCGTCCTCCCTGTTGACCAACCTTGCATCCGGGAGGTGACCTGTGGATCTACAGATGGGCTTAGTCCCATTGTGTTGAGAGCCCAACACATTCTCCTAGTTGAAGAAGAATATAGGTGTAAGGTAGTCACCTAGTTAGGCTATAACAATTCAGGATATAAAATGGTACATGTCTACAAAATTTCTGTTTATTTATTGCTTCCATCCACAATGATATGAACTCTGTGGAATATTCATAAACCATTTGCAGCCACCAGATAACAGAAAAACAAAAATACATAGACACCATACCATGTAAATCAACCCAACTCAGTTCATGACGTTGAGAGAGCCACTAAAATCTACAAATTTACACTAAGTTAAAAATATGCAGTATTTGAGGACATAAGTCCTTGACTTCCTTAATTGTGGGAAGTACTTGGGCTCAAACTAGAAAATCATTGTGAGGAGTACCACGGGAACCCCAAAGTAGCTAGCCTCTGAGAGGAATTGCCAAGCGAAACAGGCAACAACCTCCACCGATTGAGTAGCACGCCCGTGAGGAAAAAACCAAGCACCGTCTTCTGGCATTCTTGGTGGCTGAGTGACCACCTACAACCAATAGGAAGCCATTGAAACAGGGGTCCAATAATCATTACCACTTGTTTGACAATCAAAATTAACACAATTGATCCCTCACGCTCCTCCTCACGCCTAAGAGGAGAACCACCATAGTTCGGGTCATTTAATTGACATCGTCGAGACCATTCTCGACGACCTCCCACACCATCAGAGGGCCACACAACCTCTGATTCAGATTTAGATCCATATCAGTTTGAACAAGACCTGCACACTGCACCATCAAGCCCCATGGCTGGTGCAAAACCAGATCCATTTTCTGGCATAGAAATTGCTAGTGGACCCATGTCCACACTAAAAAGTATCACCAATAACCCTGCAAGTGGCCCCATCACGGTTATGCAAACTATGATAAGTCAGTTGCCACCACCCATATTGACCAGTCAAGTTATCCCACCAGCAACACATGGGGGTAGTGGCCCTTCCACATACAATGCCCCTCCTGTCATACATGGGGGCATGGGGGCAGTGGCCCTTCCACATACACTTCCCCTCTTGTCATACATCAAGGCAGTGGACCTTCTACCCACACTGTCCCTCCCACCACACTTGGGAGCACTGGCCCATCCACAATGGTACCATAAGTACCCCCAACAATGCAAATGCATTATGCACCTGTAAACCCCAACCCCATGGCTGCCCCATCTCACACCAACTTGGGTTCAAACCTTCCTTTCATGGAACATCTCAACTTGCCTGATTTGGCCCAGTTAACAAATGACCCCATCCGCCATCAAAATTTTTGGCTTCCCATGCCAACCAAACTACCCTCAGATATTACTAAGTTTGAAGGGAAGGTAGGAGAGTGCCCCCAAAACCACATCATGACATTCCATCTATGGTGCTCATCAAACAACATTGTTACAGCTGATTTTACCACACATGGTGAATTAGACTTTTATGGCCTTCCCTGTCCCTCTGTAGACTCTTTAGACCCCATGGATCATCTTTGTACCTTTGATGTTTCCAAGATCATGTTGATGTATTTGTAACTTCAGAATGTATTCATCTATGCATCTTATGTATTGTAACCTGATGTTTATTTCGGGATGTATCTATAATGTAATTGAGTCATGTTTTCATGCCCCGATGTTCCAATCAGGAGGATCAATAATGTAAACAAGTCATGTCAAGTCATTGTGGGTAACCCTCTGATTGTCTAAGGGTTAAAGTCCCCGCAGTTCTGGGGCACTAGGGTTATTAGAATCTCCTAGTAGAGGTCGGCCCTAGTAGGGTTTTAGTCATGCCAGGATTAGTATAAATGGAGAGTTGGACTCTCTATTTAACACACATCACAAACACACTCAAGTGTAGCGCATAGTTGAGGAAGGAGAAGACACTGGGGATAGATAAGAAGAAGGTTACTACTGTCGAGAGATCACTTACTGTTTTGGGCTTTTACTATTTTGGTACTGATTCTAGCTCTGAGGTAGTTGCAGGATTTTCTCCATTTATGGTTTCCCTAAGGAAAAACACTGTGTTCATTGTCTCATGTGTTTGATTGCTGTACTTGTTATTCTCTCAGTTAAGGATCCTAATAATGCTAGCTTAATGTTGAAAAACTAACATGGTATTAGAGTTAACCTGAGAAGAAGACATCGAGCAGCTATGAAAACTAGGGCTTCCCATTTTGTGGATCTCTCTCCATATATTTTCAGCAAAAGTAGTGTGGAATAACTCTCCTCCCTAGGGCGCATATTTCTGTCAAAGCAGAATCCAATTATGAGGTTTTTTAGTTTTGGACCTGACACTACTATCGAAAATTAGGGCTTTTCACAGAAGAGGAATTTTTTAGTGAGCCCCGGCCTGGATTGATCTCCTCCCCAAAATCAAAGTTAGGGATAAATTGCAAGGCATTTGGGTGGACAGAACTCTGAAAAAGCAAAACCCTAATTTGCTCCTGATCCAGTACTGCGGGATTTCAGCTCCAAATCCAAATCTGACATCTTGACTTGGTAATATCTAAATATTTTGTATTTCCATTTGAGGTTCTTAGTTTAAGATGTCTCATCATACCAAGCTTGATGAAAATATTGAGGGAGCTGATAACTTCTGAGCCTGGAAGTATAGGATCTCCTTGGTCTTGGAAGAAAATGAGTTGGACTTCTACATCCATGAGGAGATTCCAGTTCCAAAGGGAGATGAGGAAAAGGCCTTGCATAAGAAGAAGTTGGTTATGGAAAATAGGATCATTGCTGATTCTATCAAGGATCACCTTATCCCACATGTGTCCTCTCTCAAGACACCTAAAGCTATGTCTGATGCCCTAACCAAATTGTTTGAAGGGAAGAACATAAACCATAAGATGACCTTGAGGAACCAACTGAAGAATGTGAAGATTTAGAATGCAGAGACCATCCAGTCATACTTCACAAGGGTTTCTCAGATCATGGAACAATTAGAAGCTGTAGATGAAGAAGTGGAGAATGTAGAAATTGTGATGACAACACTAAATGGCCTTCCTAGGTCATGGGATTCATTCATCCAAGGAATCTATGCCAAAAAGAAGTTAGTCAAATTCAGCAGACTATGGGAAGAATGTTCTCAAGAATAAGCTCAGATAGCAGCTCGAGAAGAGAATATGGGAAGTGAAGATCAAGCTCTCACAGTTCACTCCAAGAAAGGTAGAAGAATATCTCATCACTCCAAAGGTAAGGATCCTCATCATAGAGATAACAGTAGAAGGGACCTATCTAAAATGAGATGTATACATGTGATGAAAGAGGACAATTTGCAAAAGAATATCCTAAGAACAAGGTTCACCCTCATAAGAAGAAGGGGAACAAGAGAAGACATCATGCTCATGCTGCAGAGGATGATGAACCATCCAAGAAAAGAACCAGATATGAAAGTGAAAGTTCTTCCAGTGAAGATGAATATGTTTTGATTTTTGCTCTTACAAGAAACACTACTCATGGAAGCACTGATTGGATTCTAGACAGTGGGGCTTCCAAACATATGACAGGATTCAAGGAATCCTTTGTGAAACTTTCAGAACATGAATCACCTCATAAGGTGAAGCTAGGAGATGACTACCAGTATCCAATAAAAGGTAGTGGGGAATCCTCCTATAAGCTAGACTCTGGAAAGTATATAACAATGAAGGAAGTTTTGTTTGTGCCAGGACTCAATAAGAACCTCCTCTCCATATCTGCACTAGATGCAAAAGGAATGAGGGTTGCATTCATAGATGGTCAAGTCATCATGTGGCCAAAAGGAAAGACTATCAATAATGCGGTGGTGATTGGAGAACAAGAAGGAGGATTGTACAAATTAAAGGGCCATCCAAAACAAGCATTGGTCCATGACATAGTAGATCCAAGTGAACTTTGGCATAGAAGGCTTGCACATGTGCATTACAGAGAACTGCCAATTGCAAGCAAAGCTGTTGAAGGTCTTCCAGAATTCCAAGAAAAACATGATGGGGTCTGCAAATGATGTGCGAAAGGAAAGAATACAAAGAAGACATTTCCTAGCAGCGAAAGCAAAGCCAAAGGAACCCTAGAAATCATCCACTCCTATGTATGCAGTCCTATGTCATCAAGCTCACTAAGTGGGTATGCATATTATGTTTCTTTGATGATTTTTCTAGGAAGACATGGGTTTAATTTATGAAGAACAAAGATGAAGTATTCAGCAAATTCAAGGAATTCAAATCCTTGATCGAGAACCACACTGACTTTTCGATCAGACAATGGCAGAGAATTCACTTTGAATGAATTCAAAGAGCTATGCAAAGAATTAGGGATTAATAGGGAGTTGTCCACTCCTTATAATCCACAACAGAAAGGGATTGTGGAACGGAAGAACAGAACTATCATGGAAGTTACAAGAGCTATGCTTCATGATCAAGATCTTCCTATGCATCTTTGGGCTGAAGCTACCAGAACGGCTATGTATGTATAGAACCGTACTCCGCATAGAGTACTCAAGAACAAGACTCCGGAATAAGTCTTCTCCGGTAAGAAGCTAGAAGTCATCCATCTCAGAATATTTGGCTGTCCTGTATACATACACATTCCAGAAGAGAAGAGAACAAAACTAGATCCTTCAGGAAAGAAGCGTATATTTGTGGGATACTCTAAAATCTCGAAGGCTTAAAGAATATATTTCCCAGGATACAAGAATATTGACATCAGTAGGGATGTGACATTTGATGAAGACACAACTTACAACAAATCTGGGACAAGACCTGCTGAAGAACCTGAAGAAGCAGAAGCACCTAGAATTCATGATACAACCATGAATGAAGAAACTCAAGAAGAAGATCGAGATTTTGAAGAACCACAAAGACCTATAGATCTACCTTTGGAGAAGAATCCTCATAAGAGTAAACCTGCTTGGGTATGTGAAATTATCAAAGGTGAGGAAAGATATGGGGCTCTAGAAGAGAATCACAGAGAAAGAAAGAGGACCAGAGCCTGCTCCGGGTATGTAGCTTTACTATGTGATTTCATTGATAAAGAACATTCCAGTTATGAAGAAGCGACGGAACGGAAATAATGGAATGATGCTATGATCAAAGAGTATCAATCGATCATGAAGAATGGTGTTTGGGATATTGTTCCAAGACCAGAAGGGAAGTCAGTTGTAACTTCCAAATGGATCTACAAGATCAAACATGCTGCAGATAGTAGCATTGAAAAATATAAAGCAAGATTTGTGGCTCATGGTTTCTCTCAGAAAGAAGGAATAGATTATGAAGAAACCTTTGCTCCTGTAGCTAGATACACTTCCATCATATCGGTACTTGCTCTAGATACAGTGATGAGATGGAAGATACACCAGATGGATGCCAAGACTGCTTTCTTGAATGGTGTAGGGGAAGAGGAAGTGTATGTAGAACAACCACTCGGTTTTGAGACTCATGACAGGGAGTCTCATGTGTGCAGATTGAAGAAAGCCCTGTATGGTTTGAAACAGGCACCCAGGACCTGGTATGGAAGAATTGATAGCTTTCTATCTAGTTTGGGATTTACCAAGAGTAAAGCAGATTCCAACCTTTAGTACAAGGTTGAAGATGGAAAAACAATGATGTTTCTACTATATGTAGATGATCTATTTGTGACAGGAATGTATGGGTTGATTGCTGATATGAAGAGAAAGCTTGCTGCCGAGTTCGAAATGAAGGACTTAGGTATGATGCATTATTTTCTAGGTATGGAGGTGTGGCAAAGTGCGGATGGAATATTCATTGGACAAGGGAAGTATGCAGTAGAGATCCTAAATAGGTTTGGGATGATGGACTGCAAGGCTATGGCCACATCTATGGCATTGAACCTGAAGCTATTGAATGATGCTTCATCAGAGTTGGTTGATGCTATGATGCATCGTCATATGATTGGGTCCTTGATGTACCTGATGAGCATAAGACCAGATAAGTTTCTTTGCTATGAACACCTTGAGCCAGTTCGTGATAGATTCGAGACATGTTCACTTGATTGCTGCAAAGCATATTCTGAGGTACCTGGAGGGTAGAGTTGATTATGGGCTCAAGCACGATGCGAATCAGAATATTAACCTGGAGGGTTATGTTGATTCAGATTGGGTAGGCAGTGCTATCGATAGGAAGAGCACTTCAGGGTGTTGCTTCAGTATGGGATCAGGTGTGATCTCTTGGTTTAGCAGGAAGCAATCCTGTGTGGCATTGAGTATAGATGAAGTAGAGTATGTCGCAAGTTGTTCAGCTAGTTGTGAGGTAGTATGGCTGAGGAAGCTACTGTCTGATTTATTTGATCTCCAATTGGATGCTGCTTGTATAAATTGTGACAACCAGAGTTGTGTGAAGTTGTCAGAGAATCCAGTGTTCCATGACAAGTCGAAGCATATCAAGATCAAGCATCACTATATCAGGGATATGGTGCAGAGGGGAGCAGTGAAGCTCAAGTATGTTGTGATGGAGGAAAAGATAGCTGATGTATTGACAAAGCCATTGGCTAGGATGAAGTTTGAGTACTTCAGGGAGAAGCTTGGTGTTCTCCAAATCGAGGTTTCCTCCAAGGGAAAGTGATAAGACCCATAGCCATTCTGACATGGTGAGAGGATTGGTTCCTTCCATGGTCAGATGTAAGGGCTGATCCATTCTGTCATGGTGAGAGGATTGGTTCCTTCCATGTCAGATATGAGTGCTGGCCATTCTGTTGAGTAGGACAGATGTAAGGGCAATTGCCATTCTAGGAATGGAGGTTCCTGGCCAGTTACTAGGAAAAATATAACCAGGACTGAGAAGCCATTCTGATGTGATAGAGGGATGTGTTCCCACTTGATCAGATATAAGGGCCGAGCCATTCTATCTTGGATAAAGGATTAAGTTCCTTCCATGTCAGATGTGGGTGCTGGCCATTCTGATGAGCAGGTCGGATGTAAGGGAAACTGCCATTCTCTAGGAGAATGGAGGAACCTGGTCAGTTACCAAGTAGCTCAGTCGAGGACTGGGGGTCATTTTGATATGACTGTAGCATTGGTTCCTACAAGATCAGATATGAATGCAAGCCCTTCCATCATTGTTGTAGGATGTGTTCCCACATGGGTGGATGTAAGTGCAAAGCCCTTCCATCATTGTTGTAGGATGTGTTCCCGCATGGGTGGATGTAAGTGCAGAGCCCTTCCATCATTGCTGTAGGATGTGTTCCAGCATGGGTGGATGTAAGTGCAGATCCTTTTCATCATGGTTGTAGGATGTGTTCCCGCATGGGTGAATGTAAGTGCAGAGCTCTTTCATCATGGTTATAGGATGTGTTCCCGCATGGGTGAAAGATCAGAGCCTTTTTAGCATTGTTGTAGGATGTGTTCCCGCATGGATAAATATAAGTGCCGAGCCTTTCCGATAGAACACATATTTCATTAAATTTGTAATTATTTAGTGGATCTAGAATTTAGAAATTCCGCTAGATTGAGTTCTTTCAAAATGAGGAAAAGTCATATCCTTTGAATCCTTACACAATTTCTATTAATATTATTTATAGTTTGTATTAAATGTTAAGTTGATTAAATTATTTTATGACATAATACCAACATTGTATTTGTTACTACAACAATTTTAAATATTGTCATAGTAATTATTTTTGTCTTTGTTGAGTATGTTGTTTTGTTTTTGGAAGTTGGCACCACTTATAATCAAAACGAAAAAAATATTATATGACTTTAAAGTATAATTTTTACCCTTGTAATGATTAAAATAAATTATGAATTAAAATAGCAACATAATTTATTATTATTGTTGTTGGTATTGGTAGTGACTTAAAAACTAAGTTGATGAATGTTTACTTTATGAATAATAGAATAACGCGAGAAATTTATTTAATGATATTGATGTAAGTAAAGCCTCCCTTATTTATTAATATTAATTATTTTAACAATCAAAGTCAATTATGAACTAAAATAGCATTAGTTGAGTACAGCTTGATTTTTTTCATATACAAGAGGAAAGGGGGAAAACCAACATAACTAATTATTGCAAGTGTTCATTATTTATTTATGAAGTATTTCAAAAATGTGTTTAATTGAAAAGAGCATAATAATAATAATAATATAATAATATATTTTTAAGGTCACCACCAAGCGAGACACCAATATTTATATTATCATTAAGATTTTATATCATCTATTAATTTATGTTAGGGCACGGAGGAATCGAACCACCATCGTCCTGCTTGTAATGCGGGTGCTCTTCCATTGAGCTAGCACCCTTTACAACATGAGGGGATAGGGATTGTGTTAACACCTAGATTACACCTTTGTAATCCTATGTGACAAATCAAAATGATGAAATTCTTAGACTTTGATTCCTCACATAATTTCTATAAATATTATCTAAGTTTTTATTAAATGGTAAGTTGATTAAGTTTATGTAATGGCATTAATATTGCATATGTTACTATGATTAAGCAATTGAATTATAATTTGATATGGTAACTAGTACATTGTTGGTGTTGAGTTCCTATACTAGTAGAAGGTTGGCACAATTTTAGAATGACCCATTTAAAAACTTTTTAATGACATAATACAAATGTGTTTGGTACTATAACAATTTTAATTCTCGACATAGCAAGTAATATTGTATGTGTTGAGTATAATGTTGTAATATATTAGAAGGTTGGAAACATTTTACAAGTGACAAGAAAAAACTATTATATATTAAGTGTTACTATGCTAAGTTTATTATTTTAACGATCAAAATCAATTATACGTTAGAATAGAAATATAATTTATTTATATTCTATTATTTATATTTTCTAATAAAAGTTAAGTTGATCAATGATTATATCACGAAAAATAGATTGTAGAAGATTTTTTTACATATTATTATGAATGTTATTTGATGACATTAATAGTCAATGTTTGTTGCTATTATTATCTTGGAATTTCATTTAATTGAAATTATGTTAACTAACGTGCCTAGGTTGAGTTACCATAGTAAGTCTAAGTCTTTTTTGAGTATGATGTTTTATTTTTGGAAGTTGGCACCACTTGATAGTGGACAAGAGAAAATATGTAGTATTGTGTCAATACTTGGCTATTGATTTTCGGGATTAAGCTATGTGAAAGATTTTCAAACCATAATGAATTTTACGTTGTTCCCCCAACGATCATGCATGGTGTGCCCACTTGAAATGTTGGTTTGAAAAAATCATTGACAAATTAATCCAGAAAATCATTCACAATAATGACAAACTATGAAAGCCTACACTCTGAAAATGTTACTACTTTGTCTTTGTTGAGTATAAGATATTGCACTAGTACAAAGTTCGCACCACTTTAAAATCTACAGAAGAAAATATAATATTAATTAGAATGAAACATAGTAGAACAATTAAATTTATATCAATTATAATAACAAATAATAGGGAAAAGTCGCTTCAAACCTTATTGCAAGTGCCTTACATTTATTCACATAGGAAGTCTAGAAGATGTTTTAAGGTTCATTATTTAATACGATTATGCACATTTGATATAGCGACATGTTGAGTTTATGTAAAAAACAAATTGAAAAGTTAAAATTGAATGGTGTTTTTAATTCACATAAAGTACCATCACATGAATTAACATAGAAGTTGAACCAAAATTTTTCATATTGGTAAATAATATAAAATTCCTCAAAAAAACGCTTGAAGAGAATATTTGATATACAACAAACATTGAAAAGTGTTTCTTCTTGTATATTAATAACTCGTTCAAAGAGAAAATTACATTCATGAATTATCTCCACCTAATCTCTTTATATTCAGTCAAGCAATCAATTACAACTTGTACACCACATTTATTTATCATGGTTTTCCTGCAATCTTCTTTTTTTTGCATCCATGCCCAAACTATGGTATTAACTGGAATAGATCCAAGTCATGTGTCATCAAGGTTTGGTACCCAATATTGTTCTAAAATTTTCCCTTGTATTTCCCTGAACTAGGCTTCCATCAATCAACCTTTACATGAAGAGTCTCACTTTCATCATTCTGGAAGATATATGAGGTGGTTTTTTCCATCCAAATCATCTCTCCTTCATCCTCAGTTCATGATCTAACTAGAAACATCTTTCCTTTCTCAACTTCAATCATAGCATTGAATCTTGGCTTTAGCTTGTTGCACTTGGGTCCAACATATACCAGTTCATTCATCACATTATCAAAATCTCCATCCATAATACTTATATTATATGCAGTGCATTACGATCAGCATTAAATCTCACATGGATTAAATTGTCTTTATGATGCAATATATTTGATGATAATGTCTAACCTAAATTAAAGCTAACATGATGTTACTACTTAATGATTGATTTTCTGGATTAAGTTATGTGAAATATTTTCATTCCACAATGAGTTTTTCATTGTTTCCGTAACAAGCATGGGTGGAGTGTCCAATCAAAAGGTTGGTCTAAAAAAAGTTCACACAGTTTAATCCAGAAAATCAATCACAATGATGACAAACCGATAAAACCTGCACACTCAAAATGTTAGTAATGTATTTTACTGAGTATAAGTTAATATACTAGTACAAAGTTGGCACCACTTTAAAGTCTACAAGAGAAAATATAATTATGAATTTGAATGCAACATAGTATTTCAATTAAAGTTATATCAACTATAATAACGAATAATAGGGAAAACGCACTTCAAACCTTATTGCAAGTTCCTTGCCTTTATTCACAAAGCAAGTCTATAAGATGTTTTAAGGTGCATTCTCATAAAGTATCATCACATGAATTAACATTGAAGTTGAACCAAAATTTTCATATATGTAACAAATAATATAAAATTCCTCAAAAAGTAGCTTGAAGAGAATATTTGATATACTACAAACATTGACAACTTTTTATTCATGTATATTAATTAGTCATTCAAAAAGCAAAATTACATTCATGAATCATCTCCACCTAATCTCCTTATATTTTCTCAAGCAAATCAAGTACAACTTGAGGATGAATATTTCCACAGTTAATCATAATGACAAAGAGAGTTTACGGAATTAAATTGTGTGTATTGAAACGTCCCTACGTTTCAAGTGGACACTCCTCCAATCATCAGGGGAACAAAATGAAAAGCTCAAAGTGATATTGAAGAGAGTGAGCAAAAGCTAATAATAAATAAGGTAAGGGTTTTGTACATGCATTAATGAATATAATTATGCACATTTTATATAATGAGATGTATGTATCTAAAAGACAAATTGAAAAGTTAAAATTTGAATGGTGTTATCTAATTCGCATAAAGTATCATCACATGAATTAACATTGAACTTGAAGTGAAATTTTCATAGATGCAGTAAATAATATAAAATTCCTCAAAATGTAGCTTGAAGAGTACTTATTATACTACAAACATTGAAAAATGTTTCTTCATGTATACTAAAATTCATTCAAAAAGAAAAATTACATTCATGAATCATCTCCACCTAATCTCCTTATATCCACTCAAGCAAATCAAGTTCAGCTTGTACACATTTATTTATCTTGGTCTTCCTGCAAAATTATTTCTTTGGCATCCATGCCCAAACTATGGTATTAATTGGAATAGATCCATGTTCTATGTCATTAGGATTTGGTACCTGATATTGTTCTAAAAATTTTCCCTTGTATTTCCCTGAGCTAAGTCGCCACCAATCAATATTTACATGAAGGGTCTCGTTGTCATCATCCTGGAAGATATCTGAGGTGGCTTTTCCCATCCAAATCATCTCTCCTTCATCCTTATTTCCTAATATAACAAACAACATATTTCATTTCTCAACATCAATGATGGGATTGAATGTTGGCTTTGGCTTGTTGCACTTGGGTCCAACATATACCGGTTCATCTGTCACATTATCAAAATACCCATCCATAATACTTGATATTGCATGGACTGCATTACCATCAACATTAACATTTTTCCTCGTCTTGGGCCAAAAATCATCAGAAGAAGAATCACTTTCATCCAAGGGTGTATGGTCATTGTAGATTCCATCTAATGCATCAAGAGCTCTTTTCCAATACTCCAGTTTTTTATTCCATTCCTCTGTAACAATTGGTGAATTATCATTGCCAATAGTCTCTTTCCACGTTTTTATGTATGATGTTATTCCTTCCTTTAGTTCTTTTAAATAAACATCATTGTCTTTAGGACGTAAGAAAGATGGCTTTCCTTTGGGAAATATAGGTCGACCTTGATCATCTATATTCCACAACTCGATTGGTTCTAACCACTAAATTTCTATGATGGATTCTTTATACCTCATAACTGGAACATCATTGAGTACAAGAAATTGGAAGTACTAGATATTAAGATGTCCAACTAGTGCATTTCCCCCCTCCTTGTTGTACCCATTAAGAAAATTTTTGAAGTCATACACTTTGTCAATATGTTTAGGTGGAAACACCCATTTTTCTTCTATTGTGTGATATGTATCCATCATTTCAGGTAAATAATATATATCTTTACTTTTCAAGTTGGAAGACATCATTCCATAGGTTCCATCTATGTCTTCATGGGTGTGCCCCACAAGCAAGAACCCAACCTCAATAGTGATGAAGAAACCAAGTGTAGTTAATAGTGATAGAAACATGAAAACATAACGATTCTTATTATCACTAGCTGCATTGTCCAACTGTAACAAGAAATGTGGTGGAAGAGGTTTAAAATCATGATTTTTATTTTTTGAGCTTCCATTTAAATATAGGAAAGCATCCTTGTACACTCTACATTTTGAGTAAATAGAGTTTTGAAGTAATGCATTTGAAAGTGGGTTTCTTGAACTTCCACTCTCATAAAGCAAATCACCATACATATAAAGGTGTGGGTCTTCAAGTTCCCTCAATCAATTTTCAAGAGATGTAATGGTAAATTGTGATCCCATGTGTACAAATGGTAGGGAGAAATGACCAAAACCTCCTGTGTTATTCCCATGTGTTAGCATACCTGTCAACGACAAACCCAAGTTTGTTCCTGCAACAGATTTTGATTTGACACGTAATATTGGGATTGAAGTCTTTGTTTTGTCCATTTTATCATGGATAATGCTCAAGTATTCCTTTGGATACCACTCTGACATAATTATGTGGGAATAGTAGCAATATCTTCCACACATAACAATTTTGTTATGTTTCTTCAATCTAGGTCGTGCCCTTTCTTCCAGCTCTTTTGTTGTCGATGCCTTCATCTGTTCTTTCAACATGATACATTCACTACATTTTCTGAAGTTAGTGTTCTTTGAGAATGCCACATCTAGAAAATGAGTATTCCAAATATTTCTCATTGTTGGTTGTGATATTGATGGAAAATTGAGCTCTTGAAGAGCCTCATTGATCTCTTTTAACAATGAAATTTGGGTGTACATTGATGGCAACAATCTTAAAGGAGTAGATGTTCCATATTCTTCAACTTGTTGTGTTTGGTTCGGTGAAAAATATGAATTATCCATTACAATTTTGTGCAATATTTCTATGGCTGCCACAGTATGTGCACATGCTTTTCATTTGTTGGTGTTACCATGAATTCCTTTGGCATGTCCTTGTTAAAAATTATGTTGGTAAGTATAGAAGTTACTTTTTGGAATATTATGTATATTGTACCATGCTTTCTTACAAATAATATCTCCATTAAACCTCATGTCCTTTCCTTTCCTAACAGTAGGAGGTAGGCCATGTCCATACCTCTTTGACATGATTGTGTTGGAAAGGAGTGAATTCAAGACAAATTCCCTAATACCATTTTTACTTAAGAGTTTCATACCCATTCTAGCAGCTGCAATGGCTTTCCTACCCAAATGTTGACGATAATCTTGTTTGCAACATTCATCCGCTGCCAAAAGTCATATTTATTTCTCTTCATCTCTCTATATTTGAAAGTTTCAGACATTTTTGTAGCCACAACTCGTTTAATCCTTTTATATGGCCTCATTACGTGCATAGCAATTGAGTCTGGATATTTTTCATTATAAATATCACCATCCCATGTGTTTAAGGGACTTGTCTCTTGTATAAGATCCCATACTGCCATTTCCTTGGGTGTCTCCTTGAAATTTTCATTCACCCTTAAAATCTCACCTTCATTGTCCACCAACTTATTTATTGGTCGTCTAACCAAATAATGTATAGACTTATCCCCAATCCTACATCTTTCACAATTTCTATCTATGTCTTCCACAAAAGCATTGAATTCCTTTTCACCTAACATTTCATCCTCAACCATGTCATCCTCTTGAACATTAACTATGATCCCTTTAGCGATGCACATGCTTGTTCCCGTGCATTCATGTGTAAGAGAAATATTTTTACATGTGAATGTAAGCCTATCTTGGGGAGTATTTACTGGATGATGATGACAATGAGGTTCCAAATCTGACTCTGGCCAAATCTCATAAGATCCCAATGCACCCCCTAGTGTATTCTCAAATCCTGTTGGATATGGCAAAAGAGCATCATGTTTTAACACCTTCTCAATGTGAACCACTATGGATCCTTTATTTACCATCCTTCCATGCACCTTATGACCATTCTTTGTATTGAATATGGATCCTTCACCCACCATCACTCCACATTGCAAAAGATCTGCTTTGTCTCCAATAGAAATGCAGACGAGACATTTGCACCTATACAGTAAATTAAACAAACTTAGTATTTGCTAAAAAAAGAAAGCATTGTACTATCAAAAACATTTAACATGTGCTTCAAGATTTTGATTTACCTTTGTTATGCCTCAAATATATGATCTTCCATGGATGTAAGTCCCCTTCATCAACATCTTCCACAATCAAATGTGGTTCAATGACATCAATTATCAAAACCATAACATATCCTACATTAAGCCTTTCTCCACCATAATGAGTTGTAGTCTCTATAAATTCAACCCTTCCTAGTCCAATAACTTGACCATTAATTAGGAGGTCAACATAGTCCAATAACTAATGTGTGTTAGCTTTCATAAGGTATTTTTCTATCTTTTTAACAACATTGTAGAATGAGTGAAATATAGCTGGAGTTAGCTTTCAACCTTAAATCGTTGCATGGTGAATGAAATATAATGTGTGTTAGCTTTCATAATGTAGTTTTCTATTTAGCACAATCAGGTTGTCATCAATCAAAATGCACCATGTTAGAAATCAAGCTAGAGTTAGCTTTCATTCTTAAAACATTGCACGATGAGTAATAACTAATCTATGTTAGTTTTAGTAAGGTAGTTTTTCATCTAACACAACCACATTGTCATCAAATACATTACACCATGATGCAAATTTAGCTCAAGTTAGATTTCCTTCTAACAACATGGCACAATAAGTGAAACCTAATGTGTGTTAACTTTCATAAGGTAGTTTTCCATCTAACACAGTCACATCGTCATCGATCACATTGCACCATGATGGAAATCTAGCTGGAGTTTGCTTTCATCTTTAAATCATTGCATGGTGAGTGAAATCTAATGTGTGTTAGCTTTCATAATATAGTTTTTCATCTAGCACAACCACATTGTCATCAATCACAATGCACCATCATGGAAATCTAGCTAGAGTTAGCTTTCGTTCTTAAAACATTGCACGGTTAATAAAGCTAATGTGTGATAGCTTTCATAAGGTAGTATTCATCTAACACAGCCACATTGTTATCAAATACATTACACCATGATGGAAATCTAATTGGAGTTAGCTTTCCTTCTAACAACATGGCACTATAAGGGAAAGCTTATGTGTGTTAATGCATTACACCATAATGGAAATCTATATGGAGTTAGATTTCATTTTAACATGGCACAATGAGTGAAAGCTAACATGTGAGTTAGCTTTCATAAGTTAGTTTTCCATGTAACACAACCACATTGTCATCAATCACATTGCACTGTGTTAGAAATCTAGTTGGAGTTGGATTTCATCCTTAAATTGTTGCACGATGAGTGAAATTTAATGTGTGTAAGATTTGATAGTGTAGTTTTTCATCTATGACAACCATATTGTTATCAATCACAATGCACCATGATGAAAATCTAGCTAGAGTTAGCTTTCATTATTAAAACATTGCACGATGAGTAAAGCTAATGTATGTTAGCTTTCATAAGGTAGTTTTATATCTAACACAACCACATTGTCATCAAATACATTACACCATGATGGATATCTAGTTGGATTTAGCTTTCATTCTAACAACATGGCACTCTAAGGGAAAGCTTATCTGCGTTAGATCATTACACCATGATGGAAATCTAGTTGGATTTAGCTTTCATTTTAACATGGCATGATGAGTGAAAGCTAATGTGTGTTAGCTTTCATAAGGTAGTTTTCCATGTAACACAACTGCATTGTCATCAAGCATATTGCACCATGTTGGAAATCTAGTTGGAGTTAGATTTGTTGGAAATCTAACTGGACTTAGATTTCATCCTTAAATTGTTGCACGGTGAGCGAAATGTAATGTGTGTAAGCTTTCATAGTGTATTTTTTCATCTAGCACAACCACATTGTCATCAATCACAATCCATCATGATGGAAATATAGCTAAAGTTAGCTTTAGTTCTTAAAACATTGCAAGGTAAGTAAAGCTAATGTCTGTTAGCCTTCATAAGGTAGTTTTCCATTTAACACAATGACATTGCCATCAAATACATTACACCATGATGAAAATCTAGCTGGAGCTAGCTTTGCTTCTACCAATATGGCACTATAAGAGAAAGCTTATATGTGTTAGCTTATTACACCATGATGGGAATCTAGCTGGAGTTAGCTTTCCTTTTAACAACATGGCACGATGAGTGCAAGCTAATGTGTGTTAGCTTTCATAAGGTAGGTTTTCATGTAACACAACCACATTGTCATCAATCACATTGCCGTGTGTTGGAAATCTAGATGAAGTTAGCTTTCATCCTTAAATAGTTGCATGGTGAGTGAAATCTAATGTGTGTAATCTTTCATAGTGTAGTTTTCCATCCAGCACAACCACATTGTCATCAATCACAATGCACCATGATGGAAATCTAGTTGGAGTTAGCTTTCGTTCTTAAACCATTGCATGGTGAGTAAAAGGTAATGTGTGTTAGCTTTCATAAGGTAGATTTCCATCTAACATTGGCACATTGTCATCGAATACATTACACCATGATGAAAATCTAGCTGGAGTTAGCTTTCTTTCTAATATGGCACTATAGGTGAAATATTATGTGTGTTAGCTCATTAAACCATTATGAAAATCTAGATGGAGTTAGTTTTATTTTTGTTAGGGTACACAGGGTACTCCCAAAGGACCGAACACCAAGAATAGCCGCTTCACACAAACAGATCACAGATCAATACACCAATGTTTGTCACGTGGTTAAAACCCTCGAGAGGGAAACAGTCCACGGCCCCGGCCAAATAGCTACTTCGGAGCAATTTATTATGCAAAAGAAAGAAAGTTACATGAGCTTCTCATAATCGATCAACTAGCCAAGGACCCTCTATGCTCTTTAAATAGAGATCATAGACCAATCGGGTGTTAAGCCACAGATCAATGCTAGGTATGATATAAGAGAAGTTGAACCATCGGATCACTCTATGTCTAGAACATATCATGACCGTCAGATTAGAATATTTACAAATGCATACTAATGCATACTAAAGAAAC
>LPNX010714897.1:76964-115179 GCA_001517045.1 Pseudotsuga menziesii
TAGCACAACCACATTGTCATCAATCAAAATGCACCATGTTGGAAATCTAGCTAGAGTTAGCTTTCATTCTTAAAACGTTGCATGGTGAGTAATAGCTAATGTGTGTTAGCTTTCATAAGGTAGTTTTCCATCTAACATAGTCACATTGTCATCAAATATATTACACCATGAAGAAAATGTAACTGGAGTTAGATTTTGTTTTTAACTACATGGCACACTGAGTGAAAGCTAATGTGTGTTAGTTTTCATAAGATAGTTTTTCATCTAACACAACCACATTGTCATCGATCACATTGCACCGTAATGGAAATCTAACTGGATTTAGATTTCATCCTTTAATCATTGCACGGTGAGTGAAATCTAATGTGAGTTAGCTTTCATAATGTATTTTTTCATCTAGCACAACCACATTGTCATCAATCACAATGCACCATCATGGAAATCTAGCTATAGTTAGTTTTCATTCTTAAAACATTGCACGATGAGTAAAGCTAATGTCTGTTAACTTTCATAAAGTAGATTTCCATGTAACACAACCACATTGTTATCAAATACATTACATCATGATGGAAATATAGCTGGAGTTAGCTTTCCTTCTAACAACTTAGCACTATAAGGGAAAGCTTGTGTGTTAGTTCATTACACCATGATGCAAATGTTAGTTTTTCAACATTTAAGCTAGCATTATGTTAGGATCTTTTCACTGAGAGAATAACAAGCACAGCAATAACATAAGCACATCACATGAGACAAGAGACACAAAGAGTTTGGATCGGGGAAACCATAAATGGAGAAAACCCTGCAACTTCCTCTAAGATAGTATCACCACAAGATGTGAAACCCAAAACAGTAAGATGTACTCCCAACACAGCAGTAGCCTTCTGTCTTCTGTCAAGCCAAAGTATTTCCTTCTCCAATAGTGCGCCACACTTGAGAGAGCAAGTGATGTATTTCACAATTGATAAATAGAGAGACTCTCACTCTCTATTTATATTCATCCGTTCACTTGAATTACATTTTCACACGTAGGCTCAACCTAATATTACTTACCCGAGCCTACACCTTAATTATTGTATAATAACTCAAGTGCCCCGAAACTGTGGGGACTTACCTAATGACTTGATATGACTTGATTACATTAGTAATCCTCCTGATAGGAACATCGGGGCATGACCACATGACTCAAATACATAATAGAAACATCCCGAAATAAACATCGGGTTACAATATACATAGAAGAATACATTCCGAAGTTACATATACATCAACACTCCCTCTTAACTAGGAAGGTATTCTTTCGACACAATTTTCAGCACTGGTCTTCTTCTCTATATCAACTGGATCATCTCGTCTTCAAGTCATCTTCATCTTCAATTCATCTGGATCTGGATCATCTCTCGATCTGGATCATCTCTAGTCATCATCACTGGATCTGGATCATCACTGGATCTGGATCATCATCACTGGACTGGATCTGGATCATCTCTCGATCTAGATCATCTCTATTGGATCTGGACCATCACTCGATCTGGATCTCTTAGAGTCATCATAACTGGATCTGGATCATAGCTCGATCTGGATCATCTCTGGTCATCATCATGTGTGTAGTATCTCGTCATAAGAAGTTCTACAGAGCCAACCCTTTTTCATGCTGGTTGTAGGCCTAGCCACCAGGTAGGTCTTCGCCCAGCACTTACATCTGACCTGCTCGTCAGAAAGGCACGCCCAACACTCACATATGATCATGTAGTAAACTACAATTACATCAGAAAGGCCCAGCACTCACATTCACCAGCATGATAGGACATCACATCACTAACATCTGTGAAATGGCTCTGCACTTATATCTGACCTACTCGTTAGAAGGGCACAATCCCATCCAGGCTGGAACCACATCCTGCCACACTGATGAAAGAACCCTGTTCTTTTCACCCAGGCTAGAACCACATCTGCCACACTGATGGAAGACTTTCAACCAGGCTGGAACCACAACCAACACAATGATGAAAGAACTCTGTTCTTTCCACCAAGGTCGAAACCACATCCACCAAACTGAAGAAAGATTTTGTGCACTCACATTTGACCTGGTAGGAACTGAATCCTACACCCTCATCAGAATGGCCCCCAGTCTCTGACTAAGCTACCTGGTAACTAACCAGGTGCCTCCACTCTCCCGGAGAGTGGCAGTTGCCCTTACATCTGTCCTACTCGATAGAATGGCCAGCACTCACATCTGTCATGGGAGGAACTTAATCCTTTAGCCATGACTAGAATGTCTCAGCCCTTACATCTGACCTGCTCGTCAGAATGGCTCTCTCAGTCCCTGACTGAGTATTCCTGGTAATTGACCAGGTGCCTCCATTCCCAGAATGGCAGTTAGCACTCATATCTGACATGGAAGGAACTGAATCCTCTCACCATGACAGAATGGCTCAGCCCTTACATCTGACTTGCTCGTCAGAATGGCTATGGGTCTCTAGCACTCATATCTGACATGGAAGGAACCAAATCCTCTCACCATGATAGAATGGATCAGCCCTTACATTTGACCTGCTCATCAGAATGGCTTTGGATCTCATCACTTTCTCTTGGAAGGAACCTCGATTTGGAGAACACCAAGTCTCTCTCTGAAGTACTCGAACTTCATCCTAGCCAATGGCTTCGTCAATACATCAGCTATCTGTTCCTCCATCGCAACATATAGGAGATTCACTGCTCCTCTCTGCACCATATCCCTGATATAGTGATACTTGATCTCGATATGCTTTGACCTGTCATGAAACACTGGATTCTCTGACAAATTCACGCAACTCTGGTTGTGACAATGTATACAAGTAGCATCTAACTGGAGATCAAATATATTAGACAGTAGCTTCCGCAGCCATACTACCTCACAACTAGCTGAACAAGCTGCGACATACTCTGCTTCAGCTGTACTCAGTGCCACACAGGATTTCTTCCTGCTAAACCAAAAGATCACACCTGATCCCATACTGAAGCAACATCCTGAAGTATTCTTCCTGTTGATGGCACTGCCTGCCCAATTTGAATCAACGTAACCCTCCAGGTTAATCTTTTGATTCGCATCGTACTTTAGACCTTAATCAATTGTACCCCTGTATGCTTGCATGCTTTTCAACCATCAGGTGAACATGTCTCAATGTGTTCACAGCAAGGCAAGTATATAGTCTCGGGTACATCAAGGACCCAATCATCTGACGATACATCGTAGCATCAACCGTCTCTGATGAAGCATCACTTACTAGCTTCATGTTCGATGCCATAGGTGTGGTCATGTAGTCCATCATCCTGAACCTCTTCAGGATCTCTACTGCATACTTCCCTTGTCCAAGGAAGATCCCATCTGTACTCTGCCACACCTCCATGCCTAGAACAATAGTGCATTGACACATAACAGGAGCATCACTGGTCTTCTGTCTTCAACCTTGAAGCAAAGGTTGGAATCCGCTTTACTCTCAGTAAAGCCTAGAGTCATCAGTAATCTTCCCATCCTATCGTACCATGTCGAACCTTAGATCTACTGTAGTCACTCCCTCTAAAACGAAGCATCATACTCCCTCTGTTTTCTATGCGCTATGCACTGAAAACATTATGTACCGGAGTGACAAGTAGCTTCCTATGCTACTAATATTCTATGTGACCATCTAGTGTATAGACTTACATCTTCAACCTTGTAGCAATGGTTAAGATCTTCATCAATCTCATCATGTATGTGTTTCAACTCTTACTGGCTGCAAATGTCTCGTAGTCTAGGCCTTCCTTTCATGAGAAGCCTCGTGCTACGAATCTTGCTTTGTATCCCACGATGTTTCCATCTACTGCATGATGGAACTATGAACTTCTTTTCAGGTCTCAATACTGCGCCCTGACATCATTCTTCTTGAACTGGTCTTCCATTTCTTCTTAGTTACTTCTTCATGGCTGGAAGGTTCTGCATCAATGATGTCACTGCATTCATCATATTATTCTTTGTCTTGAAATGTCGTCACTTGTTCTTCAGAACAAGTCTTCATTCTTCTTTGCTTGTAGGTGATTATGTATGCGGTCTTTCCTACAAGTCAAATGCAATTGTATGGTTAGAAACATTTCATAAGGAATATTTATACTGGAAAACACTTATGCATAAATATATGATCATGCAACTACTTTAGCCAATACAACATTCATCCATATCTCATTGACACTTTCTAGATGCCTTCCATCTCTACCAGGACAACATTGAGATTGTGCACTAATCCAATATGTCAGCAAAGAGGTTTCATTCTAGATAAGTAGCAATGGAGAATTTGTATAGCACCATGAGCTACTTACCCATCACATGCATATTAGTAGTATACTGTTGTTAATGCAAACATCCTATCATGCATAATACATCAACTGAATATAAACAAATGCATAACAAAATAATATCATGAAATGACAATTGAATACTTATCTTTATTTGTTTCGTGGGTATACTCCTTCTTGAGTCTTCAGCTTCATCGTCTTCTTCATTCATAATCGCATCGTTTCTTATCCAAATGACAAGGAGGATAAGAAATTCTTCAACAGTTGAGTTCTTCATATTCCTCATTGCTTGAGGGATCTTCTTTGGATGGCGAGATCTTGATCTTCAGTTGCTCCCATATTCTCTTCTCTTCTTATGATTCAAGCTTCTTCTTCTTCCCAAAGTCTGCTGAAAGTAATCACTTCCTTCTGGCACACATTCCTCACATGAATGAATCCCATGATCCTGGGATGCCATTCAAGGTGGCCATCACCACTTCTGCATTCTTCACTTCTTCTTTTACCACTTCAAGTTGTTCTTTGATTTGAGAGACTCTTATGACTGTATGGTCTCTGCATTCTAGATCTTCACATTCTTCAACTAGTTTCTTTAGGTCATATTCTGATTTTTGTTCTTCCCTTCAAATAGATTTGCTTGCAATAGGTAGTGCTCTGTAATGCACATGTGCAAGCCTTCTATGCCAAAGCTCATTTGGCTTTACTATGTCATGGATCAAGGCTTGTTCTGGATGGCCCTTCAATTTGTACAAACCTCCTTCTTATTCTCCAATCACTACCGCATCATCGACAGTCTTTCCTTTTTGGCCACATGATGACTTGACCATCTATAAATGCAACCCGCATTCCTTTTGCATCAATGCTGAAATGGAGAGAAGGTTCTTCTTGAGTCCTGGAACAAACAATACTTCTTTTAGAGACTTACCAGAGTCTAGCTTGTATGAAGATTCCCCACTACCTTTTATTGGATATTGGTAGTTATCTCCTAGTTTCACCTTGTGAGGTGATTCATGTTTTGATAGTCTTACAAAGGATTCCTTGAATCCCGTCATATGTTTGGAAGCCCCACTGTCTATAAGCCAATCATCACTTCCATGAGTAATGTTACCTATGAGAGCTGATATCAGAACATATTCATCCTTGCTTGAAGAATCTTCACTTTCATATTTGGATCTCTTTCTGGATGGTTCATCATCCTCTGCAGCATGAGCATGATGTCTTCTTTGGCCTTGACCAAGTTCTTCTTGTGAAAGGCTTCTAACCTCGTCTCCCTATGAAACTGGAACCCCTATACTCAGGTAGGTTTCCAATCCAGTTTCTTCAGAGAGATCAGATACTTCCAGGCTTGGAATTTTTCAACTTCCCCAAGCTTGTCACCAAGCTGATGTGATATACCATATTGAAATGAGAACCTCAAATGGAAATAGCAAAGGATTAGATCTTACCGATTTGAGGTGTCCGTCCTTGTCCCGAAGTTCGCTGATCTAGGGTTTGTCACAGAAACCCTAATTTTCAAAACTTGGAATCTTTCAGATCTGATTGGATAAAAAAATAGATCTCTTCAAATGGATCTGTCCAATGTACTCCTTTTCTGAAAATAGTGGAGGGAAGCTCTCGGAACAGGAAGCCCTAATTTTCTAATTTCATCTGCAGAAATTCCTGTTACTGTTTCTGTGATATCTCCGAAATTACTGCTCCTATGTGTTTGAAATTTTTCATTGAGGTAACCTCACATGTAACTGATCCAACACCGTAAGTTTCATCAAAATTGGTTTCACCATTTGGGATTTATGATCCTTTTCCCAAGGTGACATGTTACAAGACTGTTCAGAACAGCGAAGTTGTACAGCATGCCACGTGTCACTGGTTCATCTTCTGAGTCTGATATTTAGACCACCGAAATTAAAGTCCATGCCCTTTCTGGAACATCTTCAAGAATTCTATTTGGACCTCTGTAGCTCAAGATATTTCAGATCTCCCTAGATGTCCTGTTCAGGGATGAATTCTGGAAGAGGTTGGAACCCTAACTTGGAGAGATCATATCTCCTGGAGTGCAGTGAATATAAGTCTGATTTTTGGAAACAGGCTTCATCAGGATTTTATATTCGGCCCCTACAATTTTCCGCTTTTTATACTTCATCAATCTCAGAATATAGCGACTGTACCAAAACTTAGCAGTTTTAGTATTTAGGGTTTCTCCTAACTCAGGGTCAAACTAGGGTTTGAATTTCCTAGAGTTTTACCCAGAAAAATTTCTTGATCCAGGTCTCTAAACTTCAGTTTTGATGAGGAGAATAACCTTATGCTGATCTCACTCAAAAATTCATCTTCTGTAGAAATCCCTAATTTCCGCATCGAAGACTGAAAATGCTCGGAATCAAATTTCGCTTCGACAGAAAGATGCGCCCTAAGGAGGAGAGTTGTTCCACCTTACTTTTGCTGAAAATATGTGGAGGAAGATCCAAAAAATAGGAAGCCCTAGTTCCTGTAGCTGCACAATGTATTCTTCTCAGGTTAGCTCTGATACCATGTTAGTTTTTCAACATTTAAGCTAGCATTATGTTAGGATCTTTTCACTGAGAGAATATCAAGCACAGCAATAACATAAGCACATCACATGAGACAAGAGACACAAAGAGTTTTGATCGGGGAAACCATAAATGGAGAAAACCCCGCAACTTCCTCTAAGATAGTATCACCACAAGATGTGAAACCCAAAACAGTAAGATGTACTCCCAACACAGCAGTAGCCTTCTGTCTTCTGTCAAGCCAAAGTATTTCCTTCTCCAATAGTGCGCCACACTTGAGAGAGCAAGTGATGTATTTCACAAGTGATAAACAGAGAGACTCTCACTCTCTATTTATATTCATCCGTTCACTTGAATTACATTTTCACACGTAGGCTCAACCTAATATTAGTTACTCGAGCCTACACCTTAATTAGTGTATAATAACTCAAGTGCCCCGAAACTGTGGGGACTTACCTAATGACTTGATACGACTTGATTACATTATTAATCCTCGCGATCGGAACATCGGGGCATGACCATATGACTCAAATACATAATAGAAACATCTCGGAATAAAAATCGGGTTACAATATACATAGAAGAATACATTCCGAAGTTACATATACATCAACAACAAATTTAGTTCGAGTTAGCTTTCCTTCTAACAATATGGCACGATGAGTGAAACCTAATGTGTGTTGACTTTCATAAAGTAGTTTTCCATCTAAAACAACCCACATTGCAACTTGTTGGAAATCTAGCTAGAGTTAGCATTCATCATTAAATCATTTCACGGTGAGTGAAATCTAATATGTGTAAGCTTTCATAGTGCAGTTTTTTATCTATCACAACCACATTGTCATCAGTCACAATGCACCATGATGGAAATCTAGTTGGAGTTAGCTTTCGTTCTTAAAACATTGCACAGTGAGTAAAGCTAATGTCTGTTAGCTTTCATAAGGTAGTTTTCCATCTAACACAGCCACATTGTTATCAAATACATTAAACCCTAATGGAAATCTAGTTGGAGTTAGCTTTCCTTCTAACAACATGGCACTATAAGAGAAAGCTTAGGTGTGTTAGCTCATTACACCATGATGGAAATCTAGTTGGAGTTAGCTTTCCTTCTAACAACATGGCACTATAAGAGAAAGCTTAGGTGTGTTAGCTCATTACACCATGATGGAAATCTAGTTGGAATTAGCTTTCATTTTAACATGGCACGATGAGTGAGTTTTCCATGTACACAACTACATTGCACTGTGTTAGAAATCTAGCTGAAGTTAGCTTTCATCCTTAAATCGTTGCACGATGAGTGAAATATAATGTGTGTAAGATTTCATATTGTAGTTTTCCATATAGGACAACCACATTGTCATCAATCACAATGCACCATGATGGAAATCTAGCTGGAGTTAGCTTTCATTCTTAAAACATTGCACGGTGAGTAAAGCTAATGTCTATTAGCTTTCATAAAGTAGATTTTCATCTAACGTGGCCCTATTGTCATCAAATACATTACACCATAGTGGAAATCTAGCTGGATTTAGCTTTCATTCTAACAACATGGCACTATAAAGAAAAGCTTGTGTGTTAGTTCATTACACCATGATAGAAATCTAGCTGGAGTTAGCTTTCCTTTTAACAACATGGCACAATGAGTGAAAACTAATGTGTGTTAGCTTTCATAAAGTACTTTTCCATCTAACACAACCACATTGTCATCAATCACATCGCACCACGATGGAAATCTAGCTAGATTTAGCTTTCATCCTTAAATTGTTGCACGGTGAGTGAACTCTAATTTGTGTAACCTTTCATAATATAGTTTTCCATCTAGCACAACCACATCATCATCAATCACAATGTACCATGATGGAAATCTAACTGGAGTTAGTTTTCCATCTTAAAACATTGCACGGTTAGTAAAAGCTAATGCGTGTTAGCTTTCATAAGGTAGTTTCCATTAACACAACCACATTGTCATCAAATACATTACACCATGATGAAAATCTCGCTGAAGTTAGCTTTCTTTTTAACATGGCACTATGAGTGAAAGGTTATGTGTGTTAGCTCATTACACCATTATGAAAATCCTACATATCCTACGCTCCTAAAGGAAACGGGTTTGAATTTTGATTGCAGACCCTAACACCCATAGGGAAGAATAAGTTGTTCCAAGGTTTTTGTAAGAGTTCGAATCAATAGGAGAAGAACAAATCAATGAAAATATGAATTTAGCTTTTTTCTTTTTGTTTGCATAGGAATGGTTAAAAATCTTTGTTAAAATTGCAATTTTGGATAAATGATATTGTTGTTTTAATATAGTAATGGATTCAGCACCATGGAATATTATTACTGCAATTGATTGTGCAATGTTAACATATGATATCAACAATTTCATCAATCCAACATAATTCTTGTTAAATTTCAACCCAAAATAGAGTTTTCTTCCTGTAGTAACAAAAAAAAGACCAGTTCATAACACATTTAGAGTACAGTCAAATACAATAAATTGACAAGACATAGTTAGAAGACTCTAAGAATCAAAATAACTAGAGGCAGATTTAATTTGCTCAAAAAAAAAATTGAAGCAAAAATAACTTATACTTTTACTATTCAATTAAGATTCAAGAATTATATATCCAAATATTTATCCAAACAATCTTAGTGTAACTGAAGCAATAATAATAAATATCAACTCGACCATGTGGTTAGCTTGAATTTCTGTAAAAATTGTATGCATGCAAAATATTCAGAAATGACTTCCTAGAGAACATTGATTCTTGAATCTAAGGAAAAGACACAAGTTGTTTCACACAAGTTTGTTTAAAACAAAAATATAGAATATATTTCAATGAAAAAACAAGAGTTCAACTCATGCTCATCTGCAACTCTCTTAAGTGAAGTTGAAAATTCTAGCTTAGAAAAAGAGTTAATACTTAAAGCCAATTAATCTTGTCAGGAGCCTTGAGAACCCTGTAATAGATGGAAAATGCAAGAAACTTGTGAAGTTAAGTAATATTCTGTTCATTGCACTTGTTGCGAGAAGTCTATGTCACTTTCCTTTTTGATTTACTGTTTGCAAACTGTATACGTTTATTGTCCAATATGCATCTGATAAATGAAATTTTGTATTGAATGGGGCAATGGAATTCCTATATTGAATTCCATTGGATGGGGCAATGGAATTCCTAAGATGTGAATTTCAATTAAGTGTCACAGATAATCAAATTAGAATTGAGATTTTTACTATTTGAAACTCTCAAGAAGCTCCACTGAGGATTCAGAAAAAATTGGAGCATGACTATTGATTATTACCCAAATGTAGAGTGGACTATTGATTACTAAAAGAAGTGCAAACGATAAATTTGAACCATCTTTTACACATTCTGCCACTGGTGTTATGTTTTGGACAAAGTCTAAATGCAACCTCGCCAAGCCAGTTATTGTGTTAGATCTTGATGCTTGAACAGAACCAGAGCTCAAAAAGGGTCCGACATTAATCAAGGTGGTATCAGTACATGAACTCAAGCCCAATACACATCTTAATGAAAATGTTGTAACAATGATGAGTGCAAGTTAGTAATGTGACAAGTAATTAATTCAGTTGCAATTCTCCAATTATAAATACCTTGCAGCCATGGTAAGGAGTATATAGTAGATCGTCCCATAAGCCATTCTAACACGCAAGTTGACTAGATTAACTATTTAATTAATTAAGACAGGATATTAGCAAGCCCTATGCAATGATATATATCTTATTTGGAGTTCATCCGTTCTTGTATCCTGGAACCATTGATCAACAACCATTCTGTCATATTAGTATATCTCATGATAATGCTGTAACACTCTTAAGTGAGGTCTAGAATTCCCAGTTAAGAATTTAAAAGAAATACTTATTTAGATTTTGTCAAGAATCTTCAATAAATCCTCAAGAAACTCCAAGTTGGAAGATGATGACTATGTAATCTGATTTGGATTTCATCAATTCTTTTATCCTGGATGACCATCTGCCATTCTGTCATATTAGTAATCTCCCGTGCTAATTTTGTAACACTCTTAGGTAAGCTCTAGAATTTCCAGTTAAGATAAATTTAGCAGACATACTTCTTTAAATTATATAAAAATAATTCAATAAACCCTGAAGAAACAACAAGCAGGAAGCTTATGACTATGTAAATTGATCATCAAATGAATCGACATCTTTTTGCAGTTTTTATGTTTTTACATATGAATGTGTTACACTATGTGAATTTTATGGATGTGAAATCATTAAAAGAAATATACATACACATTGAATTGAAGGTCATTTCAATAATTGAGAGCATCTTCAAGACTGCCAAATGTCAACTTCATCTTGTAGAGAAAAGAAGTAGATAGCATACCAAGGGACAAATAGTATGCTCACAAATTTGACGATGTCCAACTTTTAAAAACTGCTTAATACGTAATCACTCTATGTTGAAGGTTCATCTGATAAAGAAAATCCTGAAACGGTTGCTACTCCAATAGACTAGTACTCTGCTTCAGATAGCCCAAACCATTGTCAGCTTACAATTCCAATTCAAATTCCTTGCAATACATTAGATAGATTTGAAAATGACAACTAGACAAGTCAATGTGGGGGTGAGGTGTAACTCAGAGAAAGTGTAGTTCTAATTTGTTAAGATAAAAATCAAGTATTGTTGTGAGAAAATTATATTTTAAAACACAGAATTGAAGACTTGAAGAGGAGCTGGTCTAGTGGTTTCAACTTTCTTCTAGTTTGTGGTTTCCAGGGATCATTATATCAACTCAAATAGCTCATATAACTCCCACTATGCCTTTTATGGTCCCACTAAGGGGAGTATACCATAGTCAAAGAAACTAGGGCCTCAATGTACAAAGACTTGCTCATCATAATTCCATTTTCATATTATATATCTATGTTAAGTGTCAAAGCCCAGCACAAACCAGGTTAGTAATCCAGTGAATTAGAGAATGGATCAAGTCAAGCAGAATTGAGCTGAAGTCTCTCATGCTAAAAATAATCTTTAATTCTAATCATTTAGGTTATATAGGCATGGAGTCTGTGTACTATCCAACAATAACAAAGAAACTAAAATAAACTAAACTGCATTACAACAAGATCAATATATAAATATATGTCAATTGGGTTTAGCATGGGTAGTTGTTAGGAGTGTTTTCTTCACCACTCAGGTTCAATTCCCTCAACTGAGATGTTGAGCTCTTGAATGGGTATATTGTTGTAGCAGCCTTGAGCCCTGTCTTGAAAGAGTCTCAATATTTTGCAGAACCCAGCTTACCCTAGGTACTATCCTCAGAATGAAGAGAAGTGCCTAGTGGGTTTCCCTATGATATGTATTTCATGGAAAAAGAAAAACAAGAGCATATGTAGTCAATGTCTGAAAAAAAACTCTTTTTGTAATCAAAAGAAAGAAACATGAATAAGATTCCATTTTAAAATACCTTAAACATTATTGTTCTTGTGGATAGCGGCAATAATTAAAATATAAAATAAAGCAAGTTGAACTGCACAATGTGTCACATTTCAATAAATTTAATATAGGCCAATTACATTCCTTCTGTGACAATTCAATATACCATTTGGCTATTGTTCCGGTAAGAGTACGTTGGAAAAGCCTCAAACATATGGAATCATCCATCAAAGGGTTCTCAAGGCACCTACAAATTCCACTGAACAGTATACCTCCGTAATTATGTGTGATATTATGTTTTCAAAAGAGCAGAATTCAAGTTTCCTTTTATGCTTCCCATATTTTTGACAAAATAAATTAGATTCAAAATCACTCTTCCTCAATGGTCCTTTGGATTAAAGACTATTAAACATTGAAAACAAAAGATGAATAATGTACAATGTGGAAAACACTTGGTGGGTTAGTATTTTATCAAAGTGGGATTTGCACAGTATATATGTCTAACATCACCTTGTAACCACATAATCCATTGCTGGTCATCAAGTTTGTAGAATTGGTTAACCTCTTAACAGTCCCAAATCAATTCCTCATTTACTGTCGTTAACCTTACTCTAGTATTTACCCTAAGTTCCTAACCCACCTTAAGACCTAACGTTTTCTTATTTCCTCATCTAACCATTCAAAACCTAATCTGATCCTACATCTGATTTGCATAAATCTAGAGATAACATTGAAGCACGTCGTTTAAAATATTTTCAAACTCTTTTCTCTAAAAAAAATGTTCTTCTTAGACCTGTATAATATAAGCATGAAGTTGGGCAAGAGATAATACTTTTAGAGGAATAGTCTTATCTTTTAGAAACTATTCAAGAGCATCAGGAACATTTCCTAGAAAACTATAAAGATGAAACTTTAAGAAATCAAGTTTGTCTACATTGCTTGAGGAGATAAGGAGATTTTTCATATAACAAAAATATTGTTCATACTGTTGAAAATCACATAACCTTTAAGACATAAAAAAGAGAGGCTAGGTGATCATAATATTCATCATTGTCTAGGCCATAAAATTGTCTACCAATTGCTAATAGAATTTGTTGGTAAACATCAATAGCAACAAGCATGCAATCTCTAGTTTCTTATGGAAACCAGTGCCACCATTCATGGGCAAGTCCGGAAAATCATGAGAACTTCTAATTGGATTGCAAGTTGATGAGTTGAAAATGGAGGGTCTTGAGATTTTGTATATGTTACATAATTACCCAAGAGATCAATATAATATTGTACCCCATACCTCTTTTGGAAAGCTATGTTCGAATAGGTTGCTATGGAATCCGTGAGATTAGTTGATTCATATTACCAATTCCAAAATGGGATTTATGGAAAGTGGTACAAGAAGGTATACTGCCTCAATCATGATTGTGTCCATACTTGGATTAGAAGGAGATGGACATAATGGAGGATGAGTAGGAGGAAAAGGAGGAGGAAGAATACAGATCGAATGGCTACAGGAACTAGATTCTTCTTGCTTAGGAATATGAATCATTTGTAGATATTTTTTAGGCAAAGCTTTTCACATATTTTTAAATTCAAAAACCAGATACTTGATTTCTTGAATATCTTTATTAGTAGTTCCAAAATCAAAATCTGGATGTTTGTCTTCTTCTATGCTCATATGCCTAAAGGAGTATCATTTTGATTGTGTGAGCATATGGCCTTTAGAAGCTACTTGAATAGTATACTGGCTAACTGATTTTATCTGTTGGGTTAAGCTTTGCATGTTTGACTAACATTCTTCCTAAGGCATCTAGTCTTATTTCTAGATTTGTGGTTGCAATTTCTATATCTTTCATTATTTCTTTAGTATCCTTGTTCACATGCTAAAGAAACTCCATTTCAGTATTCAATAATGAGATATACTCTTTCTCTTATTTTATAGACTTCTTCAACTAAAGAATATCTAAATTAAAGTGATATCATCTAGATTAGTTGTTGTGAGTTAATGCTGCAAGATCCCATAATTAGCTAGTTTTATATCATTGGAAACTGTCTCAAAGACTGCAAAAGATCTATGGCTCAAATATTCTCTCTTTATAGTTCCATCTTTACTATCAAAGCCCCTCCTTTTTTTTCATTTTTCATTTTTAATGAAATCCTTATAATCTAGTGTTACATACCATTTCCAGGAGAGGTTAATACAACTCTTGATTACTATCAGAATGTTTTTCTGATTGTTGTGCTCTAGCTGGCATGACCTTTTCATGCAGATTCCTTTGGATCGGTCTTTCTCCAAATGTCTGCAAAACAACACACAAAGTTTGGAAGAAGGATTCACACTGGAATGTGTTTCTTCTTGCAGTTCACGACACAAGTTGTAACTTCTCAGAGTGTCAGCAACAGTCTAGGTCGACAAACTGTGCAGCTCCACAGAGTTTGCAGTGCTCACCTCTACACACTAGTTTGTTAATGCTCCTACGTGATCAAGGGAATTCACCACCAACAAGGCGTAAATAGCATGTTCAATGCATAGAGATGTTTAACGCTACAATATGTAGGAATACACCAGTAGTCTTTATGCAACTCAATTAAAGGTTCAACACATACACTTAATGCAGCTCCTCATGCAACGTTCTCCAACAGAGATGGATGGAAAGCATATATTTCTTGAACATGAAACTGATATCCAGGTTTGGCACCAACGACCTTCCTCAAAAATTCCAAAGTCTACTCATTTCCAAGATTTACCAACCTATTTGAAACAATATGAGGCAACTTGGGTAATGTAATGAGAGTGCCTACAAGCCATTTTGAGAACCATTTGAGGTGTGATGTTTCTGGTGCAGTATCTTTAATAACTAAGCCAGAGTTAAAGATAACAAAGAGAGATTTTAAAAGATCATCAGAGAGTGAAAGCAATATTCATAATGATGGAGACAATATTTTGAAATTTTCTTCTTATCTTGAAGAAATTAGGATACAATCATCAGATACATGCATTATTTTAGAGAAGACCATGAGTGAAAAGCAGTTTGGTCAGAAAAGGAAAAGCATGGAAAAAGAAATTAGAGGTTCCCTATTAGTGCCTGAAAGTGAGTTCCTAGATCGTAGAAAAATAGTGACAGATAACATTGTCAGCAATTCTGAATCTTTTAAACATGGAAGAACCGAAGAGAGCATTCAGGTTTCAAACTGTAAAGAAAATTTGAACGGTGAAAAAGATTTTGAAAATATTGATGAAAATTTTGTTCCTAATGTCAAAGATCATGTGCTTTCTACATTTGTGACTAAATACAATGAAGTTAGGGTAGTTCCAAACACTTCTTTGTGTCACTTATTTGTATCAGAATTCCATTCTGAAGAAGAAAAGAAAGCTCTTGAATAAACATAATTTAGAGTTATCAAATCGACCAGAGAGATCAGATAATCAAATAAAGATAAATATTTGCACGGAAGAAGAAAATGTTCTTGAAGTATTATCTGGAGTAGATCATTGAAAGAAAATGACATAGATCAAGGCAAGGAAACATGAATTTAACTTTGATGAACACTTGCATTCGGTAAAAAGGGCAAGAATTAAAGCCGAAGATGAAACCAAGAAAATTGTGGAAGGCTCGAATAAAGGAGGCATAGCAAGTGCCAATGACAATAATGCAGAAAATATGGCATAAGATAATGCTTGTGTGTTAAATGAATGCCATTTGAGAACTAATAATATCTTAAGTTCTAACAGTCTTGAAACTAAAGGTGATTTGCCACATGGGCAGATCTCTTCAATTTTCATGGAAAGGCCTATGTGTTTGCCACCAAAGGCTGATAAATATTGTTTGAGAAGTAGCCTACCGAGTGATGAAGCTTCCCTTCCTCCCTCTAATCTCTTGCAATACTCTATTGACCCCAAGAAATCCTAACATGGAAAACATCAATTTCAACCAACTGTTGTGTTCATTGTTACCCCTCATATTGCAAATCATACCTGTTCGCAAAGATATTTCTACTAAAATAAAAGTGAATTTTGTTCATAGTCAACTTGTTATTGATTTGGCTTCTTATCCCTGAAACACAATGCTGAAACAAAACATGCTAAAAGATAATGCTTGCAGTGCACCAACTGGGGCTCTAATGGAAAGGGTTGATCATTCCTCAAATTGGGACCTGTGAATGAGATAAATGCCACTTAATTGTAGTAAAATATATGACAAAAGAAAAAAAAACATATGGTTCATTGAATAAATGTGTCTATGGAGATCTAGCCTTGTAATCAAATAGAAAGGGCATAAACATGAAAAGATAAAATGATGGACCATTGAATCGCAAATTAATTCATACTAGGAATTGGTGAAAGCATACTACCGAAGACTAATTAACAATTAATAAATTATTGCAAACATGGTTTAAAATAAAGAAACAAATGACATGATGATGGGGAAGCTAAAAATAATAATTATGAAAATGCTTGCTTAAGGAATTCAGATTGACTATTGCTATAAAGTATTCCAGAATCAACACACATGTTATCGAGGTGATCTAATAGTCATTATTAATTTTATTCAAAACTCTAAAACCGATTCTAAAGTCTGAAGACAACACATAATATAAATAACTAATATATATTATGGGTAGTCAGACTATTTTACAAACATGATATACCCAAAAGAAAAAAGAACATTTGAGATTCATCATTAACTATTCAAAAGATTAAGAATTTACACCTGAAAAGAAAAACACATTTCACAACTCTCACACATGTCGTTACCATACCTATTCCTGGGTCCAATCCCATTTCACATAGAATTGTCACTCCAGCAGTTTTAGCTCTTGCATTTGCATCTGACATGTTCTTATCAACATAGCTTGCTGTGACAAGATGCTTTTTTAACTACAAAAAATACAATATATCACTTACCAATCCATGCTCATTGTGAAGCACATGACATAGTAGACTGGTTAATATGAAATAGAAATGGCATAATGCTATTTCCAAATCACTAGACTACTTTACCTGAATTATATATAACTATTCACACCCCCTATACATTAGCATTTATTCTAGTAAAAAAGAAAAAGATAAGTCAATATTGGGTTATTTTGCTTCATTGAACTATCAGGTCTATTGAAAATATTTTTCCACATAGGAAGTTCACAGGCTTACTACCAAAGGGATATGCAATAAGAACAACACCAAAAGTTTCATTGGAGTCCAACTAAGAGAATCGTGCAGTATATACAAGAGACTTGATTATGGTTTGACTCTTCGAGTATAGAAGAAAAAATACTTTCCTGCATATGGAGGTTCATTATCACTTTATTCAAGAGTTGTTTGAAGGAAATGAGGTGAAGGTGTTGTACAACTCAGGAGCAGACTGCAGCTTTCTTCATCAAAGTACTAGGTCCAAATAACTTGTTGAACTTTGGAGATGAGCACTTGTAAGTTGTATCCAATATGACCATGAAAGGAGAGTAATAGAAAGTTACTATCTATAACATACATATTGTATATGTACTTTATCAAGTTAGAATTAGTACTAAGAATAATAACAGTAAAAATGTTACATGTAATAAAGTGCGTTAATCAAGTCTTAATTAAATTATGGTAGTTTGGTTATTGGTCTTCATCTTGAGATAACAGTATACACAAGTCTTACTTTGTATACGGATATAAAAAGTTTACTCTCGCCTTTGCAACTCTTTGTATCTGTTGCTTACCTACATTTATTTTATGTGGGGAAAAAGTGATTTCTGCTCTAAAGGAGGAGACATGCAAAGAGGGTGTAGATTCTGAGTAAGGAGAAACTCTATATAGTAGGAGGAGAACAAGGTTGTGTTTTCATCCAAGAGAGGTAGGGAGGAGGTCAAATATCAAAGACAAGATGTACATGCAAATGTAGGTGGGAAATTGGAATTGAGGAGAGGAAGCTCAAAGATTCCACCAAGCAATATGTAACATGGAAAAAAAAAGGTTTCCTAGTTTTAGAGGTGTTGGAAACATGGAATCTATTATCCATCATAACATCTAGGATAGAATCTAGATTGTCCATGGGAAAAATGAGAATTTTTATCTGGTGAAGGCATTCCTTGTGAAACTTCGAATCATCGCACATGATTATTATAGGGAGTTCCCCACAAATTATTTCTATAATTCACACATAGGAATGAATTAAAAAAGGAATTAAGTTATTATGTGATGGCATTGTATTTATAGATGATTTAGGTTGTGGTGTAGTGATATTGATTTATAGATGAGATATACAACTTGAAGCAGGAAAGGAGACAAAGTGTCCACACATATATCTAAAACTAAAGGATCTTTTTTTTTAAATGGGCAAAACTATAATATTACATGATTGAAAATATGGTTCATGGAGGGACTTTCCTAAGTACAGAGAGAATATGAAGGTGATGCCCCTGACATTACACAAAGAGTTAGTAAATTGAGCATTACACATTGAGAGTGAAGACTGCTCGAGGTCACTGACAAGGACTGATGAGGAACCCTCAAAATTGACCACTGAGGGAAAATGTGGGAAAATCAATGAACGAACAATAGGAAAAGGAAATTGTGCACCAATTGCAAATGTGAACGACCTACAGAATCTAAGCTGCCAAACAAGCAATTTTGTCACATACATACAGAAATAATCATGTCACTCGTGAATGCAAAAGTTCTAGTTGCACCACCTTTGAAAAAAAGTGTTTGTAGGATTTAAATGATTGAAGAGAAGACTAGAAATATTTAAAAGAACACAAAGAAGAAAAATATATTTATTCAACATTGTAGCCTATTTGCATCTGTACATGTGAATGAAATGGAGATCTGAAGTTTGATACACTATACACCTTTACATAAATTATATATACCTATTCACACCCGCTATACATTAGCAGTTATTCCATAGGAAAAAAGAGAAAGATAACATGTCAATCTTGGGTGTGTTGATTCATGGAATGAGCAGGTCTAAAGTCAGATAAGAGATATTTTTCAACATAAAAAAATACATAGTTTTTATGTTAATATAACTTGTATTTCCTAGAAAAAAAAATTGTATAACATAAGAAACAACTAGCTCTATCAACTTAAATTTCCTGATATTTTTTGTGAAAAATGCAAACGTGTCTCCATAGGATCCCTAGTGTTTTGGCTACTTGATTTTCCATGGTTTGGGAGAGTGAAAACAAAAAATATTCACATTAGATTTTTATAAATTCTAAAGACTGATATCCAAGTAAAAATATTTCCAATGCAATGTGTGCACTTCTATCCATAGATATTTAATTAAAACCAAAATGATTAATAAATGAATCCAATGAACGTCCTAATTCAAGATGCAATGTTTAATCATTTAGTTAAGAAATATGCTTGGGCACATACATCATCGAATACTTGCCAACTTGGTTTGTCTTTTTGCTTCTATATGGTTGTCTTGCTGAGAACTCATGGAAAAATGCACAGGTTGTGATGAATCCTACTTGTTGATGTTGTTTATATGGATCAATTAGGGATATTAGCAAAAAATATAAACTTAACCTACTATTGAACATGTCAATTTGAAACAATGTAATCGGGACAAAGCCATGCAGCTAAAGATTTGCACATCCTTGTGTCAATTGAAGCAGTTTTAGTAGGATTCACCTTGGTTTGTTCAAGTGTGGGTTGAGAATGGCTATGAGAACATAAATTAATCTTATTTTATCAGAGCCATAAGTCCTTTCTCATGTTCCCTAAAGTATGTGACAGACTATAATGAATGCTTCTTTGGTGTTAACTTCATAAACAACTTGTTACTCTCTCTATTACGTATGAGGACTTTCCGACAATGGTTGCATTAGTTTAATTAGTCCCTAGTGCACCTTCTTAGGTCCCTGTTACTGTGTGGGTACCTTTGATACCCAGGAAAACAAGACTTTTTGAAAAGGGAGCTAACAATGCTTGGTGCAAGTATTAGAGCAAGGATTGGATCACCTATGGCTGCATGGTTTGATCGTGTTGCTAAAGGGTGCCTTCCTAGACTTTGTCTTGCTACTCACCCTGCAGTTAGAGCAGGGAGCTCCAATTGAGTGTTCCGTTTTCACATAGAGTTTTTTTGATATGTACATATCCATCTCATGTATGTTGGAAGTGATTTGTATGTTTCTTTGGATTACTATAGCATTGAGAAAGACAGTTGCAACTCTGTGGATGTCAAAATAATTTATTGTCATTACTATTCATGGGTTGTTTTCTGAGCATTTGTTATATCCTTGCCTTTCCTATATAGAGAAAGTGATAGCTGTGAGTTCTGGAAAGCATACTCTATTTCCTTCATTGGATATAAAATCCCAAAGAAAAGGATTCAAGACACAACATGGATCGGGAAGAAAAAGAGGAAATCAGACAGCTCGGTATTATAAAAACATGTGCATTGTGCAAAGGTTTCAATCACTTTATTCAAGCTTTAAAAGAGGTTTATGCCAGGTAATGGACAAACTTGATCTAAAATATGGATTGAAGTTGCTTGCATTTGTTAAAGGTTTTGAACAGGAGGATTATCTTTTGGAATAGTTGCAAGTTTTCAATAGATAGAATCCTTCTAAAGGTTCTATGGCTTTAGGTTTTTGACTTGGAAAAGTGTAGATTCTTAAATAAGAAATCAAGAGTTATTCCTAAATATAGATGATCTGGGCACCATGCATCATCAATGACAGAAAAGACACTTTTTTTCAACTATTTGCAAACACAAACTATCAGGTATCAGAACTATTCTAGTTAAAATTTGAAAGACAGCTAGAATTCAAGGCAGTGAAATTGTATGAGCAGATTAGTGCTAGGATAATCGTTGTTCTAGATAATATAAGGTTAGGAACTATCAAATTATTGTTGGTTCAGAGCAGTGAAAACACCAAGTCTGCAGTATAAAACAAATGTGAGCAGATTCTTCAAGCTTGAGACATGTTCACCTTTCTTCGCTCCCCTCCCCACAATGAGGAAACATAGATTCTCTTCTTCAACCCACATAACTAGCTTATTTATTTCTCCTATCATCTAGACATGAGGTGCATAGCTCTCTTATTCAACACCAACACAAAATTCTAGCATTTGAGGCCCCTCATTAGTTAGATCAGGGGATAAACAAATTACTTCACTTTTCCACTGTATCCATGAGACGTTGTGAGTAGTGTCACATAAGAATGGGCAAACTACAACATAGAAGTCAATCATTAAATGAATTATCTATTAATTAACCCTTGTTTTAATTGACTTGGCCAAGGAGGATGATCTTGATAGAAAACATTACCTCATAGACTTGGTTTTCCTTGCGCAGAACAGTATGTTACCAAAATATTCCTCTCTTCCATGGCCTTGGATGGTAGCATAGACATATTGTAGCCTTGTTCTCACCTCTTATATATTCCATTGTTTGATGGTAAGTCAACAAGGTAACAACATAAACATCAAAAGTCACTGAGAATGGCATGTCTTCTTATATTGACAAAAGACAGTTTGAAAGATGGGCATATGTTGATTCAAGTTTCTGTTAATGCAAATTCCAACATGGTTGTGGCTAATTGGTCATGGCTCTTCCACTATTATTTATAGGTTCCAACCATTTATGCAAATCACCATATTAATAGCTGACCTAAGAAATTTAGTCTCTTCAATATCCTTTCTCTCAAACCTAACAACACCATATACACCTAGACCATCATTCTAGTATTAGCAATATCAAGTGGTTGTGGAAGGCCATAAAATTACCATTACTTATTTGTAAAGATATCACATGTTAATGGATAAACACTGAAAATACCTCATAATGGTTGACCATAGAAGAAACCACCTATGATCAGATAGCTTCAGACAAGTCTGATCAACAACGTTAACTACCATCAACCTTAGGTTCCCTTTATAGATAAAACATCAAGAAGGTCTGGTGACAATATAATTGAATAGGTTCTCTCTGGTTTACTGGTATCAATTAAGTAACTATTTGATCTTCCCATTCTTGGTGCCAATTAACTAACCTTGCATGACACTGAATAGACAAACCACTTATTGGTGTAGTGATAACCTTTCTCATACTGGCCACATTTCTTTTCCAATGATATCCGTAGCCTAGGATGCTTTCTCCAATCTAATGAAAACTATACTCCTAGATTCTTTGCATTCTGGGTCTAAGAAACACCACACCCTAAGCTACTTCACATCTCTTCACCCACTTTTAGGGTCATCCTTTGTGTTTTTATACGCATACTTCCTATCCATAATGAAAACTATACTCCTAGATTCTTTGCATTCTGGGTCTAAGAAACACCACACCCTAAGCTACTTCACATCTCTTCACCCACTTTTAGGGTCATCCTTTGTGTTTTTATACGCATACTTCCTATCCATATAGTTGGGTTTTTTACACATACTTCCTATCCATACAGTTGGGTTTTTTACGCATACTTCCTATTCATGGGTTGTTTTCTGAGCATTTGTTATCTCCTTTCCTTGCCTATATAGATCAAGCGATAGCTATGAGTTCTAGAAGTAGAATTTGCTTCCTTTATTGGATAGAAAATCCTAGAGAAAAGGATTCAAGACACATAATGGATCGAGAAGAAAAAGAGGAAATTGGACAGCTCACTATTATAAAAACATGTGCATTGTGCAAAGGTTTCAATCGTTGTATTCAAGATTTAGAAGATTTTTATGCCAGGTAATGGACAGACTTGTTCTAAAATATGGATTGAAGTTGCTTGCATTTGTTAAAGGTTTTGAACAGGAGGATTCTTCTTCTGGAATAGTTCCAAGTTTTCTACAGACAGAAGCCTTCCGAAGGTTCTATGGCTTCAGGTTTTCAAAGACTTGGCAAAGTTAAGATTCTTAAATAAGCAATCAAGAGTTATTCCTAAAGACAGATGATCTGTGCACCATGCATCATCAATGACAACAAAGATAGTTTTGTTCAACTATTTGCAAACACAAACTCTCAGGTATCAGAAATATTCTAGTTAAAATTTTAAAGACAATTGTAATTCAAGGTAGTGAAATTGTATGAGCAGATTAGTGCTAGGATAATCGTTGTTCTAGCTAATCTAAGGTTAGGAACCACTAAATTATTGTTGGTTCAGAGCAGTGAAAACACCAAGTCTGCGGTCTAAAACAAATGTGAGCAGATTCTCTCAAGCTTGAGACATGTTCACCTTTATTTGTCCCCCTTCCCACAATGAGGAAACATAGATTCTCTTCTGCAGCCCACACAACTAGCTTATTGCTTTATCCTATCATCTAGAGATGAGGTGCATAGCTCTCTTATTCAACACCAACACAAACTTCTAGCATTTGAGGTCCCTCAGCTGTCCGATCAGGGGATAAACAAATAACTTCACTTTTCCGCTGTATCCATGAGACATTGTGAGTAGGAACTGTCACATAAGAATGGGAAGGCTACAACATAGCGGTCAATCAAGAAATGCATTATCTATTAAGTAACCCTTGTTTTAATTGACTTAGCCAAGGAGGGTGATCTTGATCGAAAACATCACCTCATAGGCTTGGTTTTCCTTGTGCAGATTAGTATATTACCAAAATATTCATCTCTTCCATGGCCTTGGATGGTAGTATAGACCTGTGTTATCGGAACCGGACTGGAACCGACAAAACCGGTCGGTCTGATCAGTTTACAGGGTTGGTCGGTCAGGTCATCAAAAAACCAAAAATTTTTCCAGACCGGGTACGGAACCGGCCAAAACTGGTCGAACTAGCCGATCTGGACTGGGGACTCACAAAACTCAATTTAAAAAAAAAAACCATTAAATAAAACTTTGCTGATGTACTTTGGAGCCTCTTTGTTAATGTACTTTGGTTCAGAACCTCAGAGATGTATTGCACTAGGTGCTATTTTGGATATTTTCACCCATATTTGCTACAAATATGAGAAACTTTGCATATTTCTGTATTAATGGTCTGGATTCATATGTATGCACATGAATATATATGTTTTTTACAAAATATGAATATTTTATGTATTTTTTAGTCAGCTGATTTTTTACCCGGTTTTTTGCCGGTTCTGGTCCGGTTTCTGGTCCGGTTCACATTTTGGGCTTCGTCGGTTCGATGACCAGTCCGGTTCCGATAACATTGGTATAGACATATTGTAGCCTTGATCTCACCTCTTAGATATTCAATTTTTTGATGGTAAGTTAACAAGGTAACGACATAAACATCAAAAGTCACTGAGAATTGCATGTCTTCTTATATTGAAAAATGACAGTTTGAAAGTTGGGCATATGTTGATTCAAGTTTCTGTCAATGCAAATTCCAACATGCTTGTGGCTAATTGCTCATGGATCTTCCACTATTGTTTCTAGGTTCCAACCATTTCTGCAAATCACCATATTAATAGCTGGCCTAAGAACGTTAGTCTCTTCAATCTCCTTTCTCTCAACCCTAACAACACGATCATATACACCTAGACCATCATGCTAGTATTGGAAATATCAAGTGGTTGTGTAAGGCCATAAATTCACCATTACTTATTTGTAAAGATATGACATGTTAATGGATAAACACTGAAAATACCTCATAATGGGTGACCATAGAAGCAACTTCCTGTGATCAGGTAGCTTCAGACAAGTCTGATCAACAATGTTAACTGCCATCAACCTTAGATTCCCTTTATTGATAAACCATCAAGCAGGTCTGGTGACAATATAATTGAATAGGTTCTCTCTGGTTTACTGGTATCAATTGGTTACTTTTTTGATCTTCCCATTCTTGGTGCCAACTAACTAACCTTGCACGACACTGCATAGAAAAATCACTTATAGGTGTAGTGATAACCTTTCTCATACTGGTCACATTTCTTTTCCAATGATATCCATAGCCTAGGGTGCTTTCTCCAATCTAATGAAAACTATACTCCTAGATTATTTGCACCTTGGGTCTAAGAAACACCACACCCTAAGCTACTTCACATCTCTTCACCCACTTTTAGGGTCATCCTTTGTGTTTTTTTACGCATACCTTCTATCCATACAGTTGGGGTTTTTACGCATACTTCCTATTCATGGGTTGTTTTCTGAGCATTTGTTATCTCCTTGCATTTCCTATATAGAGCAAGTGATAGTTGTGAGTTCTGAAAAGTAGACTCTGTTTCTGAAAAGGATAGAAAATCCCAAATAAAAGGATTCAAGACACAACATGGAACAGGAAGAAAAATATGAAATTAGACAGCTGGTATTATAAAAAAATGTGCATTGTGCAAAGGTTTCAATCGATGTGCCATTAAACTGACCTACAAAGTACAATCCTGAGAACCTTTGGCAGTTTTCCTTAACCCAAATTCTTTAAATGATAAATATTTCAAGTGCAACAAAATTTTGAAGGGAAACGTTTTCCTCAATTTATATTAAGTAAACGATAAACATGTTTGGGACAACAAAATATTTAACTGGATTCAAAGAAAAAGATAATCTGGTTGCAAATGAATTGGCCAATATGTGTTTTAAAAGTAAAACCCATGGTGCGGTATATAAATAGTTGAAGGATTATGGCCATAAGAAGTTCCTGAGAATAATCAGAGACAATCTAATTGATTTGGTAAGCAATGATAAAAGGTCATGTTTGAACTAGGTTAATCATGCCATTGGATCTCAAAATAATGTATTGCCATTATGATGTGTACGAGGAATCTTGGCATCTGATTCAGACCCTGCCAAAGAACCTAGTTCAAAATAAAATATGTTATGCAGATGCCCTAGATGTGTCAATCCTTTGTAAATAGAAGCCATTGTTATCTCTGTATCTCATATGTATGTTGATGAATCTCTGAGGCCACCATTGCTTGAAACGTAGACCTGTGTATATGATTATGTATTTTTCTCTATTTAAGTTGATACAAAATTCTTTACATACGACCTTAAAAAAGGTGAACAGTTGAAAATGAAAATTGCTAAATTGTCAACAACTTTACTGGGATTTCAGATGAAGAGAATGGCTTAGCCATCAGATGTTTTGAATAAAAGTTAAAACTGTGCCTGCCAGCATCTCAAGATAGAATGTACATTCAGTTTCAAAAAATAGACCCCAAAGTATAATTGTAGTCTGTCAAGTTAACAAGCTATTACAATGACAAACTAATAATTTGTCATTGTAATATGCAGTGACCAAGACTGTTGTTAAGCCCTTCCTTTTCTATTGATCATCCAAATTATGTTAAAATCCATCGACTATCATATTTAGACTAGAAAGAATTTGCAGAGGATTTTGAGATCTGTATGTTACCTCTTTTCCTAGTTGGTGACTTGAATGCCTGTTGAGGTGAATATAATTTGTTCACAGAACCTATAGAACTCATTGGATGAAATAGTGGGAAATTATCAATTCGTTGTGGTGACCAAGTGCAATAAAATACCATAATATCGACGCCTCTAGAACAGTGTTGGTTTAGACTTATTTTGTCTCTATGACGATGATAAGCTAGTTTTCCTTCCTGAAAACCCTAGCTGCATACATAGTAGTATAGTTTTTTTCCACAATTGAAATCGACAGACTATAACTCCTACCAGGTTGAGTCTGATTGTTTGATCCAACTTGATGATATAATTTGAGTCCACCAATGAATATGCCATTTGGGAAGACCTTCCATTTAAAGTGAAATTGCTAAAACTTATCAAGTGCCTGCACCAAATATCCATGGTTCTATTCCATTTTTTTTCCTTGACTACATTCCTAGTACCCTTGAGCAAATGATCCCAAACTTTGAGAATGGTTGTTGTAGGGCGTCTCAAATCAAGCAGGAGAGAGCCTGGTTATTTTTAGGAGAAGTTGGAATGGAGTAAAGAAATGATCTCGTTTCTGCAAGCATTTCTCTTTCCTCTCTATCCTTAAATGGAGGAATTAAGGCTTTTCATTTCAACACTGGGTTGTGTTCTCCTAACCCATTTTTTGTATAGAGATCTTATACTAAGCATTCATTCTTGACCTCCACTTTTTTTTTTCATTTTCCAAGCATATTTGAAAACTCAGCCAATAACCAAAAAAAATCCCTTTCGGCTTATAGTCTATTTTCAAAAAAAGGTAAAATATTATTTAAAAATAAATAAAATTTGGGGGAGTTTAAGAGGAAATTCAAATTTCTTCTCAAATAAATGGTCTAGAGATTCCTTTGCCATCGATTTTGTTTTAATTTTGTTGGGTTCTTTTTCTGTTATTTTTTTAAGCATGAAACAAAAAAATATTTTTTTGACCATGGGGAATGGGTAACTTATCGGAATCATCTAGCAAGACCTAGGTTCAAATCCATCGGTTGCCACTATAACCTCAAGATTATATCCAACAACCCACAAGTTAGGTATATCAATAACGTTTGACTTAGCAAAGGTCGAGACGTTCCGACTCCCACTGAGGTGGATATCTATCCAAGGGGTCACCTACCCTTCGAGCCTTATCACAACAAGCCATGTCTCGTTGGGGTTTGATCCCTGGTGGGTTGGGTGAAAATCACCTTGCCCCATCATTAGGATCCCAAGTCCTTGACATGAAACAAAAAAAAATTAGACTTGCAGGAGAGGAAAGAAGAAAGGACAAGTACCCTTGAGTTCAGTTTCAATTGCATGCAACAGTTGAGTTGGTTTTGATTGCAATCTTTCAGTTGTGAGTGGTCTCCTTTGCAATAGAACGATTTGATGTTGATATGAAGAGGTGGTCTTCCATAAATACTGGTATAGATTCAGTGAGTACATGTACGCGGTTGGTGCCTCTTTGGTCTTTATTCCATCTGAACCAAATCCCCTTGGATTGATGGGCTTCACAAAACTTGGTACACCTTCATTATTAATAGGGAATTTATCAATTTGATAGAGATGCAATAGGAAGAATTAAATATGATCTCCATGATTGGGCCATCAAGATAGGTGAATCGATATGTCTTGTTGCAGAGTGAGTGGGGTTATCAAGATGTATTTATATCTTTTAGAGCTCCTCACTCGAAGAAATAATGGCAGTTCAAACATACGAGACTGCTACACAAGACGCTAATTTAATGCATTTCCCACTCAATCCTTTGGCTACTCAATTGAATGAAATGACGTATGAAAAGATCCAATTGACATGAAAGAAAGGGTGTACCAAAAGCTCCAAACTGACATGTAAAATTAAGATTAGACAATTATAAAAATATGCACCATTTTAAGAGAGGAGAGACACAAATTCTTGGAAACTATGCATAAAATTAGATGCCCAGGAGTGTCCATGTGGATTTACCCACCAACATCAGATCTAGCCTAGCATATGTGATACATACCATTCCGTCTAGTCTTCCATAGTAAATGGGTAGATTCATCAATGCATTATTAAATGTGTCATTCAACAAGGAAACTAGGTGGATAGTGATATGAAGCCTAATTTGCAGAGCTTACATATGTGCATATCTTCCACATTTAACTTGGTTTGTCACTTATACTCAGGGATTTGGAGTGTAGTGAATACCCAATAGCAGCAACAAACTCTTGAAGGTTTGGGGGTGTTAATTCATAGAAAATATTGGAATGAAAGTTGATTATGGAGCTAGGAAGCATGGTCATGAAGAAACCTTATGTTCCAGTCTGAAATCTCAAGATCATCGTTGATGTGGAACAAATTGTCATGCCATAAATCAAGCTATTGAAATTGATATTGGCGGGTGGCTACATATAGGACAAGGACCAATAGTTGTAAATTTGCAAAAGGGCAGTGAAGTAGTGTTTTAATTGTTGAGACAGAGATATCATTGGAGACTTGTTTGTTACTGTTGTGACTCCCTTATTTCAGTGCGGAGCATCACCAGGAATCATCCATTCGGGAATGAACTTCTTCTCTTGCAAGATGGACCTCACATGCATGTAATTTGTGAGGACCCTACAGCAAACAAGTAATCAAAACACAAGATATAGCAGCACAACTAAAAATCACTTTTATATTAATCGCAAGCCACTTCGAGGGGGCAACCTCCTTTGAGCAAGCTCAATACAAAATAACTTCACAGTGCCTTCCTTGGCCTCAACAGACACTTATATACCAAAAATAGGCACCAATACTATGGGTCAAAACCATGGGCCAATATAAACTATGGATCAACAAATACTACAGGCGGCTTACAAAGCATATGCGCCTCACAACAATAACACAAGCCATGGATCAAAAATTACTATGGGACGACTTACAAAGCATATGCGTCCAACAATAATATACTAACATAGTAAAGAGAGGGATTGACATGGGTTCCTAACATCCCCTCCCCCTTAGAAAAAGCTTTGTCCTCAAAGCTTTAGATGTGGAAATTGTCACTGTATCTGGAGGAGTGGTTCCCACGTAGCATCCTCGGGTTGCATTCCGTGCCATTGAATTAAGACCTCTGTGATAGAGCGAGAGCGAAGCTGACAAGTGAACTTATTGAGGACAGCCTCCGGCTCCAAAAAGATGGATCCTTCATTATCCAGTTCTGGGAAAATAGTTTGGCCTTTGATTTTGGTGCCAAGAACTTTCTTCAGACAAGAGACATGAAATATTGGATGAATGCGGGAAGAAGGCGGAAGTTCCAATTTAGAAGCAACAGACCCAATCTTCTGAAGAATCCTATATGGCCCATAGAAATTTGGAGCGAGCTGATGACGCCCTTTGAGTTTTAGTGAGGATTGCTTGTAAGGCTGGAGATGAAGAAAAACCATATCACCAGCTTCAAAAGTGCGCTCAGAATGGTGCTGATCAGCTTGTTGCTTCATGCGAGTTCCTTCCATGTGAAGGTTTTCGCACAAAATGCGAAGGACCGCGTCAACTGCCCGAACTGGAGAACTGCTGGGGGTGTAAGGAAGAAGAACTGGCGGTGCCTGAACATAAACTGCTTCATATGGAGTCATTTTAGAGGCAGTGCGGTAAGAGGTATTGTACCACCATTCAACGAGAGGGAGCCACTTTTCCCACTGATGTTGTTGCTCAGAGGAGAAGCAACGAAGATAAGGTTCCAAGCATTTATTGATAATTTCAGTCTGACCATCCATTTGGGGGTGATAACCTGAACGCATCTTCAGTTTGGTGCTAGTGTGGTGAAAGAGTTCTGTCCAAAAATGACTGGTGAAAGTCGCATCATGATCCGAGACAATGGAAGAAGGCATTCCATGAAGACGAAAGATCCGGTCCAGGAAAATTTGAGCAACGGAAGAGGCTGTATAGGGATGGCTGAGAGCACAAAAATGACGATATTTGGAGAGGCGATGAACCACAACCAAAATCACAGTCTTCCCTCCAGATTTAGGGAGCCCGTCAATGAAATCCATAGAAATATCTGTCCATATCTGGGGAGGTATGGGAAATGGCTCGAGCAATCCTGGAAGGGGTGTTGTTTCACCCTTATTGCACTGGCAGGTATCACATTCAACCACCATCTGTTGAATTGTCCTTTTCATGCCCTGCCAAAAGAAGTTGCGCTGTGCCCGTTCATACATTTTGAGAAAACCAGAGTGCTCCACTGACGGAGAAGCATGGAGTTCATAGAAGATAGCTTGTTGAAGAGCTGTGTTCTGGGGAAGCACCAGACGACCCTTGTATCGCAGTGAAGCACCATCCCAAGAGTAATGTGGAACATCAGAAGGGTTGTTGTCCAAGCGTTGGATGATGTGAGATAATGAAGAGTCATTGACATAACCCTGCTGAACCGATTGCAACCAATTTGGAACAGGCATAGAAATAGCGGAAAGAGAACCTTGGTCATCAAATGTGCGAGAAAGGGCATCCGCCACAAGATTGTCCTTACCCTTCTTATAAGTGATCTCATAGTCATAACCCATAAGGTTGCTAACCCATTTCTGTTGTGCTGGGGAGGATGCACACTGTTCTAGGAAATATTTCAGACTCTGGTGATCAGTCTGGATGCAGAAATGATTCCCTGAGAGGTAGGGTCGCCACTTTTGTACTGCATGCAAAATGGCCATCATTTCCTTCTCATACGTAGAGGCAGCTAAATTCTTACCAGAAAGGGCTTTGCGGGTGAACGCAATGGGGTGTTCATCTTGAAGGAGAACAACACCAAGCGCATTGCCGCAAGCATCACTCTCAATAGTGAAGGGCTTGGAAAAATCGAGCATAGCTAGAACGGGTGTAGTACACATAGCTTGTTTCAGCTTGTCAAATGCACGCTCAGTAACATGTGTCCATGTAAAAGCATCATTGTTCAACAACACAGTTAATGGAGTTGCAAGCTTCCCATAATTCTTGACAAACTTGCGGTAGTAGCCAGTCAACCCCAAAAAACCATGAAGGCTCTGGAGTGCCTTAGGAGGTGGCCAATTGTTCATGGCAACGATTTTGGCAGGATCCACACGAACCCCTTGTGCTGAGATAATGTGCCCGAGATACTCAACTTCCTTTTGGCCAAAAACACATTTAGACTTTTTGGCATGGAGATGATGATCAGAGAAAAGTTGCATTACAAGAGCCAGATGCTAGAGATGTTCAGCCCATGTTTTACTGTAGATGAGGATATCATCAAAAAATACTAGAATGAATTTCCGCAAATAGGGCCTGATGTTGGGAGGAATGCTACCAGGGAGGAGCTGAATACGATGGTCCTCTGGTCGTGAAGGTGGAAGTCCCACTGGTTCAGCAAAAACACATGTATAGCGATCCAGAATTTGTTGGAGATCCAAAGGAGTAGTGGGGGCCGCTGATGGTTGCATTTGAAGGGAATGGAGCTGAGCAATGACACCATGGGAACTCTTCTTAAGGAGTTTTTCCAGGCGATGTGAACTGATGATGCTGAGAGACCCTGGTTGTAAGCCCTTCAATGTGTGTTTGTGTCCATCGGGGGAGAACCGCATCCAAATTTCAGCAAAATCCCATAATATGGGGCCAAGTGTGCGCAGCCATTGAGCGCCCAAAACCACATCACATCCGCCTAAGGTCAAGGCAAACATGTCAGAGTGGATGTTATAATCTCCCATAGAGATACGCACATTATGACACTTCCCTTTGGAAGGTAAGGTGCCCCCATTGGCAACCATGACTTCAAAGTTGGAGCAAGGATGGATAAAACAATCAGCTTGTTTGGTGATTCGAGGGTCAATGAAATTATGAGTGCTTCCAGAATCATTGAGTATTGTAAGAGGAAGTTTCTTGAAGTAACCACGTACCTGCATTGTTTGGGGGGCAGTGACTCCAGCTAAAGCATGGAGGGATATCTCGGGTTGGTCGTCCGGAGATGGAGGGTCAGTAGGCGGCTCCTGAGTGTCAACCGGAGCATCCATTATATCTGAAACTTCTTCACCAATTTCAGAGGCAGGTGGAGAATCCACATCCAAGAGATAGAGCTTTTGTTGAACACATCGATGTCCCCGACCGAATTTCTCATCACAATTATAACAAAGCCCTTTTTCTCTGCGTGCCTGCATCTCTGTTTCAGACAAATGCTTGATTGGAGGTGAGCGAGGAGTTGGCGGAATGGGAGGTCGTTGAGAACCCATATTTCGGAAGGGAATAAAAGAGGATTTGGAGCGTTGTTGGGCTACCATCTTGTCTTTTTCCAACTTAGCCAACCCCAGGGCTTCCATCATTGTGTTGGGACTGAACATTTTGACCTCAGAGCGAATTGCATCCTTTAGACCACTGATAAAACAACTTCGGTAGAAGTCATCAGGTAATCCTTCAGTGTGATTAGCTAGTTTCTCAAATTCAGTTTGATACTCTTTCACAGTGCCAATTTGGTGAAGTTTAGTGAGAGCTCCTGTGAAGTCATCAAAAGCACTAGGACCAAATCATTTCAAAAGGAGCTGGAAAAAAGCAGATCATTTTGGCTCTTCATGAGCCTTGATGTACCAACAATACCATTGAAGAGCTTCCTGTTCCAAATGAAAGGAGGTAAGTGGAACTTTGTTGACATCAAAAGTATTATGAAGACTGAAATACTGTTCTGCACGATAGATCCATCCAGTCGGATCAGTACCATTGAAGCGAGGAAAATCTAGCTTCAGACCGCGAAAATTGCTGGAAGAAGAGAACCCATTGGTTGATGAAGACTCGGACTGTCGTCTGGTGTTCATAGCTGAATGCTCAAGATGGAGACCGAGAAATTTTTCATCTAGTTCCTGGAGTTTGGCTTGGATGGCTGCAAGTGCTTCCTCCATGATTTTTTCTCCTGTGCAGGTGACAACCATAAGCAGGAGATTTTTCAGGAAGGAATCTGTAATGGCGCGGAACTGACCAGCAATAGTTCTGGACAGAGGAAATCTGCAATTGTGCAACTGAAAATAGATATGGACCCCATGTATGTGCAGCTTCCTATCGGTTCAAGGGATTCACTCGGCCACCAATGCTGTCTGACGGCTTGCGTATTGGGGCAGTTCCCCTCACTCCACAGCTCAGGTAAAACTGATAACCGCTTGGCCACAAATGACAGCTCTTGGTTTACTTCAAGGGTGGGAACTAGTCAATCAGGTAGGGGTCGTTGCACTTTTCGCTGGCAGGTCCTCTCAATGGGCCAGCTACTTCGGGGTTCCTGTGGTACTCCTCACAATGATTTTTAGGGATTATGCCCAAGTACTTCCCATAGTTAAGCGGAGAGGGATTATTCCCAGATCCGAACCTGCAACAGAAAAAAAATTGGGCAGAAATTCCACCCAATGTTCAAAAACCTGATCTATATTGCTCAGAATCGCTATTATAGCATGTTTTCGGAACTGGAACAACCACTCTGCTTCTACCTATGAGCTCGGAATAGAAATCTGGGCACTCGGTCAAAATATTTTCTCGCCGCAATTTCCGCGGCCGTCACCGAAATTCTGAAAAATTGCTGATTTTAAATCTGCGATATCTCCACTTTTAGAACTCCAAATGAGATGATTTTTTTTTTGAAACTGCGTATTTTTGAAAGAGGAATTCAGATATGTAATCTTTTTCTTCTAATTTTGTGCAAATTTTTTTATAAATTGATCTGAAATTCGCCGCCCCCCCCCAAAAAAATTTCCCACTTGTGCCAAGGAAAGTGCTCTGATACCAGATGTGAGGACCCTGCAGCAAACAAGTAATCAAAACACAAGATATAGTAGCAGAACTCAAAATCACTTTTATATTAATCGCAAGCCACTTTGAGGGGGAAGCCTCCTTTGAGCAAGCTCAATACAAAATAACTTGACGGTGCCTTCCTTGGCCTCAACACACACTTATATATCAAAAATAGGCGCCAATACTATGGGTCAAAACCATGGGCCAATATAAAATATGTGTGCCAATACTATGGGTCAAAACCATGGGCCAATATAAACTATGGATCAACAAATACTACAGGAGGCTTACAAAGCATATGCGCCTCACAACAATAACACAAACTATGGATCAACAATTACTATGGGACGACTTACAAAGCATATGCGTCCAACAACAATATACTAACATAATAAAGAGAGGGATTGACATGGGTTCCTAACATAATTCATTTGTTTTAGTAATAAATATCAATCCCTTCATTTATGTTCATATATTTTTTATCTGATTTAAATGCAAATGTTGTCTTGATTGGAATTTGGTATCTAGGATGTTGTATGAACCTTATGTTATAATCCCTGAAATCCAAGTCTTTGTTCCTTGTAAACACAAGAAGCACTACAAAAATTCACTAGATAGTGTTAGAAGTCAGAATATGCATGTAAACAGTAAGAGTTCAGTGGATTTAAGGTGTATTTGACGAAACTCTTCAACCATCATAGCTAAAATATGTCACTCTACAAGGGAAGGAAAGTCATTACATACGAATGTGGGGTGAAGTTGGGGATTTAACCAGGTAATTGGCTAAGAGAAAAACCTACATTTGTGTTCCATCATAGTTAAACTTCACAAAGGTATAGTTCACTTTAGATGTTCATTTTATGATGAAACGACAATCAACCTCAAATTTCCAACTTAGGTGATCCTTTTTGCCTTTATGTTTCAGTGATGAAATATTTTTTTCTTGTCGAAATGTCACTCATAATGAAGAATTTGGGCCAAAACGACAACCAAGCCAAATCATTCGACTTAGACAATTTTTCTAGTTTTCATGTTTCGCAAGGAGAAATACTTTTTCTCACTAACATTTCTCTCCAAATGATTACATTAATTCAATTCTATACAAGCATGCACTTTAATCAATGGGCATTCCTCCCAACCAACTCCTGAAGAAAACGAATATTGTACAAGCAGCAAAATTGGGTGGGATATTTAAGGGAAAACCAATACGAATTAGAGTGAAAGGATCAGTCCAATTCATTGAATTATGGTTTGAAAAGAAAGAGTAGTCCATTGTCATTATCATCCCCGCAGTCAAGTTTTGGTACAACCAATCTTTTTTCATCAATCGTGTATTCATCTATTGGCGGGTGCCTTAATTTTAGCATTGTTGAAATTTTAGCAAATTGGTTTGAATATTTGAAATGCATATTAATAAGCCGAACAAAATATTGTTGCAGAAGATTGAGAAAATACCTAAAACGTGTGTCCTGACCAGAATGCAACACAACCTCATTTGTGAAAGTCCCTTTATGAAAAAATAGTGAAATCAACCCCTGAGGGGATGCAGGTTGATCCCCACGTTCTATGAGGTGAAGGTTTCCAACCCATGACTGAAATTATCGACCTAATCGAGCAATTTCTCTTTGCAACAAATGAACAAAATCCGTGATTTCATTTTCATTAGCGGTATAGCCACTAAAATTTCAAATTTTCAAAAGATATTTGTCAAATATGGGAAATTAAGTTTATTTTTTTTTTAATTTATAGGTGTGCTTAGAATAAGTTATGTTTGAGTGATTCAATTTATCATTTTTATAGATATCAAAATTGTTGTGTGTTGGTTTGAAAAAAAAATATAAAATTAATTAATTATTAATTTTTTTAACTATGGAAGTTATTTTAAATGGTCATGTTATTTTTGTGACCATCCATTGAACTCATGTGAATATTTACATAGGGGGAAACCATAATTTTTTAGCTACTCTTCTAGGGTTTCATCTCACGCGTTAGGGTTCTTGGGTTCACCTTTGCTGTAGACGCCATGGCCTCCACTGATGGAGGTTCCCAATCTCCCTCCTCTTCTGCGCTCCCTCTTGAAATCAGATCTTTCACGCGCTTGGTTCCCAGCTGCCCTCCTCCCGTCTTTCAAAAGAGAGTCTCCATATACATGAAATTGTCAAACACCATTTTCAGAAGCAAATTTGATGAGGATGATGATGAAGAGAGGTTCTTAATTGATGAGTTGTTGCTCATAGTTAGTTGTTGTCGTGAGGTAAGGAAAATTTGTTTGAGAAGGCCACTAGGGATTAGGGCTTGTCTGTAACAATAGTAAGAAATGATGGTGTTTCCAAAGGTAATATAGGACCAATTGTTTTTGGTGGGGTTGTTTGTAATGATCAAGGCCATATGCTTCGAATGTATTATGGATATGTAGGAGTCGACAACAACAATGTTGTCGAACTGAAATATCTGGCTCAAGGGCTCAGGATTACCATTAATAATGTATATTGTTAGGTAATAGTTGAAGGGGACTCTTAGGTACGTCTGGTGGTTCACATAGCAACTAGAATACAAAGTGGAATATCTATATATCAATCAACATGAAGAAAATATAACTAGATATGTTCACAAACTCTGCTCAACTTAATCTCTGACATCTCCCTTGTAAAGTGTCATTTGGCTGATGTTTGTTCTCGATTATATGCCTTAAAATGTGGGGATGATCAATTTGATCCATCACTAAGTATTTTATGCATGATGAGCTCAACTTTCACTATAGCCATGACCATCATTGGAGTTATAAAAGGTGAAGTTGACAAAAATTTAGAGTTCCATGAAAGGAGAGTTATATGAAAAATTATTGAAGAGAATGGAAATGTTCTCCTCACTTAGGGACTACTCTAGTAATAAAAAAACATAATAAGCCATATTTCAACTTATGGATCTAGAACTTAGTCTTGAGACATCCATGATCACATGGGAGTTGTCCAAGGAACATTTCTAGTAGAGGTAACTTTCTAAGGATTTTTTATAGTCTTGTTTGAATGATTTCAATGTGTTATATCAAGCCAATTAGATGGTTCTAGAGTATGAGGCCCAATTGAGAGAGATGCCAAGGAATGCTCCTCATCTAAATACGGAGAAACTAAATGTGAACACTTTTTTTAAAAATTGAATATGACCATCAAGGGAAATGTTTCTAGAGGAACACATCAAAGTCATTTTCTATGAGGAAGTTCCAAACCATCCTTTTTATGGCATAAAGAGGAACCAAGAGGAAATATTATGGGGGTTATAAAGAACCAACCAAGGTGTAGTTAATGGCACCATTCATACTTTCATACAATGTAACAATTATTCCCCTCGACATACTCAATAGAGTAGTGCTTGAACTAATATTTCCCAACTGAGAACACATTGAACATATTTAAAAGGAGGTCGATGGACATCTGGAGCGACCCATTTTGAGAAATTTTACAAAGGGAGATCACTAGAGCTAGATTCATTAAGAATTAGACCATGGTGGGATATGTTGGGAGAGATCACCAAACCCATATAGCAATGAACAACCATGTGCACTAGTTAACATCCTTGGAGATAACAAGTAAAAGAAAGGATGTTACTCTTTCTATTTTAATTGATCCAAGAACCACATCTAAGAGATTTATTTTACCAAATGCATTGTATAGATGTGGCATGGTGGCTATTAGGAAATATGAATTTAACATCATTGAGATGACCTCGGGAGTCAAGTAGGGGGTTGGATTGATGGATTTGGATATTGGAGTGCATGTGACTCAAATAGCCCAGTGTTATAAAACAATGGGATCTTATGATGTAATCATAGGCATGGATTGGTTGGAGGTGCATTCAGTTGTGCTAGATTACATAAGAAAGTTGTAGAAATTCAGGCCTGCAGTAGATTAATTTCACTCACAGCAATTAACAATTGATCATGCAAATTATCAACAATGGAGACTGAATATGGAGCT
>LPNX010714929.1:3591-62662 GCA_001517045.1 Pseudotsuga menziesii
ATTCAGTGCAAATCAGATCCAAATGTCTATTTGAAGTTAATTAATATTTAATTAATGATCATTGTGTTATATGTTGATGACCTTCTCATTACAGGAAGCTCAAAGGATGAGATTGCTTCCTTAAAGGGTGCAATGAACCAATCCTTCTCCATGACAAATTTGGGGCTCTTAAGCCAATTCTTGGGGCTTGAGATTGCTCAAACCAAAGCTGGAATCAAGGTGCACCAGTCTGAGTATGCCTTGGATTTTCTGAAAAAATTCAAAATGAAGGATTGCAAGCCAAGCAAGACTCCTTTCCTTTCAGGAGTGAAGCTTGAAGAAGCTGATTCTTCACCTATGGTAAACAATACACTGTATAGGAAATTGATTGGATGTTTGTTGTATCTTACACATACTAGACCTGATATTTCTTATGCAGTAAGCGTGGCTTCTAGATACATGGATCAGCCTCATGAGACCCATTAGAAAGCAGCCAAAAGGATCCTTAACTTTGTTCAAGGAACAAGGACACATGGGATCTTCTATAAAGCAAAATCTGATCTTGATTTGATTGGGTTTACTAATAATGATTGGGAAGTTGATAGCACAGACAGAAAGTACACATCAGGATATGTGTTCATGCTTGCAGAATGGCCAATCAGCTGTTCAAGCAAGAAACAGAGTGCCATTGCACTCTCATCTACAGAAGCAGAGTACAGAGGAGTTATAAATGCAGCAACTCAATGTTTATGGTTGCAGGGGTTACTTAGAGAGTGTGGCTTCGAATCAGAGTACTCAACTACCATCTACTGTGATAACTAGAGTACCATTCAAATCTACAATGATCCAGTTCAGAAGCAGAGAACCAAACACATTGAGATCCATATGCACTACATCAGAGAGCTTGTGCATGATGGCACCATTCACCTACTCTTCTATTCATCTTCAGAACAAGTAGCCGATATCTTCACCAAAGCATTTTGTGAGAAGACCTTCAGAAATCTCAAATCACTGCTGGGAATTGTTGATCATGCTGTGAAGAATGAGTGAAGACAAGATTTCCAAATTTTGTTTTACAGTCCATGTTTAAGGGAGGATTTTCCCATGTGGTTTTTGCCTCTTTCCTTGTTTAAATGGACATGCAGTATGTAAAGGGTGACTAAGCCTTGTTGATAGGCCCTATAATTTTCTGATATATTACTCATAATTCAACCTTAAGGGGGGGTGTTAGAATAATCAACCCATAGTTAGCTACATTACACATTAAATTAATCATTTTTGTCTTATTTGCCTAGTTTCCTGATTCCACCTTATGCAAGTTGTCATCTACCTATCCATAGTGGTCAAACTTGCCTATATTGACTCATGGAGCACTTGGGAAACCTCAAGGAATCAAATCTAATTTATTCCTGGCCTCCTAGGCGCCCCTCTGCTTTTTCTGCTTTATTGCCTGCTTTTTCAGTGCTTTAAGGCAATTGGGAAAGTTTGACTAGGCGAGGTTAACTAGTTTTTTGTCCTCCACATCCTCCACTCTTTTCTCCTATGAAAAGCATGTATGATTTGTCCTTCCATCACCTTTTAGCTTGCCTAAGTGCCTTTTCCAATTCGTGATCTCCTTGACTAATTTGGAAACTACTTTATGCACCTATGGGGGATTTGCTTAATTATAGTAAGCCTGCTTTTGACTAGATTCGAATCGCCTCCACATGCATTCAAATCCATTGTGTAATTATTTATTTTAGCAACCTATCATGTTACAGGGTTGGCTATTGTACACTGATTTAATATAGTTTAGTGTTCAGCTCCATATTCAGTGTCTTTTGTGAGTGATTTTGCATGTACAATTGATAATTGTTGTGAGTTTAATTGTTCTATCACTGGGTTCAATTTCCACAAGACCCAAGTTTTATACTTTAACTTTGCACCAACAAAAATACCCACAGTGTTGGCCCTTTCGGAAACAACCTACGAACAGGTTGCAGTCTCACCCGAAACAGCTATGGGGTGCCGCAGAATTAGGTTTCTACAAGAAGAAGAGGGATATTATTGTCCCTTTAGCCTTAACAACAAATAATTATATCAAATAGAGCTTCGATATTCACTTAATTAGCTTCGCAGTTAGATAACAAACTTTTCTTTCTTAACCCTTAACTGGGAATTCACAGCGAAGTTAATATTTAACAGTTATCTTACTTTAGCATTCACTTACTTATCAAAAGCATCAAAACATAACAGAAACCACACAAAATAACCACAACACAAGATATAACGTGGTTCACCCCCAGTGTAGGGGCTACGTCTACAAAACTGCGCTTTTATTCCACTTCTTACAAAACAATAGTTCTGATCTGCGCACTCAGCAGCAGATCCGTCCTTCAAGTCTAACTGCGCACTCAGCTGCAGTTCCTTTCTTACAATCTCTAAGTTTCGCACTCAACTGCAGTTCCTTCCTTACAAAAACCCTCTGCGCACACAGCTGCAGAGGTCGTCCATGCACACAACTGGGACTTGACCTTAAAACCAAAAATATATCTAACTTTTTCGCATCATACGATCCTCATTTCATTAGATGATCTTGACATCTTTACATGAGTGCCTATTTATACAAGTGCACTATTACAAAATCATGGGCTTACACCCAAAAATTATGGACAATTACAAAAAAGAGGGCTTTGAATCAACCTCGACACCCCTAAGACTATTTTGAGTCCCAACTCCGCTTACACGCTTCCACAAAAACCACGAAGTTACCAAAATTAGCGACCGTTAAGGCGTGCGCCCCAACAGGCCCCTAACACTCACGAGTGTCCCGTCCCGGGACACTCTGCTGCTTTTCTGGTGGGAGAATCTTGTTGGAGAACAGAGTGAACTGCTTGTTGAGGCCATGCATGATATCATTAGCTGCTTGATCCTTCTCCACCAAATCCTGTAATGCTGCTGCTGATGCTTCACTGGCATTGTCCTGTGCAAATGCATCATATTCCTTCAAAAATTTGAGTTGGTTGTCCGCAGCAGTGCTCAACTCCAAGGCCTCCTCAACAAGGGGTTGCATAGAATTTTCCAACAGCATTGCTTTCGTTCTGTATGACTCAATTTCCTGCTGGATTTCATTGCTTTGCTTCACCTTGGAGGTAGAGTCTTAATTTTTGCTTTCACTGCATCCAGCTCTGCCTGTTGCTGCTTGATGGTTTCTTGCAGCTTTTCTACTTTTGGATTTTCCTGCAGTTTTGTCCAGGCGTCGACACTTTCTTCTAGCAGTTTTGCTACGCTGCTCACAAGATCGGTGATCTTCATTGCTGAGGCCTGAATATCTCTGTGACGCTGCTCCCTGACCTCTGGTGGACTCTCCGAAGCGATGCAAAGTTGAAGCTCCACAATCTGAGCCTCATGCTCTTCTTTCATCGTCTCTATCTGGCTCCGCGACTGTTGTGCATAGTCTTTAAACTTCACTATTTTTCGGTCTAGTTCCTCTTCAGCCTGCATGTCGAAGTCAGGGAGACTTCGACACGCCTCATCCAATACTCACGCTAGTGTGGCCTTATTTCTTTTTGCTTCCCTCTTCCTCTGGTCTGCTTCTTCAAACTGCGCTACGAGGTTCGCATTTTTCTTCATGGTATTTTCCAACTGCATTTGTGAGTAGTGGTCTCGTGCTTGGATCTCCTTCATGATTACTAACTGACAAAGATGTAGTTCCGTCATGGACAGCTTAATGTAGTCTATCCCAACTGTCATGCTCATCTGCGAGCGAGATGTTGCGTCCGTGATGATGAGGGATGCACTTGGCACTTGTCCTCTTTTATCTCCGACTGGCCATTGTCTTGTCTCTGGCTGCGTGCTTACTAGGGTACTGCTTGTTGCAGCACCAGTTGCTGACCGTTCTGCTAAGTCCTTTAATTCTGTAATTTTCTGTGCTACACTAGTGAGCGCATCCAGGTGCGTAGCCATGAACTCAGACCAATTTTTGGTTAGGACTTCTGTGGACTTTGTCAGAGCCTGATCGATCTCCTCACTTGTCAAGGTGGGCTCTTCGACAATATTATTCCCTTTTGATTCCTTCATTTTCTTTCTGGACTGAGGTTTAGTCACTTCCTCTACCTCTGGCGACTTGCGCTTATCTAGCCGATTGGGGTCTGAGATGGTTTTGACTGACTCTTCTTCTTCATCGTCATCTCCGTCATCTCCACCTTGGTTGCCTTCTCTTTGCTGCGATTCACTCTGTTCTTCGCTTTTGTCGAGCAGGTCATTCTGCTGCGTGTGACTAGGGCCTGCGCCCACATTGGTGACTGGATGGACTGGAATGTTAGGTTTTTTCCCTGCGTCCTTCATCCATTCAGCCAGCCACTGCTGAACTAATACAAGGATGTCTTCCTCGTTCACCACATATGGTAACTTTGACCATTTGTGCTTGTTATCTACGTGGGCCTGAATAAAGACATGATGCATGTCAGCCCTGAAGTTGGCTATTCCCGCATACTGAGAAAAGAGCTCATTACTGAGCCACAGCGTCTTCAGAATCTCATATGAGATACTCATCGAGTAAAAGGAAAACACGTAGTTTGTCATTTGCTGGAAGCTTTTATCCTGCGACACCCACAGAGATGTGTACCTCGCTGCGCGAGGCATATGCGGAGGCACATCAACAAATTGTGCCTCAGTAGGTTCTTTCCATCCTACCAGTGCAATAAGCACTAACAACCATGAATAGTGAAATGTTCTACCTTTCTCCTACGCGTCGTGGACATCTTCAAGGAATTCCTTAGCAATGTATGCTGCCCAGTTGTAACTATAGCCTTCCACACAGTTCACAGCAATTCTGACAGTCAGGGCAGGTACTTCATTTGGTCTGCACTTCCGCATTAGATTGCATGCTAGGAGCTCTACAGCGAATCGAATGTTTTGATGCTGAATGGTCGAGGTTTGATACCCTCGCTTTCCTTTTGTGAGCCCAAATCGTTCCTTCATGCTATGTGCTAGCTTCACGTCTTCATGTTTTCCCATAAAATCAATGCTAGGATCAGGGCCTTCCTTCAGCAAGCCCATAATTCGGTGAATGAGTTCTCCATTGATGGTGATTTTCTGGTTTCTGATCCATAGGTGCCCATCATGCACCAACGCCAATAATTGCTTGACCACCACGGTCACCTGTGTGCTGCGACCGAAGTGGGGAACATTGAGCATATTCAACAAACCATCTTTGTCCAAGCCAGCAGCCCATTGTTTCGCTTCTAATAATGTCACCCCAGTCTCTGGGTAGTGGAAAAAATGCAAGTATGTCCCATGTGTGAACTGTGGAAATTTCCCACAATCATTTGTATCGTGGTCGACGTACTTGAGCCGATCTACTTTCCATGTCATTATCTCGACCAACTGTACACCCAGTGGCAATGAAGGGGTGCGTAATGTGAACCTATTTATCCGTCGAGGTAACTGAACTCCTGGTCGAACAGGCGGAAGATAAGGGGGCCGGTGTGATGCAACATTCTCCACCTCGCTGAAGTCTTCAAAACCTTCAGGTGGGATCTTTGTTGAGCCAGAAGGGTTCATCTCGGGACCCTCCGATTTTTTCCCTGATTGCTTGTGTCTTTCTTCGTTCCTCTTAGAATGAACTTCTAGTTTAAACTTCTTCCTGGTAGATCGTGTCTGCATTGGCTGAGTCGGTGCTGGGGGAGTTTCTTCATAGGGTGCAGAGGCAGGTGTATTGCTTATAAGGTTCTGCAGACCCGTCTGTCTCAACAGTTCCTGAAGTTCACGATCAGCTAACATGGACTCAATTGTAAGACTTAAGGAAATGTGTAATGCGATTACCGCAGGCCCAGGTGTCTTCTTATAGAATCCATCGACCAAATCTGCCATAACTGTGCATTGAAGACACCAAATCTGACAAAGATCTTGTCCAAACGGCGCTATATTTCTCAAGATCTCATTATTACTGGAAGTTAATGCAGTTAACGTACCGGCGCCACCAATTCTAATTTTTTCCAACGGTCGGATTTTGAGCTCCGACACACCTGTCCTTATTCGGCACCACCAGTAACTCTGGCTGCACCATAATAAGGATATTCAACACTTCCTGACACCGGCTTCGATAGGGCTTCGAGCTTCGACCTGTGACACAGCCTCAATGATTTCTGCCGCGAGCATCTTATCTAACTTTATCCTGACTTTTTCTTTGTACTTAGGGTTCAGCCTATAAGGGCGTTCATTCACAAGCTTCACATCAGGTTTCAAAGGGATTTTTATCACTCCTATATCACCAAGGATACCTTTCATTTCTGAGAACTTCATCGAAAATAGGTCCTAATACTCATGGAGAAGTTGGGTCACTTTGCTTACCATTTCTTCATCCCAATAATCTCCAATAGTAGCATACTTAGGCATTTCTTCTGACCCAATGTTTACTTGCCTTGTTTTCAAGGGCTGAGTCACTTCAGGTGCTTCGACTGCTGGTCCATGTACTTCGCAGTGTCCTTCTGACTCAGGAATGTTAATATTTTGTGGGTCATCATCCTCGTCAATTGCGAGGTTATAACATTCTATTGCATTAACTTCTTGTGTCTTCCAATCAGGTTGGTGCTCTACTATTTCTTTATCATCAAACACCTTTGTATGGATCAACCTAATAGCTGCGTCTAAAGTAGGACAAACCTCATTAATAGAAAATGTAAGCACAAAACTATCAACAAGACTATCCCAACTTACAGTACCATGGTGAATCTCCACCTCCGCATACCAGTTCTTTGCTACAGGTTCCAGAGTGTGCACAAACCTATGTACCCATTCTTCATGAGGTACATGCTTCCATGCTTCGTAACATTTCTCCAAATGTTCCTGAGGGCTAGTCTTACCATTAAATCTGCTTCACACCTCCTGAGGTTGATCCATGAATCTCAGGCGAAGGAACTTTTGACAAACTTCCCAACTCTAAATATACTTCTTATGAAGATTCCACCATCTAGCATTTGTGGCTCTAAATACTGAATCTAGAGTCTGCATTTTCTATGAATCTGGTACTTGCTCTGAAAATTCCACAATAAAATCTGTTGGGTCAGTCAAGCCATCAAAAATAGGTAAGACTCTTGTCTGTGAGCCAAACCATCTGAGGGACTTGGTAATTCTTACACATCGATGTCCATGTAGTTCATAAAGTCTATTCTACCAATTCTCTAAACCTTCATTTGAATCAGACATGCAAGAACTATCACACTTCTAGTCCATTATACCTTCCGGAGTAGGGTTAACATAGTCTTCTTCTTTAGTTGTGATGTTGTAGATATGATCCAGAATATCCTGATCTTCATCTCTGACTAGCTCTGTGTACCTTTCTCCTTGAGAAGGTTCCAAGGGTACTATAACTCTCAAGTCTTTTCCTTCAAAAGTCATCTGCCTATTTTTAAGGTTGATTACTGCAGAATTCTCCATTGCCCATTCAATTCCTAGCAACGCTGGATAGGAGTTGCTATCATCAATTATTTCAATGACTTCAAAATCTGCTAAGGTACTAACTCCATCAATGTCTACTAGGACACTAGGGAATATTCCTAGGGGCACAATCTTCTGCTGATTGGCTAATCTCAACTATATAGGGGACCATTCAAGGGTAGTTTTTCCCATTTGTTCCCATGTCTGCTTAGCTAAGACATTTACTTCTGATCCCAGGTCTAAAATAATATCTTCCATGTCATACTCTCCTATCTGAGCATGCAATCTCATTTCTCTTCCAGTCCTTCTAACTCTATTAACAGTTTTTTCTTTACCAGAGCTTTGCTGAGGTTCGCAAGAAGCAATAACTTTCTGTAACTCATTTAAAGCATTATGATTTTGTAAGAGCTTCATACAACTCTATAAAAATGTCAACAGTGTACTTACTTTATATGTCGAAGCTTCTTGAGACTACGACTGCTGTTGATGCTGCTGCGTAGGTGCAACTATTGTGCTCGGATCAACAAAGTCTTTTTTGGCTCCCATAAATGTTTCTTTTTCTCTCCCCACATCGAAGGTTGGAACTTTCTCTGGGGTCTTACGAACCCAAGCCTCGTCAGGTTGTTTTTCCTTATTCTGCACTTGCGTCATAGCTCTGCTCCTTGTAACAACATTAATGGCTAGGACAGGTCTTTGCTCTACAGTAATCATCTGAATATTCTGAGGAGGAGCACTATTTCTTTCTTGTATCTTGGCTATTAGCTATGGGCATTGCTCAATGACATTATCTACTGCTCTGCAATATCGACATGTCGTAGTTGGGTTCCTACAGTCTCTAGCTATATGTCCTACCTGTTTACAGTTATAGCACAAAACCTGGCCTCGACCTCTTCCAGGAATACCACCATGACCACGACCTCCAAAAGTACCTTGACCTGCTGCACTACCACGGTAACCATATCCATCATCGCCTTGTGCATCGTTTTGTACCTTATAAGCATCGTATGTTCGTTCTCTCATAAGGTCAAAGCTGTGACATTCCTCTTCGTTGTGTCCAACTGACTTACAGAACTTGCAATAGGGATTCTTAGGTACTTGCACATATCTTTGTAGCAGATAGCAATCTTCAGGTCGATGCTGGCCAGTTGTTCTACAAATCTCACAATATAGAACATTAGGATTAAATGGGTTTGGCGCACCAGTATTCAGGTAATTCCTTAGCGCAGGACAGTGTTCCTTGTCATGACCTTTTGTCCTACATCATGTACACCACACCTCTTTGCGAATAGATTTCTCTTTTTTCATGTCGCTCAGCTCCAAAGCCATTTCTTCTAACTGCGCTTATATTTGAGCTATGCCAGAATTATCTTTGACAAGTGTTGTCTCCAGTTTCATGGCAATATCCAAAGCCTCTTGCTGATCCGCAACCTTCTGTTGCATGAGTGCCATTCTGATATGAGGTAATAAGGCTGCAATGAACCATTCTTTATGCTACGCTGGTCCAAAAGTGAAACTAACTTGATCTAGCAGAACTTTGAACTTCTTCTCAAAGTCCCAAACCTATTCACCTCGCCTCTGCTGAATCTCTTTCAATTCAGTTATACACTGTGACTCTGATTTAGGCTTCTTGAACTCTTTGATCATCGCTGCTTTAATATCAGCCAAGACATGGTTATGAGTATTTTAAAATTTCATAAACCAGGTCAAAGCTCGGTCTCTAAAAGAAGTGACCAGCTGCGCTCTTCTTATATCTTGATCCATAATGTTCTTCGCATTCCACACCGCTTCGCATAAAAACCAAAACTGTTCTGGATCCTCTGATCCAGTTCCTTTGAAGACTGGGAGCTTAATATCATCAGTCATATGGGACATAGTGGACAGAGGGGGCGGAGAACTTACTGGAGTATACTGACCTGCGACAGGAATACTCAGGCTAGGGTGACTTCCGGACTGCGAGGGGTTCTCAGGGGTAACAGATCTTTGATGTGGGGTTATAGGAGGGTTTCTTCAGATTCAGGGTCTTCTAGTGTATGCTTGGTATTCTGGCCTAGGGTATAGGATTCTAGGTTTCTCTTGTATCTTTTACCGCTTCGTAGCAAACCACTTTGCTCGTCGAAGTTACTTTCACTTCCAAACATAGGTTAGTAAAAATAAATCTAGCAATCTGATTCTATAAGCAATATGCCCTTCTCAGCCAAGAGCATTTTAATTTGCAGACTAAATGAATTTAGGTACTTACCCCTTGGTCCTTTGAAGAACTTCCTTTCAGCTTCACTAAAAGAGGTACTTGTGTCGATGGCAAATTCTGTCACAAATGCTTCAAGGGTTCGCGTTGTCCAGAAATCAACAGCTTGTGATATCGTGTTATTCACTCTTTTCAATATGTTAATTCTTGTGGGGGTCCAGTCAGGAAACTGATCTTCCTTGAAGTTTGTCTTTCTTTCTGTCAACCTGGATAACCACTGGTGCAATTCTATGTGGATACTACCAAAGAAAATTTCATGAATATCAGTAAAAATGTACCTTTGCAAGAATTCATCTGAGCTATGACGAGGATCCTTATTTTCTTGTTCTGCAAATTTCTGATAGGTAGCTTCAACCCAATCACCGATTTCTTTTACTGGGGGCCTCCAAAACATAGCCCTTCAGGTCCGACGTAGATCCCTCTTCAAACAGATACTGAGTTCAACCGGCAACAGAAGCAATTTGTTGGGCTACGGGGTAGACCCAGGTTTTATACTTTAACTTCGCACCAACAAAAAGACCCACAGTGTTGGCCCTTTCGGAAACAACCTACGAATAGGTTGCAGTCTCACCTGAAACAGCTATGGGGTGCCACAGAATCAGGTTTCTGCAAGCAGAAGAGGGATATTATTGTACCTTTAGCCTTAACAACAAATAATTATACCAAATAGAGCTTCGATATTCACTTAATTAGCTTCCCAGTTAGATAATAGACTTTTCTTGCTTAACCCTTAACTAGGAATTCACAGGGAAGTTAATATTTAACAGTTATCTTTCTTTAGCATTCACCTACTTATCAAAAGCATCAAAACATAACAGAAACCACACGAAAGAACCACAACACAAGATATAATGTGTTTCACTCCCAGTGTAGAGGCTACGTCCACAAAACTGTGCTTTTATTCCACTTCTTACAAAACAATAGTTCTGATCTGTGCACTCAGCAGCAAATCCGTCCTTCAAGTCTAACTGCACACTCAGCTGCAGTTCCTTTCTTACAATCTCTAAGCTGCGCACTCAGCTGCAGTTCCTTCCTTACAAAAACCCTTTGCGCACACAGCTGCAGAGGTCGTCCACGCACACAGCTGGGACTTGAACTTAAAACCAAAAATAGATCTAACTTCTTCACATCATACGATCCTCATTTCATTAGATGATCTTGACATATTTACATGAGTGCCTATTTATACAAGTGCACTATTACAAAATCATGGGCTTACACCCGAANGAGGGCTTTGAATCAACCCCAACACCCCTAAGACTATTTCGAGTCGCAACTCTGCTTACAAGCTTTCACAAAAACCGTGGAGTTACCAAAATTAGCGACCATTAAGGCGCACACCCCAACACCTCCACTAGGCTAATTGTTGCCTTGATGTCTTCCTATACTCCCAGCTTCTTGTCTCCCAGTCATTAGGGGAGTTTTGAGGTCATAATGGGCCTCAAAACAAAAATTGTACCATTAAAATTCACTTTATAAGAACCAATAGGATTCAAGAAGATGATGTCAACCATAAGGGTAAAATTTGTAAAAACAAATGGAGGGAAAAATTAAAAACTACTTCTCTTATCGTATTATTGGCATATCTCCTTATGGGTTCACCCAAATTTTGAGTTTTGGGACTCGTTGGATGCGGAACTGCATCCAACCCATACCCACACTACATACTTCTAAGGTACCCACGACACCCAAAAATGAAATTTTCAATAAGAAAACATATCTTAATATTATAACTCTTATTTTAATATTATACCCACCGTACCATCCAAATTTTAGAACTTTATTTTATTATTATAACTCTTATTTTATTATTTCCCTTATGAGGCCCATTTTAGACCTCAAAACTCCCCAAATGTGAATAACTTCTACCAGGTACATGATCCTTGTCTCTTTAAAAATTTCCTATGCACTAGACACTTGGTTAGACATTTCAAATCCATTTCATTCATGCATGTTCCCAGAAGTCTCAATAGTGTAGTAGACCAAATGGTTAATGACATTCTAGAGTGTCTCATCAATCATCACATAAAGGAAATAAACTGCATCATGCATCATCATATAGTCATGCATACATATGTCATATACATCATGTAGACATCATTATCATAACAGAGACACATAAAAAAACCCATAAAAACAAATAAAAAGGTGCATCCATGTGCATCTATATATATATCATAATGTTCATTACAAAATGAGAAGATCCACAAGCTTTCTCTATTGATCATACATATCATACAAAAATATCGATGCACCAAATGCAATGGGAGAAGTATCACTAGTTGTTAGTCTGATTCATCATCCTTAGACTCGGTCTCCTCATCTAAGTCCTCCTCCTCATCGGATCTCTCCTCTTCCATAGGCACATCACCCTGTGTCGCTACTTTGACATACTCGACAAGGAATGCAATCCTCCTCATAAGAGATATCCAATCTAGAGGAGCCTTGTAACATGCGGCGATCAAGTCGTCATCAAGGTACTGTCACCCATCATTGGAAACCCCCTTTAGTAAGCACTCCACATCAAATCGTAGTGAGTATAGTGTAGCACTCTGGCATCTCCTATGTCTGTGAGTAGGTGGATCTAAGCCCTCCACCCTATCCATGTGTCTCTGATATCCTGCTGGAGGGCATGGCCTAACATCTGCACATGCACATAATATGTCATCAATATCTATCACATACATGATCTAGATACCACTAAGCTAGTAAAATATATATGAATGCAACCAAAAAATAATCATGTATACGTACCACCAAGTCCCCGTACCTTCCTATTGGGTGTTATAACGTCTATATTAATTCACCTAATATTTAATTATCGACCAAGGTTGGTAGGCTTACAGTTGATACAAAATATATGCGAAGGTAGAGGGTGTCGTGTAAATATTTTAACAAACAAAAGATCGAAAGATCTTTCAAAATGAAAAACCGAGTCAAACTCCTAAGAATTCAATTATTAAAGTAATTAAACCGGAACATAATACTAAACTAGATAATCAATAATTTATTTCATAAGAAACTAACTTTAAACTGGAAAAATATACTATCAACCACTAATCTTTAAATGGGAAACTAGGATGCAAGGATGACCTAATTCGTAAACAAGTAGAAAACTTAATAAAAGAAGCAATTAGAAAACTTAATAAAAAGAAACAAGTAGGAAACTTAATAGGAATATCTTTGAATTCTGTCCTACAAGTCTCTTTCAGTAATCACATAGTAAAAAAGGTACAACCTAAAAACATACTAAGGATAACACACAAAATACTGAATTTTACATGCAAACGGGTAAATCAGTCCAAAGGCATGAACACAAAACAATAAAACAGTAAAAAGAAATCAGAAACAAAAGATAAAATAGCTCAAAAGATATTTAAGGTGAAAAGAAGGTAACTTTTAATAAATAACCTAAAATAATTCAAATTGACTTTAATGTAAAATAAAACTATCCTTTAACTATTACAGTCAAAGCATACTTCAAATACTAAAGATACAAAACTTAAAACAATTTCAAAACACATTAAAAACACTAAAAACGAAACAGTGGGTTGAATGACAAACTGAATTGTGGGTCTGAAAGAGGTGACTGAATGACAGTTTAAACAGGTTGTTCGAAAGACAGTCTGTACCATTGAAATAACAGAAATTAACCTAAATGATCTAATCTTCAGCTGAATTCATGCACATATAGATATAATGCATAAAGGCAGTAAATAAACATATTTATTAATCAAATTTAACAATCAAATAAACTTAAACAAATACATGAATTCAAATTGCATAACTTATAATAGAAAGGAAATAAACAAAACTGAATCTAGATAAAAGAAATCTATTCTATCTATATGCAAATAAACTGAATAGTAAACTAGAAATAAAATGACTGAAATCAAATGGAAATCAAACTATGCGCACATCTAGCTCTCTAATCTTCAGAAATAAAATGCATTGCAATAAGAAAATGAAATAATAAAACAAACTGGAATTAAACTAACTACAATAGAAAAGATGAAAGAAATAAACAAGAAAAGAAAAGAAACCTCTGGTTGATGAGGGGCCCTCTTAGCAATTAGGGGTGATTCCTGGCTAACGCTTACTCAATCACAATCATCAACAGCAAAGAATACAACTCTTTATTAATGAAGATGGAACAGAAATATAGTGTGCTTAAGAACAACAAATAAAAGCATAAACTGGTAAAACTCGCTAGCTAACTGAGCTCTCACATAGTGGCTGATATATATATTGTTTTACAGGGATGAGAAATTTGACCCTTTAGTGGTCGACTGCTCTCTAAATTTAGTCAACCATAAATGCGTATAACTAATAAAACTCCAACGCATGGCATCTTCCTCCTTCGGCGTGTGTCGGCTCTCTTCATTGGATAGTGTAACGCACAGGCTTTTTCTTCAGCGCGGTTGGTTCTCTTTAGTGTGGTTGATGAAGTGGTGGTGAGTAGAGACAGCATACATGGGAAATTCTTCTAGAACGCGGGCTAATGCATCAACCCAATGCATGGACTATTGGTGAGGTGTCGACAAAGGAAGCTGCAGGCTGGTGGATCATCTAGAATGCGAGCTTCATTAACCGAATGCATGGACAGTAAACAGTTTGCAAGTTGTTTCAATCATTTTAATGCCTGAAATCAATTCTCAACAACACGTGGTTGATTTGGTGATCTGGATGGAAAGCTAAACAATGAGCTGGACCGTGAGTTGGATATGCTGGGCGTAGATCTAGGACGAATGTGATGTCTATTTGTTGGTGCACTTAAGGATTATGGTTTGTAGTAACAATATTTAAATGCCTAGAAACCTTGCCAATGAGTATTGTGCAGCGAGCTGGATGATGAGCTGGACATGTTGTGCGGATGACGAGCTGAATGCGTTCTTGTTGTTAATTCATTCAAAAATATTATATAACCTACAAACAAATATACAAATCAATTAATATATCAAATGCGCTTCAATAATGTAAATTTTAATCAATAAAATCATAAAATGATAATAATGAATGGATTTTATATAAACCTTAAATTCATACATACCTGGGATGAATAGTGATCTGTGTGACATAAAATATGCAGAAATATAATAAAAAATATGTTTAAATGAGTAATTTAACTATCAAAAATGATAACAAATCTAGGATCAACACTTCCCTGGAGGTGGAGGCATCTCTGGGTCTCCCAAGTAATCCATCCCAACATATGGATAGTCCTCTATGAGGATTGGTTGCTTCCACCATTGTGAGAACAGCTCCCTGGTGAAGAAGTGGCACACCATGCCACCTCCCTCAAATCATCATATCGCACCACCTCATCATCCGAGGCTTGCAAGGTCCCCCCTCACACACCACCAAATGAGATCGCAAAGTAGGTAGTCTCTCAAAGAAAAATGAGCATAAGAACGAGGGGAAATAGAAATCCCATCCCACTGATCTAGCATGGTTCAGCCCATGTCAAACCATAGTCAATAACATGTGGGCCCACCCATAGTAGTTGCCTCAGCAGACTCTCCACCATCAGGAGTTGACCACCTAAGATCTTATGCAACCCGGTCGATCCTAGTATAAGCAGCACCATCGTTGCCACTGCTCAAGTTTGTAGACTCTCAATGTCGCACACTAGGATGTACAACTTGTGCACAAATTTTGAGGCATTGAAATTCCTATCACATAGGTCATCCATTGATACCCCCCATGGGATATTTGGCATTGTGTCATTGATCATGCCTAGTATCGAGAGGCCTTTCAAAAAGTATAAGTCATAGAGGGTGATCTCCAACCAGTCACCCTGGATGATGAAGCACTCATCCTCCCGGTTCCATTAGCTCACAAGCTTCTCCAGCAACAGTTTTGTTGAATGCATCAATGGAATCAGGAATAACTTCCACATCCCACACCGAGAAAGTGTATCATGTACTGCGGCATGGTCATTTACCTCCCCTCAGAGGTCCCCTATGTCTCGCTCATGCCATGCCGCTGGAGGTATCTCGTATAGACACACAGTCCTTGTTAGATCTAGTCATGCACAAATCCCTCATTCTAGGCTAGGTCACCCCTGTTCGGCCTTTTTGTGTGACCCAAGTCACTCAAAAAGAGTGAACAGGAGCAACTGGGTCACTCATATTCATTGAACAGGTGCGACCTTGTTCGCGCATGTATATCCGACAAGTGCGACCTTGTTCACGCCTGTCTCTCCGACAGATGCGACTGGGCCATGCATGTTTTCCCAATAAGATCGACCTCGGTCACTCATTTTCCCTTGAAAAGAGTGGCCAAACCCCAAGAACCCTTCGGGATCATCCAAGGATCCCAGAGTGAGGAAAACCATAAAGTAATCCACTAAAAAGTACAGGTTTGATGATAAATTTTACCTAAAAGTCAAAGATCAAAAAACGGTTGGTCCAATTGGAAGAAATCAATAGTAGTTTTCTAGGGTCCTCCACTTGAACTCAGTGCTACACAATGAAAATGGCAAGTGCCATGTGGTCCCCCCTGTTTATAGGCCTCCTTTTGGTCTATTTTTTTCTTTCGTTCACCACAGAGTCATTTGGTGTCCTTATGATTTTTCAGGCCATTTCCCAGAGGTCACCTTGATTTGTGTTCCACCACGCAAGTCACCCCATGCACATACTAGCATGTTCACAAGCCCTTTGCTCCATCCATACTACACAATTAGCCTTATTTTACCACCATCCATCATCCCGTAATGAGACCCCATTAGTGTTCCATTGTTATTCCTATCAGACATGTTCACAACATAACCTATTTTGGTACATGGAACACTTCCTCCTTGCATGACTGACCATTGTGGAGTTTCTTTTAAGATCGTTTATGACTCCTAAAAGAATGAAAAGATCATCGAGAATGCTTGCTTCCTTTCATGCTTGTTAAAGTATTTGAAAGGGCATCTAAATGGTCTCATTTATATCCTTTTTCAGACTACATCGACTATCAAAAGAAAAGGACCACCCTAGCACATTCCAGCTAGGAACGCTTCCCTTTGTATCCTTTTATGCTTTGTCAAACATTGGGACCATAAATTATGAAAAAAATCATTATGGGTTTTCTTTAAGCTCTTTTCCAGCCCTCTCATCAAGAAAATATTGTCAAGCAAACTTGGTTTCATTCATGCTCGTAAAAGTATTTGAATGACCATCCAATCAGTATAGGTTTAATCTTTTACATCCTGGTTCGACTACCTACAGTAAACAAGTCTCTCTACCTCTTCGGTTGGTAGAAATATCCTTTGTATACTTTTATCCTTTTCTGGCTTAGGGGACTATTTACGAAAAAGAGACCATACGGGAGTCTTCTTCTTGATTTCAGACTTTCTAAAAATGAAAACACCATCAAGCATTTACCTTCCCAGGCTCTCTATAAATACACAAGATCGTATCATATCAAACTTACTTCTATCCCTTCTTCATGCTCCTTAAACTATGAAGAAGGACCAAATGTTGTCTTTAGGAGCCACCACCTATGATCTCGTACTATGGTCGCTTTCCCCCATTGGTTTTCCTTTGTTCAGATAAATCTGTATTGAGTCTCCCTTAGATCCCATGGATATCATTAGTCCAGTTACCTCCCCCAGTATTTCCCCTTCCAGTTATCTTCCTGGTTTTTATAGCTATGATCCCTTTCCCATGAGTTAGTTTCATTTGCTTCCAAGTCATCCTTGTCGTCATACTCTAAACAAAGGAAGTTTGAGTCCCATGTACTCCCCTGCCCCTATTCCCCATTCAATGTGCCAGCCCCTTGATTGTTCCACATCTTTGGTTATCCCCCTCGCGCTTCTAATCAAGGAAAGAGCATTTCCTTGTTAGTTGCAGATATCCCTCTATCGACGTCAACACATCTATTCCAAAGGATAGACCTAGAGGTTCCCGTATCCTGGTTTCATCCACCTCATTGATGATTTCCTTGGACCACTTGAAAGGATTTATTAGTTCCTTTCAGGTTGGTTGTGTCTCACGTTCTTGACTTCAGCTACATCATTGTACCGTTGAGATTCGTACAGGTTATTGGTCTATTCATTATTTGGTCGAAGACCCCAGTTGTCACTTGAATCTAGCACATTGGTGAGTCTACTATGGGACCCATACAGCCTCATGTCCCTTGTGATTTCTGGGCTGCGTTGGCAATAGTGTTTGCAATCCCATTAGTGTCATGCTTCGGTGTATCTCAAGTACTTGATGTTATATATTGTACCATAGATATTCTGACTATTAGTCATTGAGTCCATCTAGTTATGTACACCTCTAGATCTAGCATAGAATTTCTTGTGATGATATTGCATTCCATGAGAATTCCATTGTTCTTATGTATCAGTTATTCATATCAGCATTTGTATTCAACCTCCAATTGAGGCCACCATTATGTATCACCATTTGCATATGTATTGATCGGCTCCCATATTTTAATCCGTGATCCCCATTATTTATTTTTGACACTTTTACGAGCATGGGTATGCATGCCTCATCCATATACATGTCAGACACTATATGTATCTCATCCATTTTTTAGAAGTAATACAAACCAAAATCCATCGTAGTTCGAATGAGGAAACTCCACTCCTCCGCAGTCCTCTCCAATATCTCCATCATTGTCACCATTTTCTCATGATCCTATCATGTCTATCAGCCATATGATGAGCTCCCACCCTCACACATCAGGGCACAATTTGTTAACCCCAAAAAATGTTCACCTAGCTCTCTATGGTCTAAACCATAATCATACGTCATATTCCCACCATTATTCCTCCATTTTGACCTTCATAATTGTATTTCCACTAAATATGGTCCAAAACACCATTATTCCTTCCCCATAAATGAAGGGAAGATGGGAATTTATTTTGATATATCCCCACTCTCTCCAAAAAAGGGTCAAAAACCCTAAAAATGAGAATGGGTAAAAATATCGTAGATAAATACCATGGGTCAAAAATCCTTGGACCATCCTATAAATACATTGTGAAGGATTCCACCAAAACACTTTTTTCCATTTTCTCTTAGTCACACCATATACATTTTTTTCCATTATTCCCATATTTTTCCACACCATTCCCCTTGTTGTACGTTAATTTCACTCCATACCCATTTGGATCCATTCCCCCGTTTGAAAACTATTCGTGGAAGAGACTGGAGACCCAAACCGTGGAGTTGCAAGACCATTTCTGACGATGGCTACTGTAGTAGGGCTTTCACCCTAGCTACAGAGTAGGAACGACTTTCTTCTGTCTATAGGATAGAAGGGTAGGGTTCCTTTGAGAATGGAAGAATAGAAAGAAAACTAAATGAAACCCCTTTGCACACAAGGTTATGGGTTGAGCTCCAAGACCCTGCATACAACAATGGAGACCTGCAATAACATGTTAGGCCATAAACATGCAAGAAAAGATATGTTAGAAAAACACAAATAAACAAAACAAAACAGAAATTATACCTTCTTTTGGTGGAAATGGGCCACCATGCCCTAGCTTCGAGAAGCACCTCTCTTGAGAATGGGGGAGCTATGGCTCAATGGGAGGATGGATGAGAGGGAGGGTGAATGGCTTGAAAGGAAAATGGTCTCAAGGCATTCTCTTGGGAAGCATAACTGTATGCAAGGAAGGAATGTCTTAAGAGTGACCCCCACCCCTCTATTTATAATATTTTTAGGGCTTTAAGCCCCTGGTTGGGACTTTAGCCTTTTTTTGGGCTTTTAGCCCCTTTCTCTCAATCTTTAGCTCTTTTGGGGGTTTTAAGCTCCTTTGAGGGGTTTTAGCCCCTTTTTGGAGGATTTAGCCCCTATGAGAGCTATTTTTTCTCTTTTTATGGGTTTTTAAGCCCTTTTTCATATTTTTAAGCCTTTTTGAGGGTGTGGGGGTCAAATGGGGTCAAATGAGGGTCGTGTGTGGGTGTCCTTGGGTGGTGTAGGCCATGTGGAGCTGAGTGAGGGATTTTTGGGTTAACAGATTGCCCCCTGATGTGTGAGGGTAGGAGGTCATCGTATGGTCGATGGACATCATAGGATTTTCTAGGGAGAAGTGATGCTTCCTGGGCTGGGGCATGGTGGCTTTTGGTTTTTGTATTAATATGGTTCCCATCAAGGGGTGAGATACAAATAATGTGTGACATGTATATGGACAAGGCAGGCATCCCCATGATCGTAACAATGTCAAAATAATAATGTGATCTATGCTCTATAATACAAGAGCCAATCATGTACAACTGATGATACATAGTGGTTGCCTCAATGAGAGGCTGAATAAAATACTGATCTGAAGAACTGCTACATTGGACCCATGGAATTCTCATGGAATGCTATATCTTCATGACTGATGGCCTACTAGATCTGGAACAGTACATAGATGTATGGACTCACTGATTGATGAAGAGTTAGAGTCTCTATGGTACAAGTATGTTGCATCAATCATAAATCTATATAGATGCACTCCTGGGGCTTCCGAACACTGTCTCCAATGCAACCCAGAAATCACAAGGGACATGAACCTATTGGGCTCCCTCAAATAGACTCATCAATGTGCTAGAGTCAGGTGACATCTGAGGTCTTCAACCAAATACTACAGGGACCAATACCCTGTACGAATCTCAATGGTGTGATAATGTAGTTGGAGTCGAGCACGTGAGAAACAACCATCCCGAGAGGCATTAAGGACTCCTCTCAAGTGGTACAAGGAACTCATCAATGAGGTTAATGAAACCAAGATATAGGGACCTCTGGGTCTATCCTCTGGAATATGTGTGTTTTCCTCGACAGAGGGATACCTTCCTTTAGTCAAGGAAATGGTGTTTCCTTGACCAAAATCACGAGGGAGATACCTAAAAGATATGATACAATTTGAGGACTAACCCACTGAATGGGGGGGGGGAGGGAAAGAGTTGAACAGGGGCAGAGGGAGTGTAGTAGACTCAAACTTCCTTTGTTCATAGTATGATGGCAAGGTGGACCAGGCAACGAATAAAACTGACTCATGGGAATGGGATCATAGCTGTAATACCGGGAATGTCACTGCAAATGGGAAATACTTGGGGGAGGTAGATACTTTTGGTACTGATGGGATCCAAGGAAGACACATTGCAGAGTACTCTAAGCAAAGGTGACCCAAAGTGGGAATGCTACCAAACTATTATCTATGGGGTGGTGTCTAGAGACACCGTTGTGGTACGATCTCGTGGATTTTTTGCGAGCCCAAGAAAGTAAATGTTTGATGGTGCTTTCAATTTTAGAGAGTCTGAAAGCATGAAGAAGACTCTAGTGGGGGCTCTTTTTCATTGGTAGTCTCATGTGCCCGAAAAAGGATAAAAGTATACATAGGAGAGCTCGCCCATCCTATAGGGGATGAGAGACTTCTTTACCATTGGTACTCCAATCAGGCCAGAAAAGGTTAAACCTATACTGACTAGATAGTCATTCAGATACTTTTACAAGCATGAACGAAACCAAGTTTGCTTGGTGATCTTTTCTTGATGAGAAGGCTAGAAAAGAGCTTAACGACAACCCATGGTGAGCTTTTTCGTAAAGTTCGGCCCCTCTGCCCAAGAAAGCATAAAAGTATGCAGAGGGGAACGGTCTTGGCTTGAATGTGCCAAGGTGGTCCTTTTCATTTGATGGTCTACATATTTCGTAACAGGAGATAAACAAGACAATGTAGATGCCCTTTCCTATACTTTAATGAGCAGGAAAGGAAGCAGCTACGCTCGGCCATCTTTTCATTCTTTTAGGAGTCAAAAAAGAGCTTTAAAAAAACTCTAGTAAGGTCAACCGATCGTGGTGGCACAAATGGTGCCCCTATGTCGATACAGTGGACAGTGGTCCAAACATCATCTGTGCAGTATGGATGGAGCAAGTGGCTCTTAATCATACCAATACATGCATGAGATAGATCATGGCAGAGGCATGCGAGTCGGTGTGGTAGAGGCATGCAAACTGAAGTGGCTCTCGGATAGAGGTCAGGGGAGATGTGTGTGAGTTGTGATGGACAAACTTGAATACATGTGATGTGAGTGCAAGTCCAGAGGAAGTTATATGCCAAATGTATGCAAAGGAAATGATCTATTCTCCAGACGATGGTCCAGAGATCTGCATAAGGAGCGTTGGACGGATTAGATAGCTATATGATAAAAATAAAAATAATGTTCCTTATGGGCGGTGGCCCGAGAACCCTCATGATTGGCAGTAGGCAAGTGTAATGAAAGTATAGGTCCGGAGACACCTACATCACAATGATGTGGCTCATAAATCGGGGTAACTTCCAGGAAGTGGTCCTGAAAATTACTTGTTAAACATGAGACGATGGTCTCATTAGAATATAGAAGACAGAAATTTGAGCCCAGAAGTGTGAGAGGTGTATCAAATAGGCTCAGGGTGACTCTGAATTAGCAGCTAATTGTGCTACCCCTAAATGGGGGTTTCTGATTTGTGGTAAAAATGTTGTAAAACAAAAAGGGAAAATCTACACTATAAGTGACTCATGGTGGTTATATCAGTCATAAAATCTCTTGAGGTAGAGCCCATTAAGCGGCTTCTTCAAGAGTTGACCGTCTAAGTCAGCGAAGAGGTATGCCCCCTTACCGAGACGAAGGTCATTGGAAAGGCGAGTTGACGAAATCTGGACTTTTATGGGAAGAATCGATTCCACACTATGGTTTAAAGCAAATGGGGTAAAACCATAGGTGGTCTTACAGATCTCTCTGTAATTGCATAAGTGGTGCTGGGATAGATTAGGTGGATCTTCCACATCCAACAATGAGAAAGGGAAACTGGTGCTAGATATCATGAAAATGGTATTGGTTGTGGCCACAGTCACTGTTGGAGGAAGAGGGGTAGGCCTAGAGACAAGAGGAGTCTTTGATGGACCTGGAGGTAGGTGCAACATCATCTCAATTGGATGGACATGAGTCAACACATCCTGGGGCCTTAGAGGTAGGGTAGGTGGTTCAAGGTACCAAACAGGATCTCCCAGTGTGAAATCCTATAGATTGCAAGTTTCCAAGACAGACTTACTCATGATCTCGGATGGTAGGAAAAGGAAAGGGAAAATAAAAAGGATCGTGTTGATCTGGAATGAACCCCAATGTTTCCCTCGTAACTGAGGTTGAGGTTGCAACTGAGATTGCGGCTGTGGCTGGGGAAATAATGGAAGAGATAGGTCTGATGGATCGTCGATGATGGTGGAGACAAGAGGGTCTATAGAACTGGGCATCATGTAAATGGACATGGTGTCGGAAGGAGGTGGGGGGTGAACTTCTTTGATCAGAGTGATCTCAGATTCAAGGGAATTTTGTTTAAGGTTGCCTAGAGCCATTCAGAACTCGGACAAGTCTTGGCAGTGGTAAGAATAGTGTCCATACAATCCGCAAAGGGAGCAAGCATGGTTTGTTCTCAATGACTTGTTTCTCACTATTGGCCCTCTTGGGAGTTCAGCCACAGGGATATTTTCCGTTGTATCCATGGCATCCAAATGCACGGCGATTATGGGAATCTCGAGAAGTTTTGAGTTGGATGGCCCTATTCTTTGCAGACGGTGTAAGGTGGGATATGTCGAGGTTCAACGGTAGCTTTCACATTTTTTCCCTTGGCCCTTTTTGGGTGGGGCGGTGCAGGTGCGGGTGTAGTGGTTGGTTTTTGTGGGCTGGGTGGAGGATGAGATTTGACTGCAATGGGTTGCACGGGGGTTAAAACTACCTGGAGCATTGGTGGTTGAGCCAGTGGATCAAGATACCACACAGGAATTCCCAATGTAAAGTTGGTTAAGTTTAAGGTGTCCATTATTGGCTTGCTCATGACACCAGGTGGGGGAAAGAGTAAGGGAATTGTGTGGACTGGAGAGGATCCCAGATAACTCCATGATGGTTGTATGTGGGGATGAGGTTGTGGTTGCAGTTGTGCATAATGTTGCGGTTGTGGATGATGTTGTAGCTATTGTTGATGTTGCAGCTGTGGATGGTGTTGTGGTTGCGGTTGGGGCTGTGGTTGTGGTTGTTGTTTGGGTGCAGCAGTGCTGGATGAGAGCATGCACAAGTCTGTCGTCTCATTTGGTGTCAGCAGTGGTGACACTAAGGGGAAATAAGCCATCATGGTGGTATCAACAAACAACCCAGGGCCCACATTCAACAATGGGGAGGCTGGTATGTTGTCAACCACGGTGTTGACCGCATGGATAACATTGGTGGGTGTGGTCAGCCCTTGCAGATCAATGGTGTTGATCGTAGGGATAACGTTGGCGGGTGCCATTAGCCCTTGCGGATTGTGATAAGTAAGTTGGTCAACCGTCATGATTTTCCCTTCGTGGGGGAACATCATGAGACGAAAAACAGTAGATGCTACAGCTCTCACGACGTACATATAACTTCTTCCGAGAAGAAGGTTATAGTCCAATTGAGCATTGACAACCTCTATGTCAATTAGTACTATCTTTTTGGCTAATGTGATGGGGACGTGGGAGAGGATTCCTTGGGATTTAGTGGGATGGACATCATAAACCCACAGAGTTGTAGAGGATGGTTGCAGAACTAGGGATCCAAGCTTCTGCCAGACTAGGGTAGACATAACGCACGTGGATTCCCCCTCATCCACTATGCACCGGTGTACGACCAAATTTTGGATAGACACCAGGATTTGGAAGGCAATGGTTGATGGCATCCATGGTTCTCCATTCTCTATGTCAAATGTGATCAACTTGGACTCTGAGGGGTCCACGGCACCAAGGGCGGCTAGTAAGGCTTTCCGCTGTGTTGGGAAATTTTTGAGTACCTCAAGATCAGACATGGTGGTAGGTGTTTGGGCCAAATCATCCATGATGTTGTAGCTGATAGTAGCTCTAGCCATGCCATTGTTGGCAACCCAGCATATTGGGGGGCACGGGAAAGGGGGTAACTGAAGAGGTGCATTGGTTGTTTTAGATGTAGATGTCGTTGATGTGTCAGCGGGTTCGTTGTTGGTTTCGTACTGATTTCATCTGGTTTGTAAATTGACCTCTTTAGTTGTCATAGCTAGCATGTGGTGGGCACCTATTTCTGCCATGGGAGGTGCCCCCGGAGCATTGGGATTGGGTTGGGGAGGGGGTACGGTTGCCACCAATCCTTGGACTAGTAATGGGTTTTGGAACACCATAGGAGAAGGTCCTGGTGGTGTCAGGTTGGGTTGGGCTTGGTCTGTTGTATTGGTGGCATGTTGAACCTCATTTCTAATGTCATGTTTAGCATGACCCATGAAGGGACACTCATATGTGTAATTCCCATAGAGCTCACATAGTGTGCACGGTTGGTTTGTATGCAACGGAGTGTTGTGTCTTGGTGCATTTGGTCATTGAGGATTTTGGGCTGGATGGTTCACCACGTCATTGTTGGGAGGATTTGGTTGTTGACCACCTTCCTGTGGTTGATTGTTTCCTTGGTTCCGAGGTTGGTTATTCCTAGCTTGCCCTTGTTGGTTATTGGGGGCTGGCTGGTTGGGACGGTTTTGCTGTGCAAACACCTGTCCTAATGGAGCAGGTGGAGTAGGGGTAAAGGCTTGAACACCTTGCACTGGTGGTGCATAGTAGACTTGGGTGGGTGTTGATGCCACAAATGTGGGCATTTGTTCCACGTATTGTTGTGTCGATCAAGCTAATCCATGGTCCTGCTGCGATGGCACAAGTTGTACATAAGAAGTTGTGGCTCCAAACTAGGACATCATTCTTGCATAGTACAAAGTTTGGTTTTGATATGCAACACTAGGGGTGTTTCTTGGTTGTGGTGGTATTGGAGGTGGTGTCAGATGGTGCTGTGGTTGGTGGGAGACAGAACCTATGATTCCATCTACGGCATGGGATGCCCCCAGTGCATCCCGGTAGGAGGTGCCTACACGGGGAGCATTTGGGATGATAGCGTAAAGGTATCCAGACTATGCATAGATTAGATCAAACTACTGGGCTTTCAAGATGGCCTCCTCTTTGAATTGGGGACGTTCAGATGTGACGTTCTTTTGCTATAGGTGGTAGCAAGGTTTTTAGGAACCAATCCAGGAAGATCCTGTCATCAAGTTGGATCTTGCACAAACTACGACATCGCCACCACTCATGGATGTGGTCGGTTATGTGGGTCGCAGTATTCTAGCAGCAAGATAACAATATCTCCACCCCTTCATTGTATCTATTCCGGAGTTGGAAATATTGCAGGAACATGAAAGCCAAGGAGTTGAAATCCGGGTACTTGGCTTGTGGTAGCTCGATATACCACTTAGCTGCAGCATCTGTGAGGGTGCGTTGGAATAGTCTGAGCCTGATTGAGTCATCTACAATGCTATTTGAAGACCACCATAGGTGAAACGTCATGATGTGGTTTGGGGGGCACTCCCCTGCCTTCCCTTCAAACTTGGGAATGTCTGAGGGAAGTTTGGTTGGCATGGGAGGCCAAAATGTTTGATGGTGGATAGGATCATTCGTTAACCGAGCCAAGTCAGGCAAGTTGAGACATTCCATGAAAGGAAGGTTTGACCCAAGGTTGATATGAGATGGGGCAGCAATGGTGGTGGGGTTTGCAGGGACATGATGCACCTGCATAACTGAGGGTACTTGTGGCACCATTGTGGACGGGCCAGTGCCCCCAAGTGTGGCAGTAGGGGCAGTGTAGGTGGAAGGGCCATTACCCCCATGTATGATAGGAGGGGTAGTGTAGGTGGGGTAGTGTATGCCACTGCCCCCATGTATCCCAAGTGGGACAGTGTGGGTGGAAGGAATACTACCCCCATGTGTTATAGGTGGGACAACTTGACTGGTCAATGTGGGTGGTGGTAGCTGGATTATGATGGTTTGCATGACCATGCTGGGGCCACCACCAGAGGTGTTGGTGGTGGTGTGGGGTGTGGACATGGGTCCACTACCAACCACTACGCCAAAAAATGGATCTGGGTTTGCACCAACCATGGGGCTTGATGGTCTAGTATGCAAGTCTGGATCAAATTGGTATGATTATGAGTCAGAATCAGAGGCTATGTGGCCTTCTGATGGTGTAGAGGGTCATTGAGAATAGTCTCAACGGTGTTGGTTCAAGGACCCGAACTATGGTGGGTCGCCTCTCAGGCGTGAGAAAGAACGTGGGGGATCAATCATGTTTGATTTGTATGTCAAAATGGTGAAATATGGTGATGATTTTTGGACCCCGGTTTTAATGGATTCCAATTGGCTTCAAGTGGTCACTCGACCGCCAAGACTGCCAGAAGACAGCACTTGTCTTTTTCCTCATGGTAGTGCTAGTCAACTGGTGGGGGTCATTTCCTGTTTCGCTTGGCAATTCCTCTCAGTGGCCAGCTACTTTGGGGTTTCCGTGGTACTCCTCACAATGCATTTCTGGGCTGAGCCCAAGTACTTCCCATGGCTAAGGCAGTTAGGGACTTATGTCCTCAAAGACTGCAGATGTTTGACTTAGTGTAAATTACAAATTTTAATGGCTCACTCAGTGTCATGAACTGAGTTTGGTTGTTTTATATGGTATGGTTTGTGTGTATGTATTTTGTCTTTATATTATACTTAGTGGCTTCTTAAATGGTTTATGAATATTCTGCAAAGTTAATAACATTGTCAATGAAAGTAGTAAATGATAATCAGAAATTTTACACATGTACCATTTGTGAATTTGAACTACGAAAGCCTGACTAGGTGACTACCTTGCACCTATATTTTTCTTCAACCAAGTGTTAACACCTCTATTTTGAAGAGTATTGAATTCTAACATGGTGGAGAAAAAATAAAGGTTACATGAACTTTGGTTAAGAGTAATAATGTGAATATATCATAAAATGGTGCATAGAGGATAAAATTGTCTCATAATCTGATGGTGTAGAACAAAAGAGGTGAAAATCAATGGTTTAGAATAGATCCGCTCTATGGAGATGGACGGGAGATAAGGAGAGGTGGATATAATTAACATAGAATGAATATTGACGGTTGTGGGACCAAGCCGGTAAAATCTACGGTTGATAAGGAGTCTGCTCTATAAAGATGCACGTTGTTAAAAATAAAAAGGCCCAGCGGAATGTGTACATGCAGTTTAATCTAATGACTTAAACAAAAAGAGAATATTCATCAACGGTGGTCAGTAGCTCTGGAAGATAAAGTTGCACAGTAGTTGAAGTGGAAAAGTGGTAGCAGAATAAAAACCACAATACATGTGGCGATTCACGGTACATTCCGCGGAGAAAAGTAGTTAAAAGAAAACCGCTAAATGGAACCTCCATAATAGAACTTTATATAAAGGTAACGTTGACTTATTTTTAAAAATCATTTTTTATTTTGCATGCTGGGACGAGTGAAGGAGACAGCCCACCATCCTTTCGCAGTCAACCTCACTTACATATAGTTACAGTCACAGGTAAGCTTCGAATACTTGAGCTCTGTTTAGAGAATTATCGTCGTTTTTTTGTTATGGAGAAAGAGAAGGGGTTAGAAGGTCTTAACCGGGTCTTGGATGAAAGAGAGGAATTCATGGTTGATAGAGACAGAAGTATGTATGAACCGTTTATGTCAGTTGGAAATGTATCAATTACTAAAGAAAGATTGCAGCAGTATAGTTTACAGGGAAATGACATTTTGAATGTCTGCAAGTCCTTTCTGTATTACTTCGCCATTGAACAGGCTTTACTTTTTCCTGAATTTGTTGAATGGTGTGCAAGTAATTACTCATCTTCTGAGAGAGTCATTATGAGTTGTTCCATGTCCAATATATTATGTAGAATTGATGCAAAAGCTATTCGTGGATTCCTTAATTTGCCTGATAGTTTCCCTGACAGTGGTGAGTCTGTGAATGAGTCTGTTTTAGCCGAAGTATACAAAGGTTGTAAAACTGAAATCCGATGTGAATTTTTGTCCAGTATTCTTAATGAAGGTCAGTAATTAGAGGGTCTCTTTTTGCCATACAGTATTCACATTTTCAAATAAGAGGTCCAATTGGTTGTATCTTTTGTCTGCCAAATTTTAGGTCTAGATAATGACATTCATATCAATGAGGTTGTCTTGGGTTTTTTATTGAAAATGAGTTCATTCAGTCTTGAGTCCAAGTCCCATCCAGTCCATTACTTCAGTTTGGATGAGTATTTAGCAGAGGTCATTCATATCCAGTTAGTTGAGTTCCCAAATGTCATATTTTTCAAATACCAATCATATCTGTTGAACATGTTGTTATGTTCAAACGTGATAGAATTACAATTCTTGACTACTATGTTCTCTTCGGATCTTCCGAAGCAAATCAATATGTTCGAGTTCGTGAATTCCATTATGTCATAGATGTACAAGTTGCTATTTGATGAGGTATTACCTAGAGTACTTGAAGAAATGAAGGTTATGATGCAATCATCCCCAGAAGACAGGATTGGAGATTGGTTTTTATATAAAGACTTTATTGTTTTAAGAGTGTATGGTTTCACCGGAGAGCCATTAGGGCTACCTGTTTTTCTAACCCCTAGAATCTTTGCACTTGAATTCATGAGACAAAGACTATATGCAGCAGAGGATCATTTTGGAGCTTTCAAGAAGTCCTCTAATATCAAATTTCCCCTTAAAGTTGGTCCATTCATCTTTAAAAACAAAGGTGCCTTGGTGATTGTGGAAACATTATTGGAGAATATGGATTTTCAGAAAGAAAAAAAGGTCAATTATGATCCATATCATATAATTTCTCGAAGGAAACAAGCAAATAAGAACAAACCATTTGATCATCAAGTTGTTGAGGGGTTGGGGGGAATATCCAATTTGTCTCATTTTGTGGAAAATCCAGGAAGCAATGAAGGTAAAAGAAGTGGGTTCATTATAGCGTCTCAAGTGCCAGAAAATTCTAATGTTTTAATTAAAAGAAGTTTTTCTGAATTTGAGAATATGGAGATAGATGAAAACAGTTCGTGTAAAAAGACCAAAACATTTTCTCAAGATGATCAAGTTTCAAGTGAAATAGTTTCAGAAGAGTTGAAGAAAGTAGTTTTGATTCCTAAGAAGTCAGTGGAAATGAACCAGTTTTCTTTTGAAAGTGAAAATAATGCAGAGTCCAGTTCAGTTTTTAAATCCAAAGCAAATTTCATGACAAGTTATGTTGAAAAGCAGATGCAGTCCTTGGAAGAGACTAAAAATCTACTTCCGCGAGTAAGAAGTCTAGGCGACCAAAAGGTGTCACTGATTTCCACTAGGGATGTAGAGAGGAACACCTTAAGATTAGCTATGGTAAGTGACAAAAAAGTGGCTGAGATGGAGGTAAGATTGGATAAAATCAGTGTACCTGACAAGATACAGCTTCACAAACAGACAGGGGATATAATTTATTCATATTTGTTACATGCCATGATGAAAATTAACAAATTGCAAGTTCTAGTGGATAATTTGGAGGTCTAGTTGAAACAAGAAAAAATTGAGAATAAAGTGAATTCAATCCAAATAAAGAAGCTGCAGGCAGATGTTATAAGCTTGGGAGATGAACCAGGAAACACACAAGCCATCAGGATACTTTTGGAGGAAAAATACAATGCCATTCAGGTATTAAAAAAGAAGTTGAAAATTCCAAGTTCTGAACATGTTCGGTCCTCGGAGTTGTTGGCATTGCAAGAAGAGAAAGATAAAATTTATCAAGAAATGATGGAATATAAAGGAAAAACGATGAAGCTGCAAGAGGAAAAGAATAAATGGGAAACAAAGAGAACTGATTTAATGACACAAATTTCATAGTTAAAGAAAGATCAGAATGACGAGAAAGAAATTATGGAAGAATTAATGAGCCAGACCCCTACTGATGCAGATTTTCCATTGTAAATATTGAAAATCCTTTAAGTGATTTTTCTGCTGATGATTTGTTAGTACCAATGTCACAAGTAAGCTTGAAAGATATAGAAATCGAGGAATTAAAAGAAGAAAATGAGAGGATCAAATCTGAACTGACTAAAATGGTTGAAAATAAGAATAAAATATTACATGGCAAAAGTCAGTTGCAGAAGAAGTTTAATGAATTAAAAGAAAGGAATACAGGAAAGGGGCCTCTACAAGGAGCCAAGCATATAATCTGGGATACATTGTCTGTAGAGGTTACTAAGTCAAGACATTATCTAAATTTCATTGATGACCAAAGTGTGTTGGTTAATTTAGCCAATCAGAGATTAAAATTAGCAAATGAGACCATGGAGAGGAAACCTCTAAATACAGCTCAAAATGCACTGAATTTCTTGAATTCATTAACTTATCAAAAATTGCAAGTTATAGGGATTAAAGACAGAGTAGATATTGTACTATGGTCAAAAAAATTCATTAACAAACATCAAATTATTCAAGTAGTACAAGATAAGGTGGATGAGATGTCTTCGCAGATTAATGATTTCAGGCATGCCTTTAGAGAATTGTTTGAAGATGGCCTTTCCTCTTTCTGGGATGAAGAAGGAAGATTTTTTTCTCAGGAACATTATCATAGCCTACTAGTACAAAATTGTATGGACCATTCCAAGTTTGATGACTTGGTAAAAGGACTGACTGGGAAAATCATCATGGACAAGTTGACAGAAGACTTCGAAATATTGCAAAAATTTCTGATCATCATAGGAGGACTGTCCATTGTATCTTATGAGGCTTATATGGATCTGGAGGTGTCTATCAGAGAAATGACCGAGTATGACATGCTAAGTGCAGAACAATCAAGGATCGTGGAGAGATTCGGGAAGACAAAGTATATTCTTCATCCTTAAAAAAATAGGTGTTGCGCGCTATGGAGTTGTTTATTCAAGCCTTGCTGTCACCAAATTGATTTTAATTAAATGATATGTTATCAGGATCAAAGCATGTAGTTTATTCCTAGTTGTTAGGGATACTGTTACAAAGACTTTGATTAAACAAATTGTTCAGTTACTAAATCTTCTTCGGAAGAAATCATTTATGTATATATTTGCATTTACTTGATGTATTGAGGGTTGGAACTTGTATGTTGGATCAATGTTTTTTGAGGACAGATAATTTTTTAATAACAAAAGTTGAATGCATGTGGATTATCAGAGATTCCTGTGCCATCTACATTACAGTCTGTGCTTTTCTTTTCTATGTGATTGTTTTTTCTCTAGTGCTTACATTCCATTTTGTTTTCCTCGTATCTGAAGCGTAGTGTTGAATAGTTCAGAATTCATACTTGTTCTGCTCTGACTATTGTTTCAGATATTTCAAAAATGTTTCTGCTAAAGTTAATATGGAATTCATCTTATGATGCTCTATATTGATGGATTGTTCATACTTCTTCCTTTTCCACCTGAAATCAATGAATGACTGTAATTAAATGGTTATCTTTCCTTTGATGAAATCTCATGCATGTGACCTTGTGCTATCTTTATATATTTTGACTCCAATGCCCAATGGTTATGTGTATTGTTTCAACCATCTACATAATCCTTAAGTGTTGATTCTTATATCTGGCCTTGTTAAATTTATATTTGAGAGATCCCTCTCTGGAAAGGAAAGCCAGTTTCTTTCTGACGTGATTTTTGTTGTTACTTTTGGGATTTACCTTTTGCAACCTGTGTACATTCTGAGTGATAACAAATTGGCGTCATTGCAAGGGAACGAAAGTGCAAATCTACCCTGGGAAGAATGATAGAGTTTTAAAGATCAAGAAAAGATTTATGTGGGCAAACAGGAATTTTTGTCAGTAGAGAAGGTTGTATATTTGCCTTGGCGATTCCATTGTAAATATTTTTCAAAATCTATAAAAAAAAAAAAGTCATTATGGCTTTGAGAAGACATACACGAGGTAATTCTGATACTGAAATTTTAAAGAGTTTGGAAGATCCAGAAAAGTTGTTTAAGAAAAAAGATAAAGAAAAAATAGATTTTTCTCTGTTTGGTGCATCATCTTCTCGGGATTCTCATAGTATTTTTTTATCAAGAATGGGAAGTTAATATTGGAAAGGGTTTGTTGAAATCTAAGTCTAAATCTGATCTTAAAAATACCAAATTTAATCCCCGTGGATTAGAATCTTATTGCCGGATTCCCTTTGGAGAGATTTACAACAGTCTGCAAAAGTTGAAGAAACACTTGTTGTTCAAAACACTCAAAATTCCTTAGTACCTCTGAATCTACCTAGACCAATGGCAGCCAGATTTGCTCCTTTTCATTTTCCTGTTGTATTGCACAACCTTCCCCAAAATTACTCCCAAAGAATTTCCTTGTTTGATGGAGAAGAAGACATAACCACAAAACAACATGTGGCTAAATTTGAAGATTTTGTTGACTTGGAGGAATTCGATTATGCAGATGTTAAAATGCGGTTATTTGCTCAAATTTTATCAGGTGAAGCGAAGAAATGGTTTAAATATTTGCCGGCTGGATCTATATTGACTTTCCAAGATTTCCAGAATGCATTCCTAGAAAGATGGGATGACAAACAAAGTCCTTTACAGCTCTTGTACCAGTATAATAGTCTCAAGAAGGGGGGTTTTGAATCTGTTCATGAATTTTCAAGTAGGTTTATGAGGGTTTATAATTCTATTCCAGAAGATATAAAACCTTCTACAGCTGCTGCTAAACATCATTATGCTGGAGATTTTGATAATGACTTTGCATTTTCATTGAGAGAAAGAAAATCAGCAACTCTTGCTGCAATGTTTATAGATGCTTTATAAGTAGAGGCGAATATGATGGCAAGTGGAAAAATGAAACACAGAGACATTGATAGGAGGAAAAAGGAATAAAATATGCCTTCTGCTTCTTCTTCTACCACTGATATTAAGTTTGAAATGATGTTGAAGACTATGGAGAAGTTGATGGACAGGTTGACTATGGATAATAGGTCGTTCAACGGAGAACAAGCTGATCCTCAAATCAGGAATCCAAATTTTAGAAGACCAAATCCTCCTATACCTCCACAAAATAGGCAGAGAGACATGAGAAACCCAAGAAATCAAGAAGAACAGCAAATTCGACCACCATTTCCTGAGAATTATGTTGTTGACGAAGAATATCCTACCAAAAATGAAATCCATCTTTTTGGGGAACTAGATTTAGAGATATATCTTACTGAAGAATAGCATAGCATGTTTGCACAGGAGGATGGAAATGAAGAATTTGAGAGGGAGTCAGAACAATATCAGAGGGGTTATCTGCATGCTATGGATGATGTACAGAGGAATATTAGATTGAGAAACAGAGAAGTTGTTATAAATAAAGGGAGGTTAAATCCAAATCAGCCTTCCACTAGTTCATTAAATACAGAAAAGTGAAAATAAATACAAAAAGAATCTGTTGTAAATAAGGAAGTTGAGAACGAGATACAAAGAACAAAAGGAATGAAACAAGTAACACCAATTGATGTAGAAAAAGTTAGTTCTAGTTTCAATTTGCAGAATAAGCTTTCCAAGTTGAAAATCTCTATTCCTTTTAATGAGTTGTTGAGAAACAATGAGTATAGAGATACCATAACAAAGATGGTAAGGTCAAGGAGAATTGCAGTCTGACATTTTGGAATTGTTTAATGATAATCCTACTATTTCATTTGGGTCGAAAGTTGAAAGTATAGATAATGAAGAAGTTCCTCCTTTTTATTTGAGTTTGAATGTGCATGATATGGTGGTTTATAATGCTATGTTATATTTAGGTGCATCACACAATTTAATGCCAAAAGGAGTAGTTGAAAGTTTGGGACTAGAAGTGACAAGACCATATAAAGATTTGTATTATTTTGATTCCAGGAGAGTGAAATGTCTTGGTTTGATTAAGGATATGGTAGTAACTTTGAATAAATTGCCATCTAAAACAATAGTAATGGATGTGGTAGTAGCAGATATTCCACCAAAGTTTGGAGTATTGTTATCGAGATATTGGACTTCAAAGTTGAAGGGTAGTTTACAAATGGATATGTCATATGCTACTATTCTTGTTTAAGATGGGAGTAAGAGTTTGTATAGTGAGAAAAGAACTCCCTATGTAGTGAGCAGTCAAGATAAACCTGAAGTTCATCATATATATGTTGTTGATGCTGATTTGGGGTCTTCCATTTTCTTTAATGATACTGTCCCATGTGACTTGGAATCTACATTGTAGATGAATCCTAAAGAAAATAAAAAGGAAGATGTGAGAGAACAAAATTCTTTGGAAGCAAAGCAAAAAAGAGAAGGTTTGTGGACTATGTATTTTGATGGATCTATGGCAAAAGTAGGCGCTGGAGCTGGTGTGTATATAATCTCTCCTATCAGAGATTTTAAAGCTTTATCATATAAATTAACATTTGAATGCACAAATAATGTAGCTGAATATGAAGCTTTATTACTTGGGTTGCATGCTTTGAAATATTTGGGAGCACATAGGATAAGAGTTTTGGGGGATTCAGAGCTAGTAATTAACGAGGTGAATGATAGTTATCAAACCAAGCATCCCCAAATGAGGGCTTATAGGAATGAAGTATGGGATATGATTGGTATTTTTTTTACAGAGCATATGATTAAGGTGGTTCCCAGATATGAAAATACAGTAGCTGATTCTTTGGCAGTAGCTACTGGAAAATTCAAAACCCCTAGTGCTGGTCAGAAAGAATATCAAGTAGACATTGTGAACAGACCATCTATTCTCGATAATTCTAAATATTGGCAGGTGTTTGAAGATGATATTCATATAAATTGGTTTTTATAATTGTCGGGAGAATGTAAATACTCATATTGATGCTGAAAATGACAATGGTGAAAATTTCCAGGATGATGAAGAGCCTAAAGAAGAAAAGAATGGTGTTGAAAAATTGAAAGGAACCTTAGGAGGAAAAGATATTATTCAATTGAAAAATAATTTTATACCAAGAGGTTTGATTCCTTTAGAAAAACTTTTTGATCAGAATGATGTTGCTAAGAATCCTAAAGTGAAGCCTGCTGAAAATGTTGTTGAATACAGGAGTATTGGTACCGAAGAAAATCCAAAGATTGTAAAATTGTCCAAAAATTTGCCTGTAAAAGAAAAAGAAGAGTATGTGAATTTAATGAAGAGGTATACAGATGTATTTGCTTGGAGCTATGAATATCTTAAAGAATATGATACATCTATAATACAACATATTATTCCCATAAAACCTGGGGAAAAGCCTTTCAGACAAAATCTTAGAAGAATAAATCCTAAATTGCTGCCAATTATTGAGAAGGAAATTAAAAAATTATTTGATGCCAAGATCATCGTGACTCTAAGATTTTCAAGATGGGTTGCAAATTTAGTTCTTGTTAGGAAAAAGAATGGAGAAATAATACTGTGTATAGACTTCCGAAATTTGAATAAAGTTTCTATGAAGGAGAATTATCCCTTGCCAAAGATGGATCATATATTGCAGAAGATAGTTGGAGCTGAAAGAATTTCGATGATGGACGGTTTTTCTGGTTACAATCAGATTAAAGTACTACCTGAAGATCAAGAGAAAACTGCCTATACTACACCTTGGGTCACCTTTATGTATACAAAGATGCATTTTGGTTTAATGAATGCAGGAGCTAATTTCCAGCGGGCTATGGACATTGCTTTTGCGGGAGAAATTGGAAATTTTGTGGTAATTTACATGGATGACATCACAGTTTATTCAAGATCTAAGAGGGAACATATTCATCATTTAGAGAAAATTTTCATGAAGTGCAGGAAGTTCGATATATCATTGAACCTGAAGAAATCAAATTTTACGCTCGAAGAAGGAAAATTGTTGGGTCATATAATATATAAAGATGGAATAAAAATTGATCCCGAAAGGGTTAGCGCAATTTTAAAGGTAGGAGAACCCAAGAGTAAAAAGGAAATACAATCATTTTTGGGACAGGTGAATTTTTTAAGAAGGTTTGTGCCTAGTTTTGCTGAAATCTTAATGAATATTACAAATATGTTGAGAAAAGGTCATGAGATAAAATGGACTGCAGATGCTAGGACGTCATTTTGGGAAATAAAACAAGAAATCTCAGAGGCTTCGGTGTTGGTAAGTCCAGATTTCACCAAATATTTCCTAGTATTTTCTTATGCTTCAAAACATACTATTGCAGCAGTTTTGTTGCAGAAGAATGATGAAAACATGGAGCAACCCATAACATTTTTCAGCAAGATGTTGAGGGATGGAGAATTAAAATATGATATCATGGAGAAACAAGCATATGCTTTGGTCAAAGCTTTGAAATATTTCAGAGTGTATATTCTCCACTCACATGTTCCAACCGCTGCAGTAAAAGGGATTTTGACACAACCTGATCCAGAAGGCAGAAGGGTGAAATGGATAGTGACACTACTGGAGTATGACATAGAGATAAAGCCTACCAAGATGGTTAAGGGACAAGGATTAGCAAAAATGATGAAAAATTCAAATTGTGAGTCTTTACAACTCAATTTCTTATCCAGTCAGTCTAATCAATTGGATACAGAGATGGAAGTGATGATTGATTTTGTTGCATCTCCATGGTACTCTAACATTGTTCATGTCCTTCGAAATTTACAAGAACTAGCAGGATTGAGTAAGTCAAGAGCAATATCAGTAAAATTGAAAGCTGCCAAGTTCTGTATTATAAATCAATATCTTTATTGGAAGGATCCTGGAGGTGTATTACTCAATTGTCTTTTGGAAAATGAAGCCCAGCATACAGTCAAAGAATTCCATAAAGGAGATTGTGGAGGGAATCATTCTTGGAAGGTGACTACAAATAAAATTCTGAGAGCGGGTTACTATTGGCCAACATTATTTTTGGATGTGTATAAAGAAATCAGCATGTGTCATCAGTGTTAGATTTTTTACAGTAAAAGAAAGGTACTTCCTCTTCCTTTAAATCCAATAACAATAGAAGCTCCTTTTCAACAATGGGGTCTAGATTTCATTGGAGAAATAAATCCCAATTCTTCAGGACAGCATAAATGGATTTTAACAGCTATGGATTATTTTACAAAATGGATTGAATCAATTCCTACAAGGAGAGCAACTGAGACCGTAATCATGGATTTTCTTGAGGAGAACATACTGGCTAGATTTGGGTGTCCCAGAAGAATAGTAACAGATAATGCAGCAGCCTTAAGTCCAAGAAAATGATTAATTTTTGTCACAAATATCATATTAGTCTGAATCATTCGACTGCTTATTATCCACAAGGAAATGGGTTAGCCGAGTCTTCAAATAAAATCCTAGTAAGGATTATCAAGAAGCTATTGGAAGATAATAAAAGATCATGGCATACCAAACTCAAATATGCTTTATGGGCTGACAGGATTAGTACTAAAAGAGCGATTGGAATGTCTCCTTTCCAATTAGTGTATGGAACTGAAGTTGTCTTTCTAGCATCGTTAGGTGTCCCAGTTATGAGGTATTTTCAAGAGCAGCAAGAAGAACCAAACCACATGCAAAGGAGGATAAACCAGATCATTGAGCTAGAAGAGCAAAGGAATAAGACCTATGACAAAGTGCAATCACATCAGGAAAAAATGAAAAATACTTTCGACAGAAGGGTGAAGGAAGAACAGTTTCAGAATGATGACCTGGTCTTGAAATGGGATGCTCCTAAAGAAGATAAACATGGAAAGTTTGATCACATGTGGGTAGGTGCTTATGTTATTGCTAGACACAGAGGGAAAATTTAATTTCTTTTGGAATATCCAAATGGGGTTTCTTTGGATAGTAACCCTGTCAATGGAAGATTTTTGAAGCATTACCTGTCCTAAGAAGGAAGGTAAAATTTGTATCATATTTTGTAAATATTTATTTTCTATAAAAAGCAGTACAGATGATGAGCCGAATTTTTTTGAAGGCCGCAGTGAAATCCCTAAGATTTAAGAGGTAAACCATTTCTTTCTAGCAAAATATACCAAAAAAAAAGTAAAAATTAAAAATAAAAATAAAATTCTTTTTGAAATTTATCATGTAAATATTAAAGATAGGCACTTGGTCTACGAGTTCTTTGATACCTCGCAGGGAGGATATCATCCCCGGATGGAGTCAGTTGTTAACACCTCTATTTTGAAGAGTATTGAATTCTAAAAATAAAGGCTACATGAACTTTGGTTAAGAGTAATAATGTGAATATATCATAAAATGGCGCATAGAGGATAAAATTGTCTCATAATCTGATGGTGTAGAACAAAAGACGTGAAAATCAATGGTTTAGAACAGATCCGCTCTATGGAGATGCATGGGAGATAAGGAGAGGCAGATATAATTAACAGAGCACGAAGATCGAGGGTTGTGGGACCAAGCCGGTAAAATCTACGGTTGATAAGGAGTCCACTCTATAAAGATGCACGTTGTTAAAAATAAAAAGGCCCAATGGAATGTGTACATGCAGTTTAATCTAATGGCTTAAACAAAAAGCAAATATTCATCAACGGTGGTCAGCAGCTCCGGAAGATAAAGTTGCACAGTAGTTGAAGTGGAAAAGTGGTAGCAGAATAAAAACCACGATACACGTGGTGGTTCACAGTACATTCCGCGGAGAAAAGTGGTTAAAAGAAAACCGCTAAATGGAACCTCTGTAATAGACCTTTATATAAAGGTAAGGTTGACTTATTTTTAAAAATCATTTTTTATTTTTCATGCTGGGACGAGTGAAGGAGACTGCCCGCCATCCTTTCGCAGTCAACCTCACTTACATATAGTTACAGTCACAGGTAACCTTCGAATACTTGAGCTCTGTTTAGAGAATTATCGCCGTTTTTTCTGTTATGGAGAAAGAGAATGGGTTAAAAGGTCTTAACCGGGTCTTGGATGAAAGAGAGGAATTCATGGTTGATAGAGACAGAAGTGTGTATGACCCATTTCTGTCGGTTGGAAATGTATCAATTACTAAAAAAAGATTGTGGAAATATAGTTTACAGGGAAACAACATTTTGAATGTCTGCAAGTCCTTTCTGTATTACTTCGCCATTGAACAGAATTTACCGTTTCCTGAATTTTTTGAATGGTGTGCAAGTAATTACTCACCTTCTGAGAGAGTCATTATGAGTCATTCCACGTCCAAGATATTATGTAGGATTGATGCAAAAACTATTCGTGGATTCCTTAATTTGCCTGATAGTTTCCCTAACAGTGGTGAGTCTGTGAATGAGTCTATTTTAGCCGAAGTATACAAGGTTGTAAAACTGAAATCCAATGTGAAATTTTGTCCAGTATTCTTAATGAAGGTCAGTCATTAGAGGGTCTCTTTTTGCCATACAGTATTCACATTTTCAAAGAAGAGGTCCAGTTGGTTGTATCTTTGGTCTGCCAAATTTTAGGTCTAGATAATGGCATTCATGTCAATGAGGTTGTCTTGGGTTTTTTATTGAACATGACTTCAATCAGTCTTGAGTCTGAGTCCCATCCAGTCTATTGCTTCAGTTTGGATGAGTATTTAGCAGAGGTCATTCATATCCAGTTAGTTGAGTTCCCAAAGGTCAATTTTTTCAAATACCAATCATATCTGTTGAACATGTTGTTATGTTCAAACGTGACAGAATTACAATTCTTGACTACTATGTTCTCTTTGGATCTTCAGAAGCAAATCAATATGTTCGAGTTCATGAATTCCATTATGTCAGAGATGTACAAGTTTCTATTTGATGAGGTATTTCCCAGAGTACTTGAAGAAATGAATTTTATGATGCAATCGTCCCCAGAAGACAGGATTGGAGATTGGTTTTTATATAAAGACTTTACTATTTTAAGAGTGTATGGTTTCACCGGAGAGCCATACAGGCTACTTGTTTTTCTTACCCCTAGAATATTTGCACTTGAATTCATGAGACAAAGATTATATGTATAGGAGGAGCATTTTGGAGCTTTCAAGAAGTCCTCTAATATCAAATTTCCCCTTAAAGTTGGTCCATTCATCTTTAAAAACAAAGGTTCCTTGGTGATTGTGGAAAAATTATAGGAGAATATGGATTTTCAGAAAGAACAGAAGGTCAATTATGATCCATATAATATAATTTCTCAAAGGAAACAAGCAAATAAGAACAAACCATTTGATCATCAAGTTGTTGAGGGATTGGAGGAAATAGCCAATTTGTCTCATTTTGTGGAAAATCCAAGAAGAAATGAAGGTAAAAGCAGTGGGTTGATTACAGCGTCTCAAGTGCCAGAAAATTCTAATGTTTTAATTAAAAGAAGTTTTTCTGAATTTGAGAATATGGAGATAGATGAAAACAGTTCGTGTAAAAAGACCAAAACATTTTCTCAAGATGATCAAGTTTCAAGTGAAATAGTTTCAGAAGAGTTGAAGAAAGTAGTTTTGATTCCTAGGAAGTCAGTGCAAATAAACCAGTTTTCTTTTAAAAGTGAAAATAATGTAGAGTTCAGTTCAGTTTTTAAATCCAAAGCAAATTTAATGACAAGTTATGTTGAAAAGCAGATGCAATCCTTGGAAGAGACTAAAAATATACTTCCGCAAGTAAGAAGTCTAGGAAACCAAAAGGCGTCGCTGATTTCCACTCGGGATGTAGAGAGGAACACCTTAAAATTAACTATAGTAAGTGACAAAAAAGTGGCTGAGATGGAGGTAATATTGGATAAAATCAGTGTACCTGACAAGATACAGCTTCACAAACAGACAGGGGATATAATTTATTCATATTTGTTACATGCCATGATGGAAATTAACAAATTGCAAGTTCTAGTGGATAAGTTGGAGGTCCAGTTGAAACACGAAAAAATTGAGAATAAAGTGAATTCAATCGAAATAAAGAAGCTGTAGGTAGATGTTATAAGCTCGGGAGATGAACCAGGAAACACACAAGCCATTAGGATACTTTTGAAGGGAAAATATAATGCCATTCAGATATTAAAAAAGAAGTTGAGAATTCCAAGTTTTGAACATGTTCAGTCCTTAGAGTTGTTGGCATTGAAAGAAGAGAAAGATAAAATTTATCAAGAAATGATAGAATATAAAGGCAAAATGGTGAAGTTGCATGGGAAATAGAGAGAACTGAGTTAATGACACAAATTTCACAGTTAAAGAAAGATCAGAATGATGACAAAGAAGTTATGAAAGAATTAATGAGCCAGACCCCTACTGATGTAGATTTGTCCATTGTAAATATTGAAAAGCCTTTAAGTGATTTTTCTGCTGATGATTTATTAGTACCAATGTCACAAGCAAGCTTGAAGGATGTAGAAATCAAGGAATTAAAAGAAGAAAATGAGAGGATCAAATCTGAACTGACTAAAATGGTTGAAAATAAGAATAAAATATTACAAGACAAAAGTCAGTTGAGAAAGAAGTTTAATGAATTAAAAGACAGGAATACAGGAAAGGGGCCTCTGCAAGGAGCCAAGCATATAATCTGGGATACACTGTATATAGAGGTTACTAAGTTTAGACATTATCTAAATTTCACTGATGACCAGAGTGCATTGGTTAATTTAGCCAATCAGAGATTAAAATTAGCAAATGAGACCATGGAGAGGAAACCTCTAAATACAGCTCGAAATGCACTGAATTTCTTGAATTCATTAACTTATCAAAAGTTGCAGGATATAGGGATTAAAGATAGAGTGGCTATTGTACTATGGTGGAAAAAAATCATTAACAAACATCAGCTTATGCAAGTAGTACAAGATAAGGAAAATGAGATGTCTTCGCAGATTAATGATTTCAGGCATGCCTTTAGAGAATTGTTTGAAGATGGCCTTCCCTCTTTCTGGGATGAAGAAGGAAGATTTTTTTCTCAAGAACACTATCATAGCCTACTAGTACAAAACTATATGGACCATTTCGATTTTGATGACTTGGTAAAAGGACTGACTAGGAAAATTATCGTGGACAAGTTGACAAAAGACTTCGAAATATTGCAAAAATTTCTAATCGTCAGAGGAGGACTGCCCGTTGTATCTTATGAGGCTTATATGGATCTGGAGGTGTCTATTAGAGAAATGACTGAGTATGACATGCCAAGTGCAGAACAATGGAGGACTGTGGAGAGATTCAGGAAGACAAAGTATATTCTTCATCCTTAAAAAAACAGGTGTTGCGCGCTGTGGAGCTGTTTATTCGGGCCTTGCTGTCACCAAGTCGATTTTAATTAAATGATCTATTATCAGGATCAAAGCATGTAGTTTATTCCTAGTTGTTACGGATACGGTTACAAAGACTTTGATTAAACAGATTATTCAGTTATTAAATCTTCTTGGGAAGAAATCATTTATGTATATATTTGCATTTACTTGATGTATTGAGGGTTGGAACCCGTATGTTGGATCAATGTTTTTTGTGGACAGATAATTTTTTATTAAAAAATTTGAATGCGTGTGGATTATCAGAGATTCCTATGCCATCTACATTACAGTCTGTGCTTTTCTTTCCTATGTGATTGTTTTTTCTCCAGTGCTTACATTCCATTTTGTTTACCTTGTATCTGAAGCGTAGTGTTGAATAGTTCAGAATCCGTACTTGTTGTGCTCTGACTATTGTTTCAGATATTTCATAAATTTTTATGGTAAAGTTAATATGGAATTCATCTTATGATTCTCTATAGTGATGGATTGTTCATACTTCTTCCTTTTCCACCTGAAATCAATGAATGACTGTAACTAAATGCTTATCTTGCCTTTGATGAAATCTCATGCATACGACCTTGTGCTATCTTTATATATTTTGACTCCATTTCCCAATGGCTATGTGTATTGTTTCAACCATATACATAATGTTCAAGTGTTGATTCTTATATCTGGCCTTGTTAAATTTATATTTGAGAGATCCCTCTCTGGAAAGGAAAGCCAGTTTCTTTCTGAAGTGGTTTTTGTTGTTACCTTTGGGATTTACCTTTTGCAACCTAGGTACATTCTGAGTGATAACACCAGGAAAGGGTGTTGGGATCTCAACAAAATGGGACTAAACCCATCCATAGATCCATGGGTCACCCTCCAGATGCAAGGTCGGTCAACAAGGAGGACGTTGAGCACCATGAGAAGCCTTCCTTCTCTACCCCCTCTACCTTCCAAGTCACCCATTTTTAGTGGCTTTGAAAAATGATAGGTGAAGTACCTATTACTATACGAGCTTCACCCTTCGTCTTATCCCAGGATACCCTGAAGGGTGATGACTGGGTAGAGGAGGAAGGGCTAGGCAAGATGTTGATTTTAATTACAGTAATTTTTAATCAAGCTTTGATCATGTTCATTAATCCATTAACCATTGATTACACATTGATTTACACATGCTTCAAATAAAATGAACAAATACTGAACAGAAACAAAAGCATATTTGATGGACAAAGGCGGTTGAGCCGCACTGACAGTCCTTAACTTTTAAAAAATCAAAATCTGAGACACAGATCACACTTTTTGGGTCAAATGTGGTGAGGGGGTCACCAAATTTTCCCAAAAACAGGTGAGGGGGTCACTCAAAATCTACAGACAGAAGCGAGCTAAGTTTTGGGAGGGGGTCGCACCTTTCGAGGAAAAATGGGTGACCTGGTCGCACCTGTCAGGCCTGAATGAGCGACCTGGTCCCTTCTTTCAGCCCGATAAGAGCGACCTGCTCCGGAAAGTGAATTTTTTTTTTGCCATGAGCCAGATCCGGCTGACAGTAACCTGTACTATGGCCAAATGGGATCGGATTGTCCTTGAGGAGGCTCGACAGTAACTAGAAATGCAGAAAAAAAAGAGATCTAAGCTAGATTTGATAGAAATTTAAACTAGGGCAAGAAAACAGAATTAAAAACTGAAACTTGAAAATAAAATCCAGGGATCCTGTGGGATCGACCTAGTCTGGTCGCCAAATATGTAGTAGGGCTTTCACCCTAGCTATAGAGAAAGAACAGCTTCCTTTTGTCTATAGGATGGAAGGGTAGGGTTCCTATGAGAATGGAAGAATAGAAAGAAAACTAAATGAAACCCCTCTGCACACAAGGTTATGGGTTGAGCTCCAAGACCCTGCATACAACAATGGAGACTTGCAAGAACATGTTAGGCCATAAACCTGCAAGTAAAGATATGTTAGAAAAACTCAAATAAACAAAACAAAACAGAAATTATACCTTCTTTTGTTGGAAAGGGGCCACCATGCCCTAGCTTGGAGAAGCACCTCTCTTGAGAATGGGGGAGCTATGGCTTAATGGGAGGATGGATGAGAGGGAGGGTGAATGGATTGAGAGGCAAATGGTCTCAAGGAATTCACTCAAGCAGCATAACAGTATTCAAGGAAGGAATGTCTTGAGAGTGACCCCCACCCCTCTATTTATAAGATTTTTAGGGCTTTAAGCCCCTGGTTGGGGATTTAGCCCCTTTTGCTCAATATTTAGCTCTTTTTGGGATTTTAGGCTCCTTTGAGGGGTTTTAGCCCCTTTTTGGAGGCTTTAGCCCCTATGAGATCTATTTTGGCTCTTTTTAGGGATTTTTAAGCCCTTTTTCATATTTTCAAGCCTTTTGAGGGTGTGGGGTCAAATGGGGTCAAATGAGGGTCGTGTGTGGGTGTCCTTGGGTGGTGTATGCCATGTGGAGATGAGTGAGGGATTTTTTGGGTTAATAGATATTGTGTCCCACTTTCAGAAAAGGTATTTTGTGTTCTTGTTATGCATTAGTTAGTTCTATATATTTGAAAAAACCCTAAAAATATTTTTTATCGTTGTCTTGTTTATTTTATTATCATTGAACTCTTCCTTATGCTCTAGACTATCTAAGGTTGGTGCTTTTGCATGTAGCTGGGGAGAAATACCCACTACATTTATTAAGCTCTTCAAACTGATTATGAGGCGCAACATTTGTATGGTAACTTTCATGGAAATTGCATTACTAGCTTAAGTTTGGCACATGAACATTAGAATAAATGGTTTAGATAGTAACATGACATATAATGGAAATCTACAACATACAAATATCTTCCCCAATAACATCAAACGCATAAAATTCCTCATACAAATCTGATATGAAACTCTTTCAATCTTGAAGCCAAATTCATGAAAACTAGTTATTCAATAGCATGGGAATGCAAGCCTTTCACACATGGATTTCTTATATTTAAAATTATAGAGAATATGGACATAAGAGTATATATCTAGACATCCTATACCCAATATTGTGAATCAAATAGGTTCAGAAAAGCGCAAGCACCACTCCAACAAGTGCGTCATCACATGAGAGTATGGGGGAATGGAGAAGAAGGAATGAGAGAATATGGAGATATATGAGAACTTGAGTTGTATGTACCTTAAACCTAAAACTAAACACCATAAATAAAATCTATTTATAGGTATTAATTTCCTCTCCATCAACCAACTTGGAAATGAATCTAACTCCCTCGAAACTAGTTCGAGGAGGGAGAGTAAACACCCACAGTGCAATGGACAAGCAAAAGCTCTCCAAAATTCCAAAGGCCAATCAAAAAATGATAAAAGGTTATTTTACTTACTCAAAAAATCCTTTTATTAACTTCATGAGGCCTCCTAAGGTTGAATTTCCCTCCATAGGCTTCCTCCAACTCAACTTAATGATTTAGTAACTCCTATGACACTTGTCTTCTCCTTCATGCTCCAATTCTTTCCCCAATTCGAATGGTTTCCTATAACTCCCAAATGTGCCCTCTTGGTGTCTATTTTTATCATGTCTGAATTTTTCATATTTGTCATAGAATCTTTCATTATGTGTTGTCATAGAGTGCATGGAATCTCCTTCCAAGTGGCACACATTGTCTTCTTAGTATATTCCTCTTCGATGGGAGTTAATATCCTCTCCTAATTCGAATTACTTGGCTCATGATAGGATATGTGACATCAAATCATCCTCTAAGAACATTGCATTCCCCGTGGGTTCGAATTTGGATGAAGGTCATGCCACGTGTGTTGGGGAATCTAGTCTCCCAAAGACTCCGCAAGCTTCCAATTGTCTTCATGAACCAATGTTTCCTTATTTTATTAACATTTATTATTTATCTGACCTATTTTAATGTGAATGTGGTAAACTAAGGTCCTTTTCGGTGCTATAGATCCCTTATTGCAAAATTTATGTATCCACGTCAACCTAGGGAACTAGTAGGTTGGTGAAACATTATTTGCAAGTAGTCTTATTTGGATGGGGACATGACAAAGCTGTGACTAATGGAGCTTCAATTGCTGAAGATTAATTCACACATTCAGTGTTCTCTATGTATTCTATTATGGATTTTGAGTTCCATATTCCATATCTTTCACACTGTGTGCATACTTCACTTTTTTATGGTGTGCAACTCAGTGTCTTCCTAGATGTTTGGTTAGATATATCAAATATTATATGTGTCTTACCACTTGCCATACTTTATCTCATGCACTTTTTAATCTCCTCCTTAGTTTTTGGCACCTATTCTTAGAGCCTCCTTGAATATTTGAACATCTTTCTCTACCCTCCTTTTATACTTCTACCATAGAGGATTCTTTATCAGTTTATGCTCTAGAATATTATCCATTTTCTTCCCATGAGTCTACTAATGTGATAGTTTCTATTCCTTTGGGTACTTTGGAATCTAGATCAACCTATGGAATCTTTGTATTCACTCTCACTGATCCTAGATCTCCTCCTTTTTCCTACATGGCCTATTGCACACTTCCTCTTAGTTTAAATGAAATTGGATGCCTTATGTATTCGCTTGGACACTTGTCTCACATATTTGGAGTTGATTTCACCTATGATGGTTCGAATTCCAAGACATCATACCATCTTGGTGTTGGTTACAACTCTCATTTGATGCTTCAAGATATTTCAGTCCTGCTTACACATTACTAGACCTGAATCAGTTGTTTTGCATGGTTCCAGTCTCAATATCGTAGTTGTCTATGTCCCTAACCTATTTTAGCATATTTATCTTATTCCCAAGAAGAATATAGCTCCATACATTTGATCAAGCATAATATCAACTTGAGTTTGGAGATGGCAACAAAAATTTTAGTTTACCTTTCATGTCCCTGAGCTAGTTTAGCATATTTATCTTATTCCCAAGAAGAAGATACCTCCATACATTTGATCAATCATAATATCAGCTTGAGTTTGGAGAAGCAACAATGTTTTTAGTTTACCTTTCATTTCCATTTCTAAGGGAGGGTATTGTTCCATGAGTTTTTCCCTATTTCCTTGGTTCACATGGATAAAATATGTGAAGGATGACCATAAGTCCTAAGTTTCTTGGGTCCTAATTTTGGATTCATATTTACTCACATAAATTCATGATTAAGGGGGGGTGTTGGAATATAAAAAACTGACCTATAGACTTAGTATATAATAATTAGTCATTTTAATTGAATTCCTATGTACTAGACTAGGTAGTTGGACTCCATACACCGCCACTTGGTCAACACTTACCATAAATACCCTAGGAGTGCACTTAGAATGATTATAGATAATATCATGTTGCTTTATTACCTGTCTATAATAGAAAGGGTGAATTCCTACCTCAGGACTACTTTTGTCCTGCTTTTTCAGCTTTTCACTAGATTAGGATAAAAGTATTTGAATGGAAATTGTCCTCTTGTGTGGATAAATCATCCTCCATTACTTTCTCTCCAGTTTAAATTATTATAAATATTTTCCATCACTCATTATATATCCCAATTGATTTAGCTAATTTGTGACCAATATCTCAGGTTTGGAAGGTGTTTTTGTCACCTTTGGGGGTTCTTCATGTTGAGTAAGCCTCCCTTATGAGCTAGCTTGAGTTGCTCATTTGAAGAATTTATTTTCCTTTATAAGGATGTATTATCTATGTAATAATATCATTCATTGATAATTCTTTAATGAGCGATTCATTCTTCATGTGTGTTCATTATTATTCTTCTCTCTTTATGCTAATTCTCTTAATTTCTCTGTGAGGTTAATTGTGTTCCTAGATCCTTAGCTTATTTATGACATTACTTAGGTCATCAAGTATTTATAACTTCCACACAATTCCCTTTCCCTCTCCCTATCCTCCCACTATTTGACCATGTTATATTCGTCGAGCTAAGCATGGTCATGTTTAGAAGCATGTCGACGCTCATGTCTATGTTTCACACATACAATTAAAATAATATTTAATAACATCAATAATAATTTTTATGAATAAATAAATAATTACTACAAGTACACCATAATATTAGAGGTGCATCGTCTACGGTGCTTTATGTTCATAAATGCACTGCTTATGGTGCTCTACTACAATCATACAACACCGATACTATATTTTAACATATTAAAAATTAATCTAAATGGTGCATCAAATATTCAACGCACTGGTACAATTTGTAAAATTGACATAACAATGCGCCAAAATCATATTAGCACACCAGTGCTTCCAATTTTATGAATGTACTGTTAACCATTTTCGATAAATGTAATTCTGGTGTGTTCATGTCACGTCAGACCACCGACACCAATGTACTGATGTGGAATGGGCAGATCGACATTAAAATCTTCTAAAATGGTTAGTTAATATGTTTTCGATGCATTCAGTTCAAGTAAGTTCAATGTTAACGGTGTGTTTACTTCATCCAAATGCACCATTTATTCACAATTGTTATTAATATTTAAAAATATTGACAGTGTGCTCACGGGGGGTTCACTCAGTGAACTTGTTACATAGCATGATCGTTCGCAGGATATTAAAGAATATCCTTAATTTCACTAAATATTGGAAAATTCCTCCTAAAATTGTATTGTTGAACCCCCTCCCAATATGCCTTCCCAATTATGAAAACGCCTAGTTTTAGGACATATTGTAAGTATCCATTTTTATCCACCCATTTGTAATACCCCGTTTATATCATATTATCAAGTTGTAACAAATAGGAGCCCTAACACATCTTAGTATAAAAAATCATGATGCTAAGTAAAATAATAATACAATTCTAATAATGATCCCACTAATATTGCAGGGACGACTCATCAATTTGTAGAATTGTATAGTGGAAGACCCAATGGAATAGTAATGGGGAAGGAAAATTGCATAAAAAGGAAACCTAGTCAAGAGTTCAATGTAACAAAGAATGTAAAAGATTGAGTCCAATAGTCTATGCAATGCTTAGAAAATATAAGAATTGCAGAAATTCCACACCACATCATGCCAATCAACCAATTTAATATCATGTAAATGCAACTATTCCCATAGAGAGCTCATGTTTTCTATGAGCTTTGAACCTCACTTGGATGGAACGTCCACTTTCCCCAATATAGGGAATCTCACAGGAGCAGGGAATACTATAGACACCTTTCTTTTTTAATGGTTCTACTGGGTCTTTGGAGGAGTCTAGCATTCTTCCTACTAAGTTTGGAGGAGTGAAGGTGACCCTAATGTTTCTTTTCCGAAAAATCTTAGCTATAACATTTGTTGTTCCTTTTATATAGGGTAGAGTAATATTGGTTACATCCATATTCATCGTTGCTTTTTGTCAAATCTGATTGGCAAATAGAAATAAAAAACAATATAAAATTTAAAAATAAAATTAAATAAATAAAAAATTAATTTTTTTAAAAAAAACTTTAAATATCTTTAGGTTATGAGTATAAACTTTAATTAATTTGAAAGAAAAATTAAAAAATTAACTAAAATTTTAATAATAAAAAAAATTAATATAAAAAAAAAATTATTATTAAAAAAATTTACTATTAATTTTATTATAAAAAAAATTAAGTTTATATTAATAGAGTTTTAATTAAGTTTATTAATCAATTAATTAAGTTATTTAAAGAATTTTATAAAAATAAAATAAAATAATTTTAAAAAATCTTTAAAAATAAAAAATAAAAAATTTTAGAATAATTTAGGTTTATTAATTAATTTATATTAATTAAGTTTATTTTAACATTAAAATAAACTTAAATAATATTTTTTAATAACTAAGACTGTCAGCTCTAAATCTAAATTATAAATAACTTACATTTATTAATAAGTTATTTTCCACACTTAAATTAACTTTGAGACGATTTCTCCTGACGATGAGCCCGACTCGAGATCAAAATTCAGCTAACATAGTCTCCCTCCTCCTTAGTGTTTTGGTATGTTTTGTTGACCAACAGCCACACTACTAGTTTGAAAAATGTTTATTTGGATGCCATTCAATATAAGAGTTACATTATACTTAGCATATGGAAAATGGAGTATCCCTATGTATATTGCATCATCAATTTTCCACATGCCATGGTAAAGAGGACATAACAACTAATCAAGAGTTTTTAAGAGTTAAACCACTTGTCTAATGTATTCCAAATGAATGGCTACAACAAAAATCAAATTAGGAGAGTTATCCAGAAAGCCCGTAACAGGTCTCAAAAATCAATGATGAATATGGATGTAACCAAGATTACTCCACCCTATATAAAAGGAACAACAGATGTTATAGCTAAGATTCTTCAGAAAAGAAACATTGGGGTCACCTTTGCTCCTCCAAACTCAGTACGAAGAATGCTAGACTCCTCCAAAGACCCAGTAGAACCATTAAAATAGAAAGGTGTCTACAGTATTCCCTGCTCCTATGAGATTCCCTATATCAGGGAAACTGGACGTTCCGTCCAAGTGAGGCTCAAGGAACATTGTGCTGACATCATGCACAATCGCCATCAAAAATCAGCCCTAGCCGAACATGCCCACCACTCATGCCACCACATATGCATAGAGGAAGCAAAACTCATCACTAGAGAAGAACATTACAAAAGGAGAAAGATCAGAAAGGCCATAGAGATAGAGAAGTTTCCTTTGAACCTGAATAGAGATGATGGTATTAAACTTAGTGAGTGTTGGCGCCCTATTATCCGCCATCTGAAAAATAAGGTCACACTTAAGAACATAAAACCTTAAAAAATTTAAAAGACTAAAAAAAAATTTCAAAAAATTTCAAAAAAATTTAATAAATTTTAATAAAAAATGTTAACAAAAAACTTTAATAAAAAATTTTAAGGAAATTAAAAAGTTTAAAATTTTTTAAGTATTTTAAATTATAATTTTAACAATAATAGTAATATTAAAAAATTTTAAAATTTAAGAAAATAGAAATAAAAAACAATATAAAATTTTAAAAATTTTAAAAATAAAATTTAAATAATTTTTTTTTTAATTTTTAAAAAAACTTAAAATATCTTTAAGTTATGACTATAAACTTTAATTAATTTGAAAGAAAAATTAAAAAATTAACTAAAATTTTAATATAAAAAAATTATTATTAAAAAATTTTATTATTAACTCTATTATAAAAAAAAATCAAGTATATATTAATAGAGTTTTAATTAAGTTTATTAATTAATTAATTAAGTTATTTAAAAAAAATTATAAAAAAATAAAAAATAAAAATCTTAAAAAATAAAAAATAAAAAATTTTAGAATAATTTAGATTTATTAATTAATTTATATTAATTAAGTTTATTTTAACATTAAAATAAACTTAAATAATATTTTTTAATAACTAAAACTGTCGGCTCTAAATCTAAATTATAAATAACTTACATTTATTAACAAGCTATTTTCGGCACTTAAATTAACTTTGAGATGATTTCTCCTGATGATGAGCCCGACTCTGTGGCTCAAAACGTCGAGATTAAAATTCAGCTAACACAATCTCCCTCCTCCTCATCGTCTACTTCGTATAATCACGAACATACCAAAACACTATTATGTTTTAAACCTAGAATTTGAAATTGGTATGGATTGTCTTTCTCTTTCTCTCTCTATATATATGAAAAATCTAGAAAGGTTAATTACATCAACAACATAAATCAAATGACCATAAAAATTATACTAGCAATTGTAGATTCCATGTTATCAATTATAAAATTTCAATGATTTACCAATACTTACAGTTGAGAGCATATTTTAGCATAATAGTGAAATGAAAAACATTAGGTTTTACTAATAATACTCAATTGTTTGGAAATCATCAAAACATATTATTTGAAACTATCCTTTTAAGATGTGGATTTTAGTTTCGCAGATAAAATTTTAAGGGTTCATAATTTTTTTGAAGTGTATAATCTTTGGTTATCTTACTAATTTATAAATTTCCAACCATAAAATATTGGGGGATATTTTTCTATTCAATTTTTTTTTGTTGGTTAAGTGCCCTGTGACTTGTTGGGCAAACTTTTGGTCCAAGAAACCACAATCCAGGGGCATATAAGCTGTCAAAATCACTCAAGGATCGCACCTTGCTTGGCCGCACCAACCCTTAGCATGTTTGAATTTAAATGTTTCCTTCCAGGAGTAGCGGATTTTGATCCTGGGCCGCCAAGCAAACGAAACCCCTCTCGACCGTTTGCTCTACCGGAATTTGACTTCTATTCAAAATTTATAATGGTAGTTTCTAGCCAAATTTGGTCATTTTAGAGTAAGTTTTTTTAATTGATGGAACTAGGCAAATCAATTTAGAAAAAAAAATGGAAATTGTTGAATTTTTTTTGTAAAAAAGAAAAAATTTAACCCATAGGCTAAATTTTAACCCTAAAATTTTTCCATGTAACTAGAGCCTAATTCCAAGGTAGTATGGATGTGATTGTTTCCAGATACTTAAATAATTCTCTTCCCAAAAAGCCTCTCTTATAATGTTTGTAACATGTATTACAAATCTCTTATAAAATTAATCTTCTGGATTTATTATGTTATATTGTTTCCATCTTAGAATAAACTTGAAGTGTTTGATGCCGATAAGGAGGGGATATGTATAGACATAACAGAGGTAAGAGATAGGGGGCATCGTGTCATTAGAGATAGGGGGCATGGTGTTGTTAGGCTATCTCTCTTAATATAGGTTGAGGTACTGACAACATAATAAGAATGATTTTAGTGGATTTATCAACGAAATAAGAAATGAAAGGAGAAATATATGAAAAGGACTCCGCAACAAAGATGAAACATAATGTAAATAGACATAATTATGGTGAATGAAGCTAATGAATAGCTAAAAAAAACAATTGACAAAGGCTGCGTCTTACCACTATATCCCTTATTGCTCACAAATTGTACAAGAAAATATATATGTGCAATCGTAATGGGAAGGGATCATATTTAATGAGATGGAATATTTCAAGCCAGTGTAAACCTAGATATGGGTATAGACCATGCATGAAAAAGATCTGCCATGTATTATGCTCTTGTCCCAACATGACTGAGTGTTAAACTCCAAAATATATCACAAGTATTACATCGAATTTAGTAGAACACCTTTCCAAGCTCTTAACTGCAAAGGATATATATATATATATATATATATATAATTTTGAATTTCTTGAAATAAATCAGAATTTTAGTTATGATGATAGAGATCGGAAAAAAATTAAAAATTTGATGCCATCTCTAGTTGGCAAGCTTGTGCTTCTTCCCTTCTCATGGATGATACATTGCAAGTTGAACTCTCTCCTTACGGTTTGATTTTTGTGTCGTAATTAATGAACATTCCACCTCTCTCAATGGCAAGTTACATAGCAATGGAGGAAATCTTGCAATGAATCTTTGTGAGACGCTCAAGGTATGTTGAACAATGATATTTTTTCTTCAAACCGTGTTTTTCCAGATATCTCTAGTGTTCACCGTGGTTCTATAGAGAATCTACTATGACAATTTTTTAAGTTTCTTGAAAAAAAAGATGGCAATAGCATCCAAATTGAAGGATCCAACCATAGTTAATCAATGCAGATGGCAATGGAGGCCAAATAGAAGGCTTAATAACAAGGACTAATTTAGGATGTACTTCCCAGTCACTCTATACTTGGGAACGCCTCACTTTTTCTAGTAAGATGGGCATTGCTTTTCCTAGTGTGATGTTCATAGAAATTGAACTCCATAATACTTTGGAGTTTATAATAAAAGTCATTGATTATTTATATTATTATTTCTATCTAGTGACTCTTGATTATAATTATTTGCTTGCAATCTTCAATTTTCCCGTGTTTATGGACCAAGATCAATTGAGGTTTTGGGTAAGTTGCAAACATTGTCATTGTGAATATAGTTTATTTTTCTGTAGTTTGAATTTAAGCGCACAAGGTTGTTTCTAGGTGGTATAAATTTCTATAGAAACCTTTTAAAGAGGGTGATAAATGTGGCACGAGGACACTTTCTTTCACTATGATTCAACTCCATAACAAAACTAAGCATCGGGCCTGCGAAATGGACATAGGAAAAATGACTTCTATCTAAATCGTATTGGAATCCACATCCCCTATCTCTAAACTATTTTGATGACCAGTTTAATTAATTGGAAAATTCATGGTGAAGAGGTAACTTTCAAGGAACCTACATATCGAACATAAGAAGAAACAAGAGTTTATCTTCTCTTGGATTTTAGAAAAGGGTCGCATATTCTCTTCCTCATGGTTTTATGTTGATCCCACACTCTAATTTGGTTATTTAGGTTCAGATTATAATCCTCAATTTGATTTTATTTTTATTCATGAACTGGCTAAATTAAGGATGGTGGAGGTTTCTCAAGAAGCAATTTGAATAAAAGAGTAACTTACTAAGGTGTGCAAAACCTGTGATGTCCTTAGTATGGGTTTTATTTCCCAGTTAATTCTCATAAATATACTGTATATTAAATTCCTATATGAAAATCAAGTACTCAACTTTTGGAAATCATGTGTGAACATTGCTTTGGCTCATAATTAGATTTATTTCTTATTGCAAATATTCTTATGCTACCATCCAACATAGAGCCCTGTTGCAAAAGCATGTCCCTGTCCCTTTGAATTAGCATTTCCCATGTTTGCAGGTTTTATTTCTATTATTTTAATTTTTATGGCTAATCGATTTTTTTGTAATAGAGAAGAGAAAAGAAGATCCTATAATATAAAAATAATAAACATATACTTAACTATTTCATAACTATAAAATAAAGGATTCTTTATTATCATAGACTCAAGTTAATAGATAGTCATGTACATATAAATAGAGGAATTGTATGGCGAGAAAAAGAAAGCCATTAAATCATCAAGTATAATGATATAATGGTCACTGGTTCAAATCCTTCGAACCATGAAATAAATAATTAATTATAGGATAGGGTATCAGAACCTATGTTCAAATATTTACAGAATAATCCTGTAAAATATACAAATAGTCATGCCCTATCAATTAAATATGTGGGTGAAAGTCATACAAGTGAAATATCCCAACAATATAAGTTGCAATAGAACAAAATCCATACAAAATGTGTGCATCGAAAAAAAGGAATCCATTAGGAAGTTAGTTGAAGCATATAGTTTACTCTACATATAGACAAGCGTGGTAACGACCGAGAAGGAAGCTTACCATGTTTTCTGGGCAAGTCAAATTTTTGGGTTGATGGAGTTACTTCCATCTCAACGCAAAACCCAAGAGTGTTTCAAACCATTTCCCTCATAGTTAAGCCAGGGATCGATCTAACCTGCACATGAACCATAAAATGCATATATATTAGCTCTTCAAATTATTTATAATTATGCAATCCACCATCAAACACCATAGCTCTCTTCTCAAGAACCGAGCATTACTTTGTCTACATTTATCAACCTAATGTTCAAATAAGCAGAATAGTACCTATAATTTATGAAAAAATGAGTTGTTTAACCAACATAGTCTCCATTGTATTCACAGTCAACCATATTGATATATGAATACAATAACGAAGTTTTTGTTCTGTGCATAACTCCCCATTGCTGTGAGAAAATAGAGCTTTGAGTGAAGGCCAAATGAGACCTGTGAGAAAATAGAGCTTTGAGTGAAAGGCCAAATGAAACCTCGGTCCTCCATCAAGCTAAGAGAAAGGGGGAGTGGCGCGTGATTGTTCTAGCTACCATATCAATTAGCGGTAATCCCTAACCTATGCTAGTACTACATTCATTGTGTTGGTTGAATGATGGCCTTTGGATGAGGGATGGAATTTCGAAGCGATCCATATCCCAAATCTCAGATCCTCCATTATGAATCCGCGTTTTGGGAGCTCTATTTTACGTAAGAGCATTAATGGAGCTGTTGACCATTAATGTAACATTTCCACTTTGCCATACCCAAAAGTCCATCTAGGTAATGTTTTTATTATGATCAAATTTATGAGTTTTAATGTGAGATCACATTAATTTTATGGAACGTAGTTTTATGTTAGTTCAAATATTGGATAAATATTATGGAATGGAGTTTTATGTTACTTAAAATATTGGATAAATATTATGGATTGGAGTTTTATGTTACTTAAAATATTGGATAGCCATATGGATATATTAAGTTTTATATTAGTTTAAATATTGGATAGGCATATGAATATAAAAGTTAAATTTTATGATATAATCCATATATAATATGCGTAGCTATTATTATTATATTATATTTATATGTTTTGTGTTATATTATTGTTATTATACCTGTCTCAGGCAGGTATATTGTAATCGATCACAAGTCAAACTTCTTTGACTTTGGTATTAGTTGGTGCTTTTTGAGGCAGCTATAAAGAATTAAAACCTGTTTTGCAAAGTATGACTTAGGGGTTTGTAAAATATTTTTTTTAATTTTGTTAAAAAGTTATTTTTGTAAACAGCTGATTGGTGGATAGAAGATGATGTCAACTTTGGAATTTGGTATCTAGATTTGAGTTGACATGTGGCAACATGATGTCATAATAGTACCATCGAAGCCAGCTGTCACTAAAGCTTCATTTACGAGAAGTAGTTCCGCTAGTAATTGACCGTAACATGTTGCAGGATGCCAATAGATATATATTTACATGGCTACCAAGATTTCGATTTCGAACTGACGAAGGTTAAGGCTCAAACATAACTCCACGTTTATAGGCACCCAGGTTCTCACAGTGCCTTGGGAGGTCTGCACCGGCTGCTGGCGAATTTTTTAATCGGTGAGATTTGCCCGCTCACAGTCAGACAAAATAACAACTTATATTTTGTTTTTGAGTGCATGGAATGCAATTTGTACGAGTTAATGAAAGGCCGCGGCGACAATCCTTTTCCAGAATCTGAAGTGCAGAACTGGTGCTTCCAATTGTTTGAAGCTATCGCGTATATGCATCAACAAGGATATTTTCATTGCGATCTTAAACCTGAAAATCTGTTACTGAACAAAGATGTTATCAAAATTGTTGATTTTGGTCAAGCGCGAGAGGTCTCCTCACAATCCCCTTTTACAGAATATGTTTCAACACGTTGGTATCACGCTCCTGAAGTTATGCTCTGGTCGCCTTCGTATGGCTCAGCTGTTGATATGTGGGCAATGGGTGTAATAATGGTAGAACTTTTTACCCTTCGTCCTCTTTTCCCCGGATCTTGTGAAGCAGATCAGATATTCAAAATATGCAGCGTAATTGGTAGCCCTAATCAGCAAACATGGCCCCAAGGATTAAGGCTTGCAACTTCATTGAAGTATCGATTTCCACAGTTCATTGACAGTCATGTAATTTCGGCTCTGATACCAACTGCAAGCCCTGGAGCCATTGATCTGATCGCTTCACTTTCTTCCTGGGATCCAAACAAGAGGCCAACCGCAGCTGAATCACTTAAGCATCCATTTTTTCAGAGTCCGGGCCTGTATATACAACAACCTCATCTCAGAGTAAAAGAACTCATCTCAACGCATCAAATTTCAGCTAATAAAAGTAAGAGAACCTATGCTGCCAAACCTTGTTGGCAAAAATTGGAAATGTTGTCTCATATGAAAAACTTCGATCACCCCTCTGATGCAAAGAAACATCAGTCTTTGTATATGACACCACAACGGAGAGTAGCTATAGCTATGAAAAGACATGGCCCAAATGAGGTGCAATGTGATAAAAGTAACGGCAAACAGGCATGTTATCGGTTTCCGAAGAATAATGAGGGACCTTCACCTGTCTATGAAAATACTGAAGGATTTAGCAGAAATCCTAATCGGTATGCCTCAAATAAGCAATCTGATCAATGTCAGGCTCCATGTAGTTCACTTAACAGTACATTAGCCAGAGGAAACATTAATGTAGATGGTCGGCGAAGGCGGTCTTCTTTTTTAATGATCATGTAACACATGTGGACGACGCTCTGGGTCTCATAGCCATGCAGATTCTAGGTACTCTCTGAAAGGAAATGCCTGAGAAAAATGTAAGCTAAAGAGGATTACTAACCTAGCTGAAAGGCAATGCCACTGGAAATAAGGCTATACTACTATTAGAGTAGTTTAGATCTGATCATTAATATCTGGCATAATTTCCATGGACTATTTGGATAAAATCTTTGTTTTTCTTTCTTTTCTTTTTTGTCGCTCCTGTACATTAACATAAAGCATTTCTCGTTAAAACAAAGGCAAATTAAAACAAACAAGACGTATGACATGCATCGTTGGACATTAAAGCTCCGTTTCCTTCAATCCAGAAAACTGCTCCGGGATATTCCTTCATTTTTTGGTAAAACTATATCAATTAAGCATTTCGTGTGAGAAAAGAAAAAATGCAGTTTAAACAAAGATGTACAGTGTAAAATGTAAATGTACATCACTTTCAGAAGCCGCTGAAAGTGCATTTTTACAGTTCGAACTTTTCATCGTTTGTTCAAATTCCACCAATTTTCCATCGTTTGTTCCAATTCCAGTTATATTTC